>OZ010790.1:395338760-395680262 GCA_963932465.1 Maratus speciosus | reverse complement strand
CATATTTTTGCATGCTAAAATGATATAATCTCTTGTTATATTTATTGATATAAGGGGGGGAAAATTGGCAATATTTTTAAAAACTAATCTTTTATATAGTTTTATGAAACTAGTAATCTCAAATATTTTATTGACGAAATTTTTAAATTTTATAAGCGATAAATGCATAACATTAGTTAGTGAAATAATCTATTGTCATTTTTATTGTAGCTATTTTATAAGGTATCTTACATAAAATATATTTATTTTTTGAGTCCCACCTTTTATATGGAACTACAATCCAATGTTTGCTATCTTTAAAACAGTAAAACATTAAAACATATGTTATCAATAATTTGTGAATAAAATATACCATTATACTGTGGAATAAAATATGTTTTTCGCAAAGTTTCATACCTATCCCATTGATACCTGGAAAAATATGTATGCATTATAAAAATTATTAAAATTAATCAAGAATTCTTTCTTACTTGAAACTATCGTGCCCCTAAGTTACTAAATATTGACGTGTTCTTTTAAACAATACTTTGAAGTTAACATTGTATACACTTAAAGTTACTGTCTAAATATGAAAATTGTCTCATTCATCTACACTCTGTCCTTCTTTTAAAATTATATAAATTTATTGAATATAAAATGTTTGTTGAGATGAAAATAAAGACGTGAGTGTGCAAATAATAGATAATTTACTGCTACCAATTTTTAAAAGTCGGCATACACGATTGAATCCGCAGGGGACATTTGAATAATCGGGCAAAACTACGGCTCTCACGGTTATTAAGAAAATTGAAAAAATTGTCTTATTTTTGAAATGGCGTACTGCGCTTGCTATTAAGTGCATAAAAAAGTTGTAAATATGAAAGTTGTAGAGAATTTTGTCCTATTTAATATTGTAATTGACAAATAATATTCTACGGCAACGGGTCTCGAGAAATTTAAAAAAAATAAAAAAAAGGTCTCAAAATTTTACTGTTTTTTGGCCACAGAAAGTTTAGCCTTAAGAAATTTTGTTAGAAAACTTTGTTTTTCCATGTTGGCATCATTATAAACAAATCAGAAAAAAAATCTTCTATCCGACCTTTTGAAAAATAAAATGTACATTTCCCCTGGACTATAGTAAATAAGAGACAATTTTTTTTCACTATATATCATAATGTAATGGAAATTTTTGCCCTTCCCTGTAAACGAACTATGAATTATATTTACTTCATAGTCTATAGAAACATGTTGAAGCCCACCTCAGTTATGCATATCAATTTCATTATAAAGAAGAGTAGATATCTACATTTTTAGTTTTTAATGTCTGTTTTACAATTTTACCATTTATATACCAATTACACTAGCTGCAAAATTTGCGTTGTATCATGTCTTTAACTTTTGATAATTGATTCTCATGTATTTTGCAGCACTGAAAATGACCTTCATTTTTTATTATCACGTGAGGATTTTTCGCAAATTGCAAATTATTAAATTTTTAAAACATCGAAATATTGCGAATCGGATACTGTAAAATAGACGTAAAACTTTTTTTTCCTAATAATTTATTCATACTATTTACGCTTATACTATGAATTTTTACAGTTAAATGTGTAAAATATTGTGTATTTAAAATCCTTACAATTTTATTCCATGCGTGGAAGATTCTTTAAACCGCTCATGTTCTAATTCGAGCTTTTCCTTTCATATTTTCTATGAGGCTCATCTCGGTGTCCTCTTTTATTTTGGCGATTGATAATTCTGGAAATTTTTCGCAGATGTATTTAAAACATTTTCCTTCTTTTGGTAAGGCTTTTACAAATTGCTTTAACAGATTTTCTCTATTTTGTGACGTTTTAACTTTGAAATTTATGATTTGTGAAAAATCCTAACGCGGTGGTTAAAAATGAAGATTATTTTCTGATTCAGCGCTAAAAAATACAAAAAAAATCAATTATCAAAAGTTAAAAAACGCAACCATTGCAAGCTTGTGTTAGCAGACATTATTGCATATTTTTTTTAAACTTTACTACGTGTACTTTAAATTATGTGTAAACTCGTGGATATGTTTTTTTTTTTTTTTTTTTTTAATGTTACGTCTATTAATTTTATATATAAGATGCTTTAATATGTTCTTTCTATACAGGCTATGTCTCACTAAAGTTTTCTTTCTTTTTTTATATGCAACATTGTTTGATAATTGGTTTATAAATGGCAAAAAAAAAAAAAAAAAAAAAAAAAAAAATCACTATGTTTGGTGTATCTTAACATCGCTAAAACGTACCCGCAAACAATTTTTCTATGAATGATTTTGAAGCAGAATTTGTTTTATGTATACCTGTAAACGAATCATAACAGCTACATACTTCATCTACAATAGGGAACATGCTATAATAAACCTCATTAACTTATATCAATGCTGTCGAAATCCCAGTGCATTTAAGTTTTTTTACAGCGAGACAAACAGACGGCCACACAAACCGAAATCACTTTTCAGCCATGTTGGAAAGTGTTAAAAAAAAGTTCATATGGTTAAATCACGTGTGCGTTATCCTGCGCAAAATCTAAAAAATAGACATCTATTTATGTTTTAAAAGTAATAAATATTAAAAATTTTCCGTTAAATTTTCATACAAGTGGGTCTAATAGTTTTAAGATAACAATCTTTAAATATTGACTAACTTATGACATTTTAAAGATACTTTGTCCACTTAAATTCAAGTACAGTCGTGGAAAAAAAAAGTAAACACCTCCTACTAACTCCTCAGCAAATCATCGTAGAAGAAAGTTACTGGTACCGAACGATTGGAAATAAAGTCTACTTTTAAATGATGTATATAAAATTTTCTTAGGGGGTCATCTACATATTAAAACGAATCCAAACTTAATTTTTTTCAATGGCAATGCCCAATTTTAACGAGATATTTCAAATCTTCCGTTCAAACTATGCCTAGACACCAAATTTCAAGTCATTTGAATGATAAGTTTTTGAATTATAAACATTCAAAATTTAGTGCTTCTAATGTTAAATTACATTTTCATATTTTTATTTATATCTCCCGAAATTATGCTCCTAATGTGCTAATTTTTTTTGTAGTAATAATACTAATATACCCAAACATAAATAAGCTGAATTTGCAATTTTTATAATTTTATGATATGAATTATGAATTATGAAATTAATATTCGAAAAAATTATGAATTGCAACCTACAATTTTTTTGATGGATTTTGATTTATTAAGTCCTGCTTTATGGAAATTCAAAAATTTCACATTTTTATTCCAAGTAGTTTTCAAATTATGCTTAAAAAACGGCAAAATGATGGCCGTCTATGATGGAAGTGAGTAGACATTTTGAAATTTATTCTGCTGTACTGTAATATAACACGCTTCATTGACTCCTTGAGGGGCGCTTAAGGTGCCTTGATCAAGGAAGGAGCTCTCTTGGTGAACAATCCAGTACGGAACTTCAATTTGGATACAGCCCTTAAAATAAGCTCGTTTTAAAATAATTAATTTCTCGGAAACTTATGGTACGAATTGCATAAAAATTCGTTTTTAGGCTAATTGAAGGGTGTAGAGTTCATTTATGCTGTCAGAATTGGGTACTGCTATTGAAAAAAACAAAGTTATGGTTCGTTTTAATATGTAGATGGCCCCCTAAGCAAATTTTATATACATCATTTAAAAGTAGACTTTATTTCCAATCGTTCGGTACCAGTAACTTTCTTCTACGATAATTTGTTGAGGAGTTAATAGGGGGTGTTTACTTTTTTTTTTCCACGACTGTACATCAGAAAGCATAATTTACTCTTCCAATTAGCAATTTCTATTATTTTCTTTTTTTGTAGACTCTTTAGTGAACTTACGTTAAAATTAAATAAAAAAGGAGCATGTAACGACCGATCCATTTGGCTGGCCAAAATTGTATCAATAATGAGCAAGAAAAAGCTTGATAATGCACGGACATTTATTGAAATATTGAGACTTGAGAACTTGAGAATGTGGTTATTTAGATTTCACTGAGACTGTTTCCTAACGCCTGCGTCTTAGCAATGTGAGTTCTGCGGAATTTTAATAAAAGGTAGACTGTTTCTTGAACGTAAAACGGCCAACTGTCAGGTATTAGACATATATACAGGAGTAGGGACCCTGAGACCAGGTTCCCTACAACATCCGAAAAGAAACACTTGATTTTTGACTATTAATTTTATTATTTGTTAGTTAATTTAACGTAGAAATTTTAAGTAAAAAAGTTCGATTATACTTTTTTACTATTTTATTTTAAAAACCAGAACCTAAGATGAAACCCCTAGAAGAACCGGGTCCCAGTAATTTGTGCCTGCTCTTTCTCTACTTCCTCTGAACGGGCCTGCACAAGAGTGCATTATACTTGCAGATGTTTATAGAAAAGAAAAATTGCTAGTATAAAGCACACGTTAATGCGTAGCTGAAGTTTATTACGCTTTGTTTCAGAGGAAAGTCATATTTAACAGTCCTAATTATAATAATAGATTTAACCTACTCTTTTAATTCAAGGACATACCAAATTAAATTTTCACGTAAAGAAAGGAGGGATTGAAAATTAAAAAAAATCGTAATCTGGAGCGTTTTCTGAATATATTAAGAACTGATTTTCATTTTACCGAAGTTGTCATTTTTATTACTGAAAAAAATTAATTGAACAACTTTTTAAATTTTGTTCTAAAACTGAAAAAAAGAAACGACTCAATTAAAAGGTAAACATGTTTCAATATCATCCCTAGATGGCAGCACGAAACAGAGTCAAAACTTTAATTAAATAGAATTTTCTGTTTTCGAAAAATATATAAGTTAAAAATAATAATAATTGCCTATAAATAATTACATTCATTTCACAGAAAAAAGAAACCTTTATTTCTCTATCAATTCTTTATCATATTGAAAAGAAAAGACAATTCATTCGACTGTTAAAGGGGAAAAAACGACACTCAGAGGAATACGTCGGAAAAGGGACTGGTTCTATTCTGCATGTCTCCAATTTATTTTGATTAAGTTTCTCTAGTCATTTATTCACTCACATTTCAAAGAAGAACTTTCAAACTTTAACAATGGAGAGCAGCAGTCTAGCGCTGGTAAGTTTCAAATGCTTCTTTCTCTTTTTTTACGTGAGTAATCTAATGTTGTAAAATTTTTATTTTGTATATCAAACTAGAAAGTCAGAAGACTTCGTTCACTACTAAAACATTTTTAAATATCCCAAAGATACTTTTGGCTTTGCATATTTATCAATTTTATTGAATCTTCTCGAAGTATTTTTTTTTTAATAACTCGAGATGCAATGCAATTTTAATTCAAACTTTTTATTCCATTTACAATTAAGGTCAAATAGACCAACTGAAGAGAATATAAGAAATTTCTCCTTTCCTAAAATTCAAGTTCTATTTTCATAGTTAATTTCGTAATTAAATATTTATTCGAATAAATTTCTATTGAATTACTGAAGATATTTTTTGTTGTTGTAGTTATTGCTGTCTTAATAGATAGACAGTAGTGGAACCCTAAGTTATGGCCCCGATTCTTTCACAGGATTCCAATGAACAGAGCCTTGCATTATCAAACATTTCCTTATTATTATTTTTATTTTATTATTACTAGCATAATCATATTGTATCAAAATTTCCGATCACATATCAAACGAAAATTATGCAGTTGGTGGTAATTTTTTGAACAGTAATTACAAGATATTTAATTGGTTCGGTTGTACCGACTTATAGACAACTAAGGTTTCATTAATTTTAAATTATATGGAAAACTACTTTTTTTATCTTTTTAAGTGACTTCTTCTGTTTTTGCTATGCGTCCAAACGATATTGGTGATGTAACTACTCCATACCGATATTAAAATTACTGTTCTAAATATAGCATTTCATTTAATAAGATTAATTTAAAAAATATTTAATAATAAATAATTAAATAATAAATAATTAAATAAAAAATAATTTCTGAGGGTTTTTCTCATCGTTGTAGTCATTGTTGTCTTAATGGATAGACTGTACTGGAACCTCAGGGGGGTTTTTTTTCGGCCCCCAACTCTTTCAAAGCACTCGGCCTTAAATTATCAAACATTTTCTTATTATTATTGTTATTCTTATTATTAGAATAATGATACTGCATTACAATTTCCTATCATATATTAACTGAAAATTATGCATTTGTAGTCATTTTCATGGACACAGAATGGGGTGAAATCACAAAAAAGCGCTTGAAAATTAATTTTTAAACGGGTGGAGCTGGAAATTACGATCACAAATACATCTAACCAAACAGGTGGATGACTTTATTTACCATTTTGATCAAATAACATTAAGGTGTCCAAAATTTTAAAAAGGCAGTTCAAAAATCCCCCCCCCCCCCCAAAAAAAAAAAAAAAAAAAAAAAAAAAAAAAAAAAAAAACGTTGTCTGGAGTATCAAAAATCTATAAATTTTTCGACACTGAATCTAATAAAACCAATCTCAGGTCTTCATGACCATGACTAACTGTTCGTGGCTGTCGTTGATTGTTAGATATGAAAGGGGAAGCAAACTTTAACAAAACTTTAAATTTTTACCCGACTGAAAAGAAGGGTTATGTGTTTCACGCGTATCTGGGTATGTTGATTTCTTTATACCCTCGAAACATCCCAACGGCTGGATGAATTTTAATGAATGAAATCTCTATCAATTCGTCTTAACAGCCCGATGGTTATAGGCTAGGTTTTGTTTTTATAAATTCAAAATGACGGCCGTAAAATACAAAATGGCGGTAGGGACGAAATTTTTTTTTTTACGCACCCTATTGAGTGGCATATCATTGGATAGGTCTTTCAAAATGAAGATTGACTCATTGACTATTTTACAGTCAGAAGCTCCGTTAAAATATTATACAACCTGGAAGTTGTGTAGGTAGGATCTCTAGCTTTATTGCAACTCTAACCATCATAGACATCTATAGACCTCATCAAAACAGTGTTTATAGATAGGAACTAACAATTAAACATAACTTAAAAGTCATTAATACAAGTAAAAAAAAAAATAGGTAAGTAATATAATTCACATTGATGAGAAATAATTAATTAGTTCTCTTTTTTCGCAGTCGGGTTTTTTTATTTTTTAAATTTAATTACATTTATTCATATGTGTTATTTATGGTGAGTTAGATTTTTTTTTCCTGTTCAATAACAGAATTAGAAGAAAGAAAAACTTTTTTTTTTCAAAAATTTAGAACCAAACTTGAACGTTGAAGGCCAAAAAATACGTAAGAAGTTAAAAAATAAAATAAAATACACATTTAAATTTTTTTTCACAAAAAGTTGCGCGAAGTAGCACCCAATTTTTTACACTTGCGTTGCCAGGAGAATAAAAGAATAGACCCCGAAAAAAAATACCTCACTAGGACCAGAAGTATACTAAAAATGTATTTTGAAAATATTTTTTTTTTTTTTACAAAACGTTAATTTTATAGTTTATAAATTAAGTTAAAAGATAATTATAAATATACATATCACTGGGCCCATTATCCATTTTAGAGTGGTCATAAATAAGTGGCATGGGAATCGAAGCAATGAATTTGTCACAATGCGCTGAGTAATGAAAAGCAAATCTGAGATTGATACCCCCAAACCACCTATCGTGTATGAGTCGTCATCGTCACTTATTTTCGTATCTTTTCCCCCTGTCTGAGCCAAAAAAGTTGTTCCTTACCTTTGGTTTTATAAGCATAAATAAAAAATATTGTTTAAAACTAGAAATTTTGATTGATTAGTACGTTTTCTTAAATGTGCCCACTGAGAGACGGTCAGGTGCACATTTTTCACCCAAAGACTATCATTGTGGCATCCCCGTCTACCAATCTAATTAGCTCTAATTTCCAACCAATCTTCTCACTAAATTAAAAATTAAATCGGATATTTGAAGCATTAAAATAACCAAATAATCATTTTCAAAACTTTTAGACATAGTTGAGAAGTTTCTGTGAATTCGGTTTTGCCGTCCCGGTTGAACCGTCTGCCTACCCACACTCTAACTTACGTAAATATACTCGTATTGCCATGTACTTGATGCATGTTATTGAGGTTTAGCATGACATGTAGCATTTACAGTTCGTTTACAGGGGCAGTCAAATGAATTATGTTATATTATAATCTATGGGGCGAAATCGTTTGCAGTGTTGTTTAACGATGGTATACTATTTCAAATACACTGAAATTAATGTACATCACTTTAGGTACCACAATATCCTTGTTATAGAATTGGATGAGCATAGCATTTATGGTTCATTTACAGTGTATTATTAATTGCCTGGTGACCCGATTATGGAAGACTATCCCAATATATTTAACTAAACCTACTTAAAAGAATGAAAATGACGCAGAGAAGACGAAAAAGAAATGACGAATTATAAAAAATACCAAAACTATAATTCAGTAAATAATTTTTACACTTCAAAATACTGGCTTTTTTATAGTAGTAACGCATTATTACATAAAATTTCTTATTAATAATCTTTAGTTCCTAGCTTTTGAAGCAACGAATAACGAATGCGATGGAGGAATTCTGTAAGTGAATTTGGTAATATTTTTAATCTGTTAAAAAATAACTGAGTTCGAGACTTTAAAAATCATATGTTTGGGGAAAACAAACAAGCGTGTTTTTACAGTAAAGCATGATGAAAAATATTTTAAATGTTTGAAATTAAATGTTTTTACCATACGTGTGAGGGGAGGCAGACAACTACACTAAAATTTAAATATTTGACTCCATGATTATAATTTTAACTGTTCTTTATCTAATTTGCATTTCAATATAGAAATTTACTCCAAAATACTCTCATACACTTAAAAAAAAAAAAAAAAAAAAAAAAAAAAAAAAAAAAAAAAAAAACACCATTATTGTGAGCGTCGCTAGGGTTGATGTCCCTCTTCAAAAGATTTTGGTTATAGTACAGTTTATCAGCGATAATTGTAGGAAGTGCATTTTAAATTGTGGCATGCGTTTAAAAATTTATCTAAGTTTTTGCATATTACTTGGTGTGTGTATAAATTCTAAAGATTTCATGCAAAAAGGGCTGCACAAAAGAATTCGGGTACCTTTCCGCTTATTGACGGAAATTGCAAAAAGAGAATTTAAAACAGTGCTGTGCGTTTCCCAACGGAACTATATTTTGTGATACTACGTAACATGTATACAAATCAGCTTTTAATTTGCACCGGAGCTCAGCTTCGGTACTTCTCTGTTTTCACTAAATATTTGAATATTGATCGGAATTCACCAGAGGTCATAAATACAGGGCTCCGGAGCCCATTGCATAATAGCGATTTCGTAAAAGCAAAGCTAAATTACTCTTTCCTTTCCCACCTATCTCCACGTTTCTGCATTCTTTTCTATCGAAACACATATATGTGACAGTGACATAGTGTATCGCACACGTAGGATATAGAGATGAAACGACGTGTAAGATTTTCTAAAAAAATTTCTTATAAATGTTTTTGATAGTTGTTCATTCATTATATATATATATGCATAGCTGCGAAAATTCCTTTATTGTGTTAACACTATTTCCGTATCATAATCCATACGTTATTTAATTGTAGAATTCTGCGATTAATTAACATTAGGCAAAGATTTATATTCGGAAGGAGTAGTAAACTAAAAGGTGGAATAGTTGACAGTTAAGTATATGCAGGTAGATATATTTAAAATTTTTATTTTGCTAAAAAAAAGATTATTTAATTTTGCAAATAATGTATGAAATATAAATATGCGCATTGGGATGATGGCGGGCGGGGGAAGCGCACGTTATGGTTTTACTATTGCAGAATATTAGAACTCCGGTACTTTTTTTGTTAGAACTTAAGCCCTGATACAAATCTATAGATTATACGCAGGACTGCGTAAAAGAATTCAGATATTTTTTTCCTACTATTGATGCTAATTGCTGAAATTGATTTTTCGAATTGATTTTTTAGTTTTTGTGTTATTAGTGTCTAAATTGTTTATTTATACACCATCTTTCAACTTATTAACCCTTTATCTACTGACGGTAATTATAAGTATCATTAAAATAACTTGTTATAAAATTCGATTTAGTGTCGAATAGTAGTATACAGTTTAGAATGAGTTATATATGCATTACTTTATCTTGTTCCAAAAGCATTATTGGTTACATAAAACAAAAATATTCGTAAAAGGATGATTTCTTTTGCCTTTGCACCTTTTCAGCTTTCTTGGCGTTGTGTGTGTGTGGGGGGGGGGGGGGGGGTCAATTCGGAAATATTTCTATTGTAAGAACATTATTTTTTTTTTTTTTGCTATTATTTAACATTATTTTCCTAATGCTACAAAATACTAAGAAAAACATTTAAAATAAAAGAGTTGATTGGGGTTATAAATATTGCACAAAATCTCTATAAATTCAAATTTAATTAATCCTTCTAAATCCTTCAATCCGTCTAAAATTTATTAAATGATCATGTAAATATCTTCTAATGTAGTTTCAAAAATTCACGAAAAATGCTTTAGAAGATGAAATTTTCATAAATTCATAATTCAGTACATAAAGGGTTAAACGGGGAAGTTTTGTTACACTATTCTGAATGTGTTGGCACGTTTTTATAATCTATGCTTGATGCAGGATTTTTATTTCCTGTTTTTGTTGTTTTGTTTTTCAATAAGATTCAAAATGTGATATAGAAATTATTTTATGATTACACATTTTTAAGGTTTTTCACGAAAACTATACGTTTGTTCGCTCAATAATGTGAAAATTTCTGAAACCTTCAGGAGCTAATTTTTACACATAATGATGAAAAACCATGAAATTTATATGCAGATAAAGCGTAATACATGAATACAGAAATACAGAAAGTATATTCACATATACACATGCAGATAAAGTTTTTGCATGGGATTAAAGTGATTTAGAATAGAATAGCGTTTTTTTATATATATAATTTTACGTTAAATCGATTCCTATCTCATGACTACGTCTCCCTGGCTGTCGTGCCCAAAAAATTGGATCAAAGCGTCAATTTTTACAGCATTTGTTTAACGATCCCTTGCCGTTATAAAAAAAGTGGAAAACGCTATAATTTGTGTTTTAAAAACTATTTTCCTTGCCTTGTATTCAGCGAAATTAAAAACTAAAACTTTATTAATGACACACACGATTGACGCCGAGCAGTTACCCGGTTCGCTTGGCCCATGGACCCGCTGAGGAAGAGGGTGTAATTCCTAAATATGCCCATTTGCGGTCTCAGTACTTTTAATTGAAAATATATTTATTGTAAAAATTGATTTTGATCGTGATTTTTTTAAAATAAAGTAAAATAAATATATTATAAATGATTTCCTATAATGAATACGCATTTATTGTAATACTTATTTTTACTTTATTATTTATTTATTTATTTTGGGAGAAGGAACTACAAATTACGAAAAGATAATCAAACACACAAAAAAGTAAATAAAACATTTGTCTCAAAAAGTTCATATGAGGAGGGAAAAAAACGACAGAAATGCATGTTGTTTTTATTCGTTTCGTTACTTTAAAGACACTCTGACTGCAGTATTATATCTACTGAATATAATATCTACTGAAAAATTTCGACTATCAAATGAAATTTCGCCATTTTTCTCCGCATTCGAATCTTGCCACTTTCTTCTTTTGATTGCAAACATTAATTGCAGCCTAATGTTTTAATGTGAAATAGGACTCCCAGGTAGCGAAGTGGAAAGACGCGACACAGGACTGTCTCAAACTATGTTGAAAGGATGTTGTAAAATTATCATATTGAAAGGATGTTGAAGTAGGGTTGTTTTTTTTTCATATGAAAGAGAAAAACTTGTTAAAATATTAGAAAAAAGTTTCCTGATATGATAAAAAGTGTAACTAAAGAATTGCTGGACTTGTCTGGCGCTTTTATTTTAACCACAACTCGCAAATTTAATGACTTAATTAAAATTTATGATTATATCAAATTACTGTCTAGAAGATTAATGAGTTTTATATTATATTATTCTTAACACAACAGAAAAGTCATAATCCTAAAGGGACATTATGAAAATATCACATAAACAAATAACATATCTAGTAGAAAACCACAGACATAAAACAAATTTAGAAAAATTAATAATTCATATAACAAAATTACGTGAAAATTTCGAAGAAAAGGAACGGAAAAGGATTTTTAAATAGCAACTTCGAAATTTTCATTAGCATTATGTCTCGCCTTCTTCCTTTTACTTTTTCAATGCTATCATTTTACATTTTTTCTATTAAAAACATTGTTCTGTAGAATTATTTAAGCCTGATGTGCATAAGAGATAAATGAAGAATCAAATAAAATTTTCCTTTCATATATGCAAACGAAGGCTTAGCATAAAACATCATAAACATGAAATTTTGTAAATTTGCCCCTATAATTATAAATTTTTCATCTGTCTATTCATGCCATTATACGCATGTGCGTTGCGTATTGTGGATTTGTTTGTTACATATTCTTGTAACCTTTATATAAATGCGGACAAGTTATACTAATTCCCGGAATATTTTTATTTGATGGGTTTCAAATTTTTTGCTTTAAAACAGCAAAAATTTAGGTATTGCGTTTTTAAAAATAAACTTTTTTTTTCAATGCTATGGCTATGAAAATACATACTTTAATCCGTTTTATCCTTTTTTTTTATTTCATGTATCTGTACAGTGAGTGTAAAAACTTTAAGGACAGCAAAAAATATTAATTGTTTTGATAAATTGCAAATTACATGACAAAAAGTTTACTGTAATGTGTATCATAAAGTTGAAAAGCTTATAAAAGTTGAAAAGCTTATAAAAATTCAACAAAATTAATCTGAAGTATTTTAATACGAAAATAAAGTAATTGTACAAAAAAAGACTATTTCTGCCTGAGTAAAAACTTTGAAGACAGCAAAATAAAAACAATACAGTAATAAAGAAACAAATACTTAATATATTATGCACTCACCATTGCGTTCAATGACTGAAAACATGTCTTTCATGGACATTATTAATTTTTGGTATAGTTCGGGACTGGTTTTGTACCATTCATCTTTAATCGTAGATCTGAGTTCTGAAGCTGAGGAAAAAATTTCTTCTATTTGTCTAAACACATCTTATTAGACCTCCCCATGAGTTCGCGATAGGATTTAGATCAGGACTTTTGGGAGGCCATTGCAAAACTTCAATATCTTTCTTCTGGAACCAGAGTTTCGTCTCACGGCTTGTGTGGATATTCGCATTATCTTGCTGATGAATCCATTTTTCTCCTGCCAGAAGTGCTGCAACAGATGAAAGTGTTTTTAGATATGCCTTTGAATTAAGTTTTCCTGAAAGAAATGCAAATGACCGCACACCGTTGAGTGAAAAGCATCCCCATGTGATAATGGATCCGGCACCTAAATGACGTTTTGAAAAAAAAAAATATTTTTCTTTTCTCAAATTATGCCAATAATATTTCCAGCCATCAGGATCATCTAAGTTCCATTTCTTTTAATCGGAGAAAATAACCTGCAGCCATTTGTAGTCCCAAGTCATTACTTATCTTGCAAACTGTTAATGTTAGGTTTTGTGGCTAGGCAGTGAAGAGGGTTTACTCAATTTTGGGGTGTATTGTAAATTCCTAGATCGATTAATTGTATTGAAGATTGTTTTCTGGCAAACTTTGAACCTAGTCGTTTGTAAAATTTCTTTACTTGAACATTTTACAGTGGATACTAACTTTAAAAAACTCTTCTTTCATCTCTGGGTGACAAAGGCTTTTGGTGTGCTTCCAGTGTTTGTTTTTTTTTGTTGTTGTTGTTGTTTTGTTTGTTTTTTAGGTAGCTTTCTTTACAAAAAGCTACCTATTGCAGCCGTTCGGAGGAAAGCGATTTCAAAAAATTTTGGTATATTTTCATCGATCATGACCCCCAGACCCCGAAACCCCCCTCCGTTCAAAATTGATATATATATATATATATATATCAATATATATATATATATATATATATATATATATATATATATATAACCATTAATTAAACATAACCTACCACCGTCAATTATTATGAATTAAAGCTGTAAGTATTAAAAAAATAATAATAATAATAATAATAATAATAATAAAATAAAAAAAATAAAAATAAAATAAAATAAAAAAATAAATAAAAATAAAAAAAATAAAAGAAAAATAAAATAAATAATAAAATAAAAAAAAATAAATAAATAAAAATAAATAAAAAATAATAATAAAAAAATAATAAATAAATAAATAAATAATAAAAAAAAATAAATAAAAAAATAAATAAAAAAAAAATAAAAAAATAAAAATAAAAAATAAAAAAAAAATAAAAATAAAAATAAATAAAAAAATAAATAAAAAAATTTAAAAAAAAAAATAAAAATAAAAAAATAAAAAATAAAATAAAATAAAAAAAAATAAAATAAAATAAAAAAAAAATATATATATATATATCTGACCTATGTCACACTGTAACTCTCGTATTTATGAACCGATTTGGATGTAATTCGGTGTGTACATAGTACATACCAATGTCTCGACCGAGTTCGTTGGCCAGTTTCATCCGCCATTTTGTTTCAAAATGGCGGCCATTTAAAATTTTTTTAAAAATTTAAAATTTGAAATGTGGTACCAAAAAATTGAAAATGAAAAAATATTTTTTTCTTATGTATTTGACCTTTATACAAAGACTCCGTAGCAGTTTTTGTTTCGTCTATATCTTAAAAAATGGCTGAGTTATAGCATTTTGAATTTCTAGCGAAGCTGACATTTTGAAACGTCCTGAATTTTGTCACGCGATAAAAGGCGTATTTATGAACCGATTTGGATGTAACTTCTTTTATACATAGTACAGACCAATGTCTTGAACGAGTTCGTTGGCCAGCTTCATCCGCCATCTTGTTTAAAAATGGCGGCCATATAAAATTTTAAGAAAAATTTAAATTTGAAATGTAGTAGCAAAAAATTGAAAATTGAAAAAATATTTTTTTCTTATGTGTTTGACCTTGATAAAGAGATTCGGGAGCAGTTTTTGTTTCGTCTATATCTTAAAAAATGGCTGAGTTATAGCATTTTGAATTTCTAGCGTGGCTGACATTTTGAAAGGTCCTGATTTTTGCCACGTGATAACAGACGTATTTATGAACCGATTTGGATGTACCTTGGTGTGTACATAGTACATACAAATAACTCAACCGAGTTCATTGACCAGCTTCATTCGCCATCTTGTTTCAAAATGGTGGCCATTTAAAAAAAATTAAATTTAAAATGAGATACCAAAAAATTGGAAAATGAAAAAGATTTTTTTTGTATATGTTTGACCTTAATACAAAGATTCCGGAATAGGTTTTGTTTCGTCTACATCTAAAAAAATGGCTGAGTTATAACATTTTGAATTTCTATTGTGGTTGACATTTTAAAACGACCTGATTTTTGTCACGCGATAACAGGCGTATTTATGAACAGATTTGAATGTAACTTGGTCTGTACATAGTACATACCAATGTCTCGACCGAGTTCGTTGGCCAGCTTCATTCGCCATCTTGTTTCAAAAGGGTTGCCATTTTTAAAAAAAAATGTAATTTAAAATTTAAAATGAGGTATTAAAAAATTGGAAAATGAAAAAGAATTTTTTTATGTGTTTGGCCTTGATACAAAGATTCTGGAGCAGTTTTTGTTTCTGAAAATTTGTTCTTTTGTTTATATCTTAAAAAGTGGTTGAATTATAGCACTTTGAATTTCTATCATGGCTAACACTTTGAAACGATCTTGTATTTGTCGCGCGATACCACACGTATTCGCCTATTTCGATGGAAGAAGGCATGTGGATAGTATACATCAATGTCTCGACCAAGTTCGCTGGCCAGCTTTATCAGCCATCTTGTTTCAAAATGGCGGCCATTAAATAAAAAAAATTATATTTAAAGTGAGGTGCAAAAAAATTAGAAATTGAAAAAGGTTTCTTTCTTAAGTATTTGACCTTGATATAAGGATTCAGGAGCATTTTTTGTTTGTCTTTATCTTAAAAAATGGCTCAGATATAGCAGTTTCAATTTCTAAAGTGGGTGACATTTTGAAAAATCTGATTTTTTGCCTGCGACAGCACTCGTATATATCAACCGATTCCGATATGAGTGAGCATGTGCACAGCAATTACTAAGCTCTCGACCAAGTTCACTGGTTAGCCTCATCTACCATGTTGTCTTAAAATGGCAAGCACTTTAAAAAATCGCCGAATTTGGCAGCCAAATATAAGTGACTTTAAATAAAAGCAGCTTGGATAAAGCTGACTAATTTCGCGAAATTCTCATTCATAATGATTTAGTATTGATAAAAATTAGTATTGAATCTCCTACATTCGGTTTCCACTTAATTGAGCTTCGTGTGTTTGAATAATACAAGTTGGCTTTTTAAAAATAAGGAATATGAAAGCTACCTCTTCCTCCCGGCACTGGCCGGAAGGACTTTTTCTATACGGTTTTAGATCTTCTTATCTTTTTTGCAATAGGCCTTCAACTTATTCTTGACAATAAAAGATACAAAAGCACCTTTTTTCATATTCAGTCAGTTTACTTGATTTTGGAATTATTATAAAATTAGTAAAACTCTTAATAGAAAACGTCAGAAAAATCACTATACAGAAGGGTTTTTAGCGTGAAAATGAATAATAATTATACGTAAGATTTCTACAAAAAAAAAAAAAAAAAAAAAAAAAAAAAAAATAGTAGTGCCCTTAAAGTTTTTACACAGGCAAAAATAGCGTTTGTTTGCATAATTATTATTTTTTCGCGCTAAAAAGCTGACAGATACATTTTGTTGACTTTTATATTAGTAGGTATTTCCACTTTATTATCAACATTAAAATACCATTTCAATTATCGCTTTTTAAATTTATCAAATGCTATAAAATTTATTGCTGTCCTTAAAGTTTTTACACGCACTGTATGTTGTATAGCTGTTTTTTTTTTTTTTTTTTCGGACCTCCGTGAAACCGATCAGCTATTTATTGGGTGATTGCAAAGGCTCGTATCGTAATTCATAGGTGGCCAAAACTTGCAATTTTGACTCTGCTGATGTTTCTTTTATAAACGTATTATTAAGTGAGAGTTATCTACATGTGCCCTGAGCGAACATAAAGTTAAAAAAAAAGTTTTTCAAATTAATTTGAGTGCAAGGTTAATATTCAAAATGGAAAATGAAAAGTTACATTTTCGTCATGTTATGTTACAATGAGTTTAAAAAAGGAGTGAGAGTTGGACATACTACAAAAAAAATTCAAAATATTTGGATCGTGCTCCCGCTCTTAGGACAATTAAGAAGTGGTTTTGTCGCTTTCGAAATGGTGATTTCAAACTAAACGATAAAATTCGCTCTGGGCGAGGCAGTGATAATGACTTAATCCGTAATTTAGTGAATAGTAATCCACGGATTACTACTGAAGAGATTGCTGAGATACTAAATGTTGACAATTTGACTGCATTTCGCCATTTAAAACAACTTGGGTACACTTCGAAACTCGATGCATCGGAAATCGGGCACGAACTTTTGCAATCACCCAATATTTTACAATTAATCGCTGAAGAACAATACTAATTAAAGGATTAATTAATGCAGTTGTTACAAGCTTTTATGTCTTGCGCATCCTTTCAAGAACCACTTTTATCTGTCGCTCCCATTATTTGTTATTGTAAGAGAGGGAAAAAAATCATGAATTTTACAGTTAGTAGAAAATAAACAAATAAAATAATTAATGATAAAAAGAAACCTGTAACAAAATTACTGCCTTCCCTCATTTTTATAGCATATAGAAGGCGCTGTTGCCACTTTCGACAAAATATCCTGAGATATTTTGCCAAACATGAAATGAAGTGAATTTAAATAATTAGGATTGCGCGGTTTTAGCACAAGAGTCTAAATCGCAAAACTTTTGTGAGCGCTCTATCTCGATAACTAATACCCGAAATTTCACAAACCTATTGATTCAGTTAGACCTTGATATAAACTGGTGCTGAATAGTGCTTGGTGTATATTGCCCAATAGGTGGCGTTGCTATGCTGATTTTTTCACAATTTCAGCAATAACTCTATCAAGAATTGATGCACGGAATTTAATAAAACTTTAGCTTTAGTTAGACCTTGATATAAACTAGCATGATTAGTTTTTGGTGTATATCGCCCAACAGGTGGCGCTGCTGTGTTGATTTTATATACTTTGGGTTGGAATTTTGGTTGCAGACATCTAAGAGGTCGGGTTTCGAAATTCAAAGATTTGTTTGAAACAATGCGATACTTATATCTTCTTATTAAATGCATCCAATTCAGCGAATCTTATATGACTTTACAATCCTCATGATGGACATAGATTGTCATTTAATTTTAGCCCTGTGATAGCGAATTTTGAATTATTAACATGTATGAGATAGAATAAAGTCTTGGTATTTGGTACATCAGTCTAGTTATATTCTTACAAAAATAAAGTGATCATCTAACTAGGAAATGAAGCAGTTTTTAAAAAAGAATATTTATCCATACTTTTATTTTTTGGATATTGTATCTCGCATCAATACTTATAAGGCAGATTTTTTTTCAATGTATTCTTGTATTTACTTTCATAAAATAATAGCGAGTTTTTTTCTTTTCTAAAAGACAGAAATTTTATAAAATGCTACCTCATTAATTATGTTTAAGTTGTTTGCAGTATTATTTTAATTTCTCTTTATTGAACATTAACCCTTAACGGCGAGGAGTAATTCTGTTAATAAACTGATGAAATAATGGACTGACACCTCAATTTATAAACGAATTTATTAGAAAATACGAACTTGCTTATTTTCATGTACATTATAATAGGAAAATTTTAGTTAAATATTCTTGGTGCCGTTTGTCAGTTTTGGAATTAAAATTAGGTGTCCTTTTTTTAAGGACACCGCGCCGGTAAGGGCTAATAAATAAAAAATCCCGTCTCCAGTAAAAATCAGTCCAAAAGAAAAAATAAACTGATTTTATTCAGATTAAAAATAATAATAATAAAAATAAATGATGATATCAAGAAATTTAAATCCGATTTTAACACGTTCACGCCGGCGCGGTGGGTCACACTCGACCGTTTCAGAGCTGACAATTGGATACCAGTATTTTACTACAGAAAATGTTGTTTTATTTAATTAGAACAATTGAGCGATTTAAAGGAGCAACATTTTCTCTAAAATAATAGTGGTGTGCAAAAAGCCAGAGACTTGAAAACTCTGAGTCAGTCGGGTGTGACCCACCGCGCCGACGTGAACGTGTTAAATAAAGCTCATTTAACTTGTACATGAATGATATTTCTTAGCTGTATTTTCTAAAAAAAACTATGAAGACACGATATGCAACACTCCGCTCTTAAGCTGAAAGTAAACAAAGCTTCGTATAAGCCAGTGCGCCATGCTAGGGATTTTCTCGGGTGCATTTGTGATAGGAGCCGTTGTGAGGGGTGCAATTTAGACGCTGATGGTTTTAGTAGACTTTCGATGTGCGTTCGGAGTGTATCTCGTCTAGAAATGATGTAATATTTGTATTTTCCAGAAATTATGACTGTTCCATTGTTTGTGTGTAAATGTAAACTGTGCTGTCGCTATTAAAATAGTGCTTGTCTAACTGCTATCCCGTCTTTGAGATGACCAACACCCTCAAATACCTAAATTTTACGGAGCACTTTGATTTGACTGGTTTCTAATTGTGTGCTTTAAAATAACAAAAATATAAATATTACTTTTTTAGAAATATGCATTTTTTTCTATATAATTACGATGAAAGAACATAATTTAATCCACTTTCTCTTTTTTTTTAAATTTCAAGCATCTGTATGCTGTACATCTGTTTATCTGGTCCTCCGTCATACCAAAATGGGCTGTTCTGTTTAATTTACAATTAATCACTGGGGAACAATACTAATTAAGGATTATTTACAGCACTGTTTCTCGAGCTTTTATGCCTCGCGTACCCTTTCAAGAACCACTTTTATTTGGCGTCCTCCCCCCATCTATTTTTTATTGTAAGTGAGAGAAAAAAAAAACATTAGTTTCATAAATAGTAAAAAAAGAAACTAATAAAAAAAACTAATAGATAAAAAAATAACACAAATTTTACGGAAAACTTTAATTTGATGGATTTCTAATTTTGTACTTTAAAACAGCTAAAATATAAATATTGTATTTTTAGAGATATGCATTTTTTTCAATAGTATTACGATGAAAATTCATGCTTTAATCCTCTTTTGTCTTCTTTTGATTTGATGTATATGCAGGGTTCTCGCTGCCGCTCGCCATTGCGCCAAATCGCGACAAAATGCTTCATTTGTCGAGTAAACGAACAATAAAACTCGCCAAATGGTGAGTGCTCAATTTCTGCTTTTTTTGTGTGTTCGTGTGTGTGGTGTACCAAAGTTGTTGAGATTCTTATCCGCGTTACTGAACGATTGGTGTCGTTTTACATGCTCAATCGCACCGTGCCATTTACATTGCTCTATTTATAAAGATACTGACTCAACCCCAATTCAATTTAGCAACAGGCAAAGACACAGAAAGGATTATGCTATAGGTATTTTTCTATAGTCAGTTAGTCACTATCTATGCGCCGGCGTCGCGCCGGTAAAAACACAAGCAAAATTACTCGCATCGAGTGCCAAGTAGAAAATTTTTTTGCTGGAATGCGGTGTTGAAATTAACCGTTTACCATACAATTTATTAGCTGTACGTAAAGTATCATTGACCGGTTAATTTTTTTTCTATGGATTAAGAGGAAATCTCATAGCAATTTGTGGTGTATATTTTCACAACGGTAAATCAAATATAGCCGGTTTTAATTTTTATTTAGACTGCTAAAAGAATGTATGAAAGATTTACACATTTAGGAGACATTTAGAATGTACTTATTTTTAATATTTTCTGTAGAGGATAGTCGAATTTCTATTTTATAAGCAATTACAAAAAATTACGTTATTTTAGAACAGATTGAAAAAAAAGTGATACAATAAGGGGGCTAAAGACAGATTTTCAGTGTTTCAAGCTGAAACTATTTTGCTAACATTTCTTTTCATTTGGCTACTGTTTTTTGTTTCTTATTCACCAAATCGCTAATGTTGGTCAAACGCCAGCGAGAACCCTGTGTATATGTATAATGTAGATCTGTTCATCCGGACTTCCGTCAAAGCGAGGGCTGTTTAATTTAGAATTAATCTCTGGGAACAACACTAATTAAAAGGTTATGTACAGCAGTGTTCCCCCAAGCTTTTATACCTTGTGTATACTTTCCGGAACAACTTTTATCTGGCGTACTCCTTACTTTTTATAGTAAGAGTGAAAAAAAAACACGAGTTTCATAATTAGTAGAAAAAGAAACAAATAAAATAACTAGTGGATAAAAAATAACATAAATGTTATTTTACTTTTAGTATAACAATTACACTTATTATAACAATTATTTGCAAATAGCGAGTTATTAGTACAACAGGTGCGTGTATTCATTCTTGCATAATTAATGGATTTTTAGTGTTATGTTACAAGGTTACTCAAATAGAGACACAAAACATCTTCCACATCAAATCAATTTCCATGTTTTATTTTCAAAAGCAGTCAAGGATGACAAACTCTTTTCATGCAAATTAGTAGTTGTAAATAGCAACAAATACGGAACAGCAATATTTGATAAAACTCTGTACTGTTTATCCACTGCGATCCAAAAGGATAACAATTTCTTTGTCCATGCAAAATTTAGAAATTATTGGCGCATGATATTTCAATCAGTTCTACGTTTTTCACCAGGGTAAATGAACATTTTTCTATATCAACCGCAAATAGCCCACAATTTTTTTTTTTCTGCAGGTGGAAAATAGTCTAATGAAGGTTTGAGTGAAACGTAAATGATAAATTATCTCAAATTTAATTCCTTCAAATCAGAATTGTTTTTCTATTAACATTAAAAAGGGATTCCATCCACTCAAATGGTTCATTGATGCTATTATTCT
Source organism: Maratus speciosus (assembly GCA_963932465.1). NCBI lineage: Eukaryota > Metazoa > Arthropoda > Arachnida > Araneae > Salticidae > Maratus > Maratus speciosus. The sequence goes on along the minus strand of OZ010790.1, from coordinate 395,658,245 downwards.
TATTATTCTCTCAGTAACTTATGTAACTTTTTACCATGGCATCAGTTGTCTTTCTATCAAAGAACACATAAACCTTTTCGTCCTACAGTGATAAGCTCCATACATTCGTATTTTCAGAACTATCTTCTAAGTAGATCAATTAAAGTAGCCATTTCAAGTTATATAGTTTTGAAGAAAAGTCAAATTTGTGGTCAATGAAAAAAAAAATCATAGCAAAAATCGCTGTGCAGCTCAATTTAACAACGGAGGGTATTATAGAGATAACCAATGTATACATCTCAATGTAAAGAAGCATTTTTTTTTAATGCAAGCTGTCTAACTATTCACATAGCAATGGAAACATTTCAAACTTTAGCGGTCGAGCTTTTTTTAAGTTAACTATTTTTACACTTTGATTTAAAACATTTTGCATTGAAGATACTTTTTTTTAAGATGCTTTAATTTTATAACAAAACTAGCAAACCTATCTGGCGTTACCCGGTATTACCTTCAAAATTTATAATTCTAACGTGTAAAAATTTTCATTTACATCGCGTGAAAATAAAAATGACTTTCAATGGTCCTCTCGCTTCCCGGTATACCCATGAGGTGCAGTGTCTGATTATCCAAAAAGCACGTGAGGCACAAACTTCCCTCTAAAATTTAAGAGGGGCCCCAAAATGAGTTCAGGATGGCACCTCAAATTCCCTTTTTATATTTTTTACATTGCGTTTTAAATTTTCTTGGAAGAATGAAATTTGCTTAATGCAAGAGGAAATCCACACTATTTATCTAACCTGCTAATTTGAGCGATCAATAGTCAGTTAACCAATTATATGTTATACAGATGTATTGGTTAAAAATCATCTGAGTAACACAACACATAACAATTATACATACAATAAATATACTATATCTACATTATACACAGAGAACTTAAAAACAGCTGTTTACTAAAATATCTGAACTCAGCTAAATCCCTCCCGGGGATGATATTTGTTTCATTGATGGTTCCATAAATGTAGATTTTCGAAAACTTTTCCCGGGTGAAAGGGGTCCCCAAAATTATACTGTTCTTCCACTAGATTCAGAGGTTAATCAGGACCTGATGAGGTGTATTGTTTGTACCCACTGAATCCTTTAATCTTCCAGCGGGTGTGGCTGTTTTACATTTTAGGAAAACATGTTTTTTTCCGTCTCACAAATGACACTGAAAATGATATTCAATTTTTATTGTTGATATTGCTCTTTAACATGCCGCTTGTTCCTTTTATGAAAAATCTTGCATTTTTAAGGGGATAATCCAGGCAAAATTTGGAGCCTTTTGGGGCTCATTCACAAAATTTTATTTGACAAAATGAGGCTCTTCACAAAATTCAATTTAACAAAAAGAAACCCTTCACAAATTCCATTTTATAAAAAGGATTACACAAAATACTATTCCATAGAAGTAAACTATTTTTGTTTATCTGGTTAAGATTTGAAATGTATAACATTTGTAATATACAGGGGGTATCTGAAAAAGGGGGCAAAAGTTTACGGGGTGATAGAACGCAGCTATACGATCAAATTTCGTCATAAAATGTATGGTCGGAACGCAAGTGGTGAGAAATTAAAAGGTAGTTTTCCACTGTCGCAGTTAACACAATAATGAGAGGAGATACTTCAGAAAACATTTTATTAACAGGAATGTAATTAATGTACATGCTCAAAGAAATTGCTCAAAAAATCTTACACCAGCTGTAATGCACGCTTCACACCTGCGGGATAAGGACTGATGCACATTGTGAAGACACCACGCATTTCCCGAATATCTCCGGCAACAACGGCAATCTTGGCAACTAGATCCATATAGGGCATCCACTGGGGCACTCGTAGATTAGGCTTTTCATATGGCCCCACACGAAAAGGCCAAACACGATAGATCCGGCGATCTTAGTGGCCAAGCTATGGGACCACCTCGACGAATCCATCGCCCTGGAACAGTGGAAAACTACCTTTTAATTTCTCACTATTTGCGTTCCGACCATACATTCTATGGCGATATTTGCTCGTATAGCTGCGTTCTATCACCCCGTAAAGTTTTGAACACTTTTTCAGATACACCCTGTATATGGGATTTCTAATGAGGGTTCGAAAAATGAGTCAGATGAAGTGGAAATTACAATCAACAAACAAATATGAGAAACGCTGGATTTCGATTCACGAAGTGCAGAAAACCGATTTTGATATAGAATAGACACTGAAAGGTGATTTCTTGGTGGAGGGAAAATTTCTAATGATGAATTAAGGGGCTACTTCAGTCACCTGAAAAGACTCGTTCGCTAATGCTAATCCTATGGATAAAATTTTTTAAGATATCTCGTTTGCATTTTAATATTTTTAAATGATTTCTTTGCATTGGATAGTTGAGATTGATCTCTACATCTGCCCTTTTTTATTTTTTCGATTTGTTTGTAGATTTTTTTCAAGAGGATGCTTTCACTTCCGAAACCGGTTCCGCAAATGAAAGTGTCTTCATTAAAAATATCTGTAAACAAAATCGCAAAAGTAAAAAACGCCCTTTGTACAGATCGACCTCAGCTAGCCAGTGCAAAAAGATTGTTTAAAAATGCTGAAATGCAAACGAGATATCTTTAAAAATTTCTTCCATAGGATTAGCATTAGTGAGCGGGAGTAGCCTCTTAACCCTTTGAGGGGCAAGCAATTGTGTTCCTGTAATGTTGAATTCCCATCGGAAATTTGGAAAAGAATCATTTTTAAATAAGGAAAAGTAATTTTTCAGCTCTTTTTCACCAAAGTTATGAAAGTAAAACTTAATTAAAATTTTCTGGTGCAAATCTGAATTAAAATTAGGTGGGATATAATATCCCACTGCCCCTCAAGGAGTTAAGCGCCTGGAAAACTATGCAGTGACTATAACGACCAGGTGTCGAGATTGTTTCCAGTTGTCGAGCTTATCAAATCATAATGTGAGGAAATCATTTCAAGTCAAAAAAAAAAAAAATCTGATAATATTTGCATTAAGTGTAACAAGTAGGTGTGATGAAAATGTGCAGTTAAAAAGTAATTTATATTTAAAAAATACACAAGTTTGAAAATCTCTGTTAATAAAATACATTCGTTTAAGATAAAAAAGAATTATCATTATTTCAAAAATATGCATTTTAATGTTCCCGTCTAAGTGCAGGAATTCTATTTAAAAACAAAATAGTTATACAATCAATGCCCGTAAATCGAGTCTTCAGAAAATCTTTAGAAGTTCATTATCAAATCTTACTAAATTACATAGTTTGTTCGAAAAATAATGATTATCTAAGGGATAAACAATCTCCTGTCGTATATTTCCAGCAAAAGAACAAGATGTTAACCATATTTCTTACAACTAATATTTAGTTTATTATTTTAAGGGTGTTTCTAACTACTAGTGCATAAAAACATTTAAGATCTAAATATATACAAAAGAAACTGTAGCGCTGTAACAATGCACTGATAGTAATAAACACAGGCGTGTGTTTCTAAAACTTTCTCCTCGCATTTTTTGTTTTCGATAGACAGCACTTTAAAATGTCTCGTCATTTTTCCCCCGAGATATTTTTTAAAGTTATTTTAAGTTTCTTAGATAAATGTTTGTATTTTTTGTAAAAACTATCTCTTTTTCAATATTAAAATCTGTACTTTTTATCTGTATTTTAATAACTCTTGTAAAAAAATGTTTACTACTTTCAAAAATTTATTAAGATTAGGTTGTAAGAAATTTCATACTATTTTGATTCTGTATTAAAATCATTTCACTTTTGATGATAAATCATGGATTAGAAACTAAAAGTACTGTCAAACTTTTCGGGCATTTTTTTATTAATTTAAATACTATATTAATCTGTTTTCGCACTATTTTAAGAATAAAACTATTCACTGCACTTTGCTTTCTAAAGAACGAGTTTAGTAGCATACAAATATCAATAATATATCAATATCATATCAGTAAGAAAGAGTTTAGTATCATAAGCGAGTCCTTTTTAGTTATATAGATTTTATCAGCATTTTAATAACTCGTAAAAAAGTCACTTGTACAAAGCTATTAAAATCGTAATAAATCTCATATTTTGATCCTATATCGAAATCAATTCACTTTTGATGAAAAATCATGGATTAGAAACTGAAAGTACTGTCAAACTTTTGGGGCCATTTTTTTTTTAATTTAAGTACTATATTAATCTGTTTTTGCACTATTTTAAGAATAAAACTATTCACTGCGATTTGGTTTCTGAAGAACGAGTTTAGTAGCATACAAATATCAATATTATATCAATATCATATCAGTAAGAAAGAGTTTAGTATCATAAGCGAGTCCTTTTTAGTTATATAGATTTTATCAGCATTTTAATAACTCGTAAAAAAGTCTCTTGTACAAAGCTATTAAAATCGTAATAAATCTCATATTTTGATCCTATATCGAAATCAATTCACTTTTGATGAAAAATCATGGATTAGAAACTGAAAGTACTGTCAAACTTTTGGGGCCATTTTTTTTTTATTAATTTAAGTACTATATTAATCTGTTTTTGCACTATTTTAAGAATAAAACTATTCACTGCGATTTGGTTTCTGAAGAACGAGTTTAGTAGCATACAAATATCAATATTATATCAATATCATATCAGTAAGAAAGAGTTTAGTATCATAAGCGAGTCCTTTTTAGTTATATAGATTTTATCAGCATTTTAATAACTCGTAAAAAAGTCTCTTGTACAAAGCTATTAAAATCGTAATAAATCTCATATTTTGATCCTATATCGAAATCAATTCACTTTTGATGAAAAATCATGGATTAGAAACTGAAAGTACTGTCAAACTTTTGGGGCCATTTTTTTTATTAATTTAAGTACTATATTAATCTGTTTTTGCACTATTTTAAGAATAAAACTATTCACTGCGATTTGGTTTCTGAAGAACGAGTTTAGTAGCATACAAATATCAATAATATATCAATATCATATCAGTAAGAAAGAGTTTAGTATCATAAGCGAGTCCTTTTTAGTTATATAGATTTTATCAGCATTTTAATAACTCGTAAAAAAGTCACTTGTACAAAGCTATTAAAATCGTAATAAATCTCATATTTTGATCCTATATCGAAATCAATTCACTTTTGATGAAAAATCATGGATTAGAAACTGAAAGTACTGTCAAACTTTTGGGGCCATTTTTTTATTAATTTAAGTACTATATTAATCTGTTTTTGCACTATTTTAAGAATAAAACTATTCACTGCGATTTGGTTTCTGAAGAACGAGTTTAGTAGCATACAAATATCAATAATATATCAATACCATATCAGTAAAAACGAGTTTAGTATAACATAGGTGATAAATCATCCATTTGGAAACTGAAAGTGTTGTCCAACTTCTGGGACATTTTTTAATTATTAAATTAAATGCTGTATTAATCTGATTTTGCATTACTTTAAGAATAAAATAGCTCACTGTAATTGGCTTTCTATAAGAACGAGTTTTGTATCATTATTGAGCCTTTTTTTATTATTTGATTTATTTTTTTTTGTTGTTGTTATTGTTGTTGTTTTTAAGTATGTTATGTATTTATGAATACAAGTAGCTCTTCTAAAGAAAATATTTTTATTACTTTCAAAAACGTTATTAAAATTTAAAGAGATCTAATATTTGTCACATTTTGATTCTATATTGCAACCATTTAACCTTTGGTTATAAATCATTAATTTGGAAACTGAAAGTATTGTTCAACTTCTGGGACATTTTTTTATTATTAAATTAAATGCTGTATTACTCTGATTTTGCACTATTTTAAGAATAAAACTATTCACGGTGATTAGTTTTGCACCAGAACGAGTGTAGTATCATAAATGAGCCTTTTTTTATTATTTGGATTTTTATTTTAAAGCGTGTTAGGCTGAAATGAGAATATCCATAAATAAGAGTAATATGTATTCATGAATACAAGTAGATCTTGTAGAGAAAATATTTTTATTAGTTTCAAAAACTTATTAAAATTTAAGGAACTCTAATATTTCTCCCATTTTGATTCTATATTGCAAGCATTTCGCCTTTGGTGATAAATCATCCATTTGGAAACTGAAAGTGTTGTCCAACTTCTGGGACATTTTTTTATTATTAAATTAATTGCTGTATTAATCTGATTTTGCATTACTTTAAGAATAAAATTGCTCACTGTGGTTGGCTTTCTATAAGAACGAGTTTTGTATCATAAACGAGCCTTTTTTTTTATTATTTGATTTTTGTTGTTGTTGTTGTTGTTGTTGTTTTTAAGTATGTTATGTATTTATGAATACAAGTAGCTCTTCTAAAGAAAATATTTTTATTACTTTCAAAAACGTTATTAAAATTTAAAGAGATCTAATATTTGTCACATTTTGATTCTATATTGCAACCATTTAACCTTTGGTTATAAATCATTAATTTGGAAACTGAAAGTATTGTTCAACTTCCGGGACATTTTTTTATTATTAAATTAAATGCTGTATTAATCTGATTTTGTACTATTTTAAGAATAAAACTATTTACTGTGATTAGCTTTGCACCAGAACGAGTGTAGTATCATAAATGAACCTTTTTTAATTATTTGAATTTTTTTTTTTTTTTTTTTTTTTTTTAAGCGTGTTAGGCTGAAATGAGAAATATCCATAAATAGGAGTAATATGTATTCATGAATACAAGTAGATCTTGTAGAGAAAATATCTTTATTAGTTTCAAAAACTTATTAAAATTTAAGGAAATCTAATATTTCTCACATTTGATTCTATATTGCAAACATTTCGCCTTTGGTGATAAATCATTCATTTGGAAATTGAAAGTGTTGTCCAACTTCTGGGACATTTTATTATTATTATTATTCAATTAAATGCTGTATTAATCTGAATTTGCACTATTTTAAGAATGAAACTATTCACTGCGATTAGCTTTCTGTTAGAACGAGTTTAATATCATAAATGAGCTTTTTTTTTTTTAATTATTATTTGAATTTTTAATAATGTTAGGCTGAAAGGAGAAACATTCATAAATTGGAGTAGGATGTATTCCTGAATACAAGTAGATGTTGTAGAGAATTTTTTTTAATAGTTTCAAAAATTATTAAAATTTAAACAGATCTAATATTTGTCACACTTTGATTCTATATTGCAACCATTTCACTTTTGGTGATAAATCGTTCATTTGGAAACTGAAAGTGTTGTCCACTTCTGGGGTATTTTTTAACTAATAAATTAAATGCAGTATTAATCTGATTTTACATTATTTTAAGAATAAAACTATTTACTGTGATTAACTTTCTATAAGAAGTTTAGTATCATAAATGAGCCTTTTTGGGGGGAAGGTGGATTTTTTTAAAGCATGTTAGGCTGAAATGAGCAATATTCATATATAATAGTAATATGTATTCATAAATACAAGTAACTCTTTTAAAGAAAATATTTTTATTACTTTCAAAAACATTAATAAATTTAAAGATATCTAATATTTATTACATTTTCATTCTATACTAGCAGGCTATGCCCGCTGCGCTGGTCAATATTTCCAAATGAACCTTGGATTAAACTAAATGGTGAATTTGAACTTGTATTTTAAACAATATGGATCTTCAGCTTGACCTTGCACATTACTGAAAACGATGCGAACGCCATTGCGATATAATGTTATCTTAAGCGTTGGACAAAATTTAGCAATTAAGAAGTAATTGTTTTAGTTGATTATAAACAGCGCACTTATGGTCGGGTAATGAGACCGTTATGACAACAGGAATTAATACCTCTATAACTAATCAACATATAATGAAATCGTATATACTAACACCATTCCTAAAAGTCATGCAACAGGACCACTTGTAACAAAATATGTTCTGTAGATTTTTTTAAAAAGGCTGAACTTTCATAATCAGGTTCACTTAATATTTGAACTTTTACTGTTGCTCTATAACTAAGTACCCTTGAACAATATGTATACACTAAAACCTTTCCAAAATTATTACCTAACTAATTGTGGTATATCCTACGAAAGTATTATAAACAATCGGAATAAAATACAAATTTCCGTTGTAAATATATAGTAGATGGTGATGATGCGATTTTGTGTAATAGAATTCATAGTAAAGTTTTCGCTTCAAACAAAAACGATGCTTTCAACATTAAAGCTAATACACCAATATGTGAAGTATCCGATTACGGAAGGTTAACTTGAATTCTCATGAGCAACTACTCAAAGAAAAGTGAATATATGGCTTTTGTGATACTTTTATGTCAGCCGGGCGCAGGTAATAAATCAATAAAGATTGTTTTCATAGCATATTCTTATTTTATTATTTTCATTTAAAACACAAACCTTTCACTCATTTAATTTAAAATGCATGCCTTATACTAATTTCATTTAAAAAACTGAAAAGATAAACAATAACAGGAAATAATGCCATAATTAAAAGCAAAAAAATATTTTTAATTTACATACGCAAAATGTAACTACTGCTACTGGGAATTTTTAAAATGCTATCAGCGAGATGTGCGCACGGTTGTTATAAATGTACCCATTTTTTCTTCTTATCGAGGAGCAATTTATAAATCGCACAATATTATTCCAATTCCAATTTCTTTCATTGAGGAACCTATGACCGGAAAAAATGGAAAAAGACTCTTGTAGATTCTTCGAATGACGGCATCTGACGCCATAAACCGAGTTTATATATATGAAAATAATTTTTAAATCGTTACAAACATTGCTTTCATACTTAAATATTTTCATTGGTACTAATTGTTATCCCGTCGACCAATTTCGCCAAATTATATAAATCGCCAAACCATTCGCCAAATTATATAAATTGACATAATCTTTATTTTAAATAACGAAATAACAAATAAATTAGTATAACATTAATAAAAATACAAATAAAACGTCGAAATTAAAATCACTTGATGACGTAAACACGTGTAGTTTGTTTAAATTCAAGTGAAATTGATATTTACGATCAACCATTATTGGCATTTAATCTTATAGTTTGACGAAAGATTTTTGGTCGACGGAATATCTAAGTAGTACCTTTTCCATTTTTGTTTTATAACGCTAAATTCTCAGTAATTTTTTCCCTTATATTTTACATAAAATCACTATTTAAAAAAAAAAAAATTAAGATGCTTGCATTTTTATTTCAAACTTATAGAGCCGTTTTTATTTTTTAGCCAAAAAGGTTGATTTGAATTTTTTCCGTTGCTGGAGTAACGGATGTAATGATAGATATTTTGAGGTTTAGATGCCAAAGACACCACCAAATTAGAAAAATATGAAATGTGTCATGAACTGTTGGACTTATAAAAATTTATTTGGTAGCATTCGATTCAGCATACAAAACTACATTAAAATATGCTATCATTTGACGCATAATTTTGATATTCGATTTTCTCCCCCTCCCCGTGCAAAAACCATTAGGGGTGACACTTTAGAAAATCCTTTCTTAGCAGAAGTTTATGTCATAAGAAGTATTTTTACCACGATTTTCAAGATTTTATGTTCAGTAGTTTGCGCTGTGCGTTAATTAGTCCCCTAATCCAGACTTTATTTTATATACTATATTAGATATGCGATTTTGCGGTGAATCGATGATCAAAAATTAGTCCAATATCATTTGAAATATTACATAACAGAGGAGAAAGTCCGAAGAAAGACGAAGAAGAAATGACGAATTACAAAAGACTTGTAATTTTTCTTTTTAAATGTTGAATTTAATAACGTATTGAAACATAAATTTCCTTAAAAATTATCTTCATTTCCTAGATTTCGAATCTGTGAATTTTCCTATAAATGAAATTGGCGATATGACTTGAGAAAATAGATAATATTTGCTTAAATAAAATGGGTAATATTCGTTGATCTGAGTTCGAGTTTATAAATATCACATGCTTTCGGAATTACGGCGAAAAACATTTTAAAAAGTATGAAATTATTTTACAATATGTATGTGTGGCAGAAATTCACACTGAAATTTAAGTATTCGATTCCATTTTTAAAATATTAACTGATATCTATATAAGTTACAATTGAATATGAAAATGTACTCAAAAAATGATCTCTTTCACCTAAAAAAACACCATTTGTGAGAACATCTTCAAGCTAATGTCACGCTTATGCATTTTTGGCTTAAAATCACATTGTTTGGCGACAAAAGAAAAATAAAAAATTGTAAAGAAACAAATAGTAATTACACATGTGACTCATACTTACATCTGCTTGTTTCTTCTATAAGTCACGTGATGGGGCAATTAGATATAAAAAAAAAAGAAAAGAACAGAACAGAACGAAAATGTCGTTAAAATTTCATCTAATCAAATTTTCAGATTCGTTTCCATATCTAACGCAAGCGATAAAGAGCCAAATATTGCGTATCAAGTGTAATATTTCTTATTAAATTAATTTTTAAGCATTACAAATATTTCTTTCAGATTTTGATTAAATGTTTCCGTTTTTTAATAATATCACTCATTAAAACGGATTTTCTTCTTCTTTTTTTCTTTTTTTTTTTCATTTAAATAAAATTAGTAACAGTTTTTCTTTTATTTTTCGAGGTTTAATAGCCGTTTCAATTTTTTTTATCAACAATGAATTTCGCCAAGAAATAAAATGGTAACCTTATCGTCCAAAATAACAGAATTTTCCGTCATAATTCTAAAACTAATATAGGTAGAATAATGTGTTATAGATTTAAACCTTCCTTGAAACAATACCTATCTAACGGCATAGGTTCCGTAAAAATCCATGCAGTAGAACCCGAAATCTAGGCATTCGGAACGAAATTTCCGTTTGGATTTTATATATATAATAGGTAATAGAATAGATAATAGATTTTATATATATATATAATAGAATAGATAATAGATTATGTGTTATGAACTATCTCAAAGTTTAAAACATATCGCATTGTTAGATTTCCTAATTTTAACAATATCGCGTTATGTTAGTTCCACATTCCACCACCAGGGAGCGCACTCTATTCTTAACGAAAGCGTATCTGAACGAAACTCCTTCATGCAACCTTTCCGTGTATACATGAATCGGGAGGGTGGCGGTCTTAAACAATAATTTAAGATAATTGCTGAAATTACTACGAAAAATATTTTAAAGGGGCTCTACGCGGGCCCCTAATAGAGTTAGAGGAAATCGGAAGACGTCAAAATAATCGCGGGGGAAAGTTTGCTTGGGTGCTTCGGAGCTACTTTTGGCGCGAGATCTAAGCTCTACGACCAATAGGAGCCCAGATATTTAAGGAAAAATGAAGTAACAAAGTGCAAAATAATAGAATTTTCCGTAATAATTCTTAACTCATCTAGGTAGAATGATGTGTTATAGCTTAAAACCTTCCCTGGAACGATACCTATCTAACGGTATAAGTTCCGTAAAAATCCATGCGGTAGAACTCGAAATCTCGGCGTTCGGAACGAAATTTCCGTTTGTATTATATATATATAATAGATTGCAAACATTTCACTTTTGGTGATAAATCGTTCATTTGGAAACTGAAAGTATTCTCCAACTTCTGAGACATTTTTTATTATTAAATTAAATGCTGTATTAATCTGATTTTGTACTATTTTAAGAATAAAACTATTCACTGTGATTAGCTTTCTATAAGAACGACTTTAGCATCATAAATGAGCCTTTTCATTATTATTTGAATTTTTTAATAATATTAGGCTGAAATGAGAAATATTCATAAATAGGAGTAGTATGTATTCATGAATACAAGTAGATCTTGTAGAGAAAATATTTTTCGTACTTTCAAAAGTCATTAAAATTTAAAGAGATCTAATATTTATTACATTTTCATTCTATATTGCAACCATTTCCCTTTTGGTGGTAACTCGTTCTTTTGGAAATTGAAAGTGTTGTCCAACTTCTGTGGCATTTCTTTTATTATTAAATTAAATGCCCTATTAATCTAATTTTGCATTGTTTTAAGAATAAAACTATTTACCGTGATTAGCTTTCTATAAGAAGTTTAGTGTCATAAATGAGCCTTTTTTATTGTTTGAATTTTTTTAATCATGTTAGGCTGAAATGAAAAATATTCATAAATAATAGTAATATGTATTCACGCAACTCTTGTAAACAAACAACTCTTTTAAAGCAACTCTTGTAAATAAAATATTTTTATTTTTATTACTTTTAAAAACGTTATTAAAACTTAAAGAGATATAATATTTGTCACATTTTGATTCTATATTGCAGTCGTTTTATTGTTGATGGTTAAACATTGATTGGAAATTAAAATGGCTGTCAAACGTTTGGGATATTTTTATTAACCCTAGGATGCATAACGTGGGTATCTCGTGCCCTGGCTGAAAATCCAATGTAATTTTTCCTTTATTTTTACAGATAATTTTACGCAATTGTAAGATTTCTTTATTATCGTTAGTCACATAACCTGGCTAATAAATACCCACTTACATAGTGGGCAATTTTAGAAATCAAGTTTAGAAGACATTGGTAAATTTATATGAGCTGGACAAACAGACGAAACCTTTACATATATTTTTAAAAAGTGGCAACCAAAAAAAGCTGCTTTTTGTGCCATCAAAAGTGTGACCCACTCTGTGCTAAATATTGTAATGTTATTTGCAAGGAACACTCAATATACAACAATGTAAATAGATTTTCCTAAATAATAAAAGCTTTTTTTTCTTGCAATAAAAACATAAATATTTTTTAAGAAAATGAGTCACATTAATGAGAAAATAATCTAATTACTAATGTTTATTGTTATTAAGAACATTAAAGTTACTAAAATGATCACGGGTATTTTTCACCCACCATAGGTTGATGATTCATCTACTGATCTACTCATGCATCACGGAGTTAAATGAAATAGAGGAAAGTTAGGGTAAGGGGCTGTGCATATATAACGTTATCAACTTTTTGGTAATTTTGGACCCCCTCCGCCCCTTTATCATACATTATCATCTCTCTAACCCCCCCCCCCCCCCGTAACGATATCGTTATCAATGTATAAAAATTCTTTAGATTTTTAGAATTTTTTTCTTTTGTTTGGAGTGATATACAAATATGGTTGCATTTGTTTTTGAGCATACTTTATTGATTCAAAAGAAGACAAGTCAATGAAATATCAGTTTGCATATGAAATAACTTTATATTAAATAACACTTAAAAGAAATAGTTACTATTTAAAAGTATTTAACAATATCCTTGTTTTAGCACTTGACCCCGCAAGGAGTGGGGCAAACAGAACTTCTCATAAACAAAACAGGTTGACAACATTCTTTCTCCTTTATTTACTAGTAAATACAAGTATCATTTCAAACATACTTCGCATATGGTTTGTAGAACAGCGGATTATATATACATACATGTATGGCAGAAGAAAGGAATGCCTAACGTTGGGGTATTCTACATTTTTGAATAAAATAATTTTATAATGATTTAAATATTAACTTTGTATTTTCATAAAAATAGATAACATACTGTAAAAAGATAACATACTATTTTGATGTAAAGATCAGGTTACAAATAAAAAGAAAAAAATTTGGTTGGATAAAAAATTATAGCGATATCAAACGACAAACCCCCCTCCCCCTGGAGATATCTTACGATATCATGTGCCAGGCACGCTCTCCCCCCTAAAATGATAACGTTATACATGCATAACCCCTAAGACCGTGTAGTCGGGCGAAACCGAATATTTCAGTTTTGATTCAGTTTGAACAGCTCTCTAGCTGTAATGTTTGACATGCTTAGCTGTAGACAAAAAGAAGAAGCGGTCGTTACGATATTTTCATATTCGTATTTGTGTTACTTTATCTTTATCTTTTTTGGATATTTTATGTTAAATTTATCTATCTCTGGTTACTCTTAAATTAATTGCTGCTCCTAAATTTATGTCGCTCTTAAATTATTTGAACGTATTTATAAAGTCTTATACGTAATACGCAAACTATACTTTAAACAAATTTGCATCAATTCGTTAAAAAAAAAAAATGCCGAATTGCTTTAAACGAAAAAAAAAGTCTTTAAAAATTTATTAAATACATTTGCTTTTGTTATCTAGGCATCACAAAACTTTTACCCCATATGGAAAAAAAAGAACGCAATAACAAATAATCAAAAAAGAAAAATGAGCTTAATATGTTAACCATCAAGAAAAGAATGTGAAGCAAGTTGAGTTGTGTAGCACTTTACCTAACAGAATTATGGTTAGTCTGACTGGCTTAAAGGCTCGAATTGATTTTAGACGCCAGCGAGTGCTGCAGAATCCATTGCTAGAGAACTTGCTTTGTGAATGATTACTCCCGTGATTTAATATTTTGTAGCTGACTAAAGAATGAATCTGTTGTGTTTACTTCGATGGAATGAGATATTGGGGAATTCCAACTGAAGTTATCTCAAAATATATGCATATTTGAATATAATTCACCTCTTAAAAATTACTTTTTTTAACAATCTTTATAAAAAATTTAACTTTTATGCAGATTTATTCGAAAAAATAATTCTATCTACAATGATGAAAAAATGATCTATTGGCATAGCGGTCAGCATTGTTTAGGACAGTCACACGATTAGCGTTATTATAATATAGATTTTACTAAACGAAAATGCAGTAACAAAGGTCACATTTTTCTCAAAAAAATTTTTAATTAATTGCATGGAATTAGTAAAGAAATATTTTTATTAATCAGAATAGATTTTTTAAACTGTTAAAACTGTTGATTTGATTAAAACATGTAAAGATTATGTTACTCATGATATTTATGAATACATATATTTAAAATTTGATCTATAATTGTTTGGACAGCTCAAAAATAGGGGGGTGGGTGAATCTAACTGAAAGAAAAATGGAGAGAAAATTTGTTTAAACTAAATAGCTTTATACAAATGGAAATAAGTGCGAGAAGTAAATCAAAATTACGTCCACTACTAACCATATCACAATATTAAAATATTTATTTGCTTAAAAGACGTTATAAAAACACATTAAAAGTAAATTAAAAATCTATATTTACACGTTTCAAGTATTTTTAGGGTTCCGTACTTAAAAAGTAAAAACGGAACCATTATAAGATCACTCCTGTGTCTGTCTGCCTGTCTGTCACAGCCATTTTACTCGTAAACTATGGAACGTGGAAAGTTCAAATTCGGGAAGTAATAAAGACCATTGACCCACATATTTTTAGACTAATAAACATTCATAAATATATTTAGTAAAAATGTAGAAGGCGAATTATGGTACTTGAAAGAAAAAACTCTTTTCTTTGTATATCGTGTGGGGTATCGTGTAAAAGCTTTCGTAACGCTGAACTCAAAAATACATTCCTTTTAATTTTAGGTATTATATTTCAAAGATATTGTCGAAAAGGTAGCGCAAAAACATGCCCCCCCCCCCCCCATCTAATTCCGAATCTACTGAAACTAAAATTATGAAAAAATTAGAGGCAGTAGACGTTAATTTAAACCTTGCCGGAAAATTATAGCGATTACCATAGGTCACATAGTTTTTGAGAAAATCGCACTTTTCTGTTACACACAAATTTCGATTTACGGGCATTCAGAAAAATTGTTGAGCATCGCTGGATGTATCTATCGTAGCAGAAGTACAAAAGCATTGTTGATAATGAATTTCGAAAAAAAATCTTCGGTAATGACCCGAGATATTAACCCTTAAAGATACGGCCAGTTTGGACATACACAATGTCAGGGGCGCCGTACTCTATGCATAGTTAACAACTTTGAATGATACATGTGTAATGTGATCTCTAGTAACAGTATAAAAGCAATAAATGTCAAACTGTTAAAAACATACTAATTTCAGGGGTCTCAGGACTCTAAAAAAGGGGGGGGGAGACCATTTTCTACATTTATTGTCTTAAAATGTGTATGATTTTAAAACACAATTTTAATTGGGATGAAAGATATAAGTATGTTCTTTCATTTCATGTATTTAAAAAATTGCAAGATGTAGAATTAGTATTTATAGGGTCTCGAAACTGTTAGACATTTGTCCAACAGAAAATTGCCATAAAATTTTGCAGGATTACAAAAATAAATATTGCAACTAGAATGAAAATTTTAGTGCTTACTTATACTTCAGATTGTAAAAATTACCCTGAACTTAAATAAAGTTGTATTTAAAGCATTTTATATTTTTAATCCAATGTTGCATTTAACTAACATAAAATTTTGAAAATTTGAACAGTATAATCAACTAAAATATATTTTTTTGAACAATAAAAAGCAAATTTTACTTTCAGTTTATACAGACTAACATGAAATATATGTTTGAAAATTTCATGAAAAAATCAGTTTTTGAGGTTTCCTACGCGTTATGCCCAAAAAACAACATTTGGAGAAAATTGACTTCAAAGTTTCGGAAACGCCGCTTCAGCTAAAAGCCATAACTTCTGTTCTAAATGGGAATTTCAAGGAAACAATTTTATCAAAATGTTCAGAAAAGATAGGAGTTTAACATCTAAAAAAATTAAAATTTCTAAAATTTTGAAGCTTTAAGAGTCTTGCGACCACTTAATCCTTTCCGGCGAGGAGTAATTCTGTTTATAAACTTATGAAATAATGGACAGACACCAGAATTTATAAACGAATTTATTAGGAAATACGAACTCGGTTATCTTTACGTACATGATAAAAGGAAATTTTTAATTAAATATTCTTGGTGCCGTTTGTTTGTTTTGGAATCAAAATTAGGTGTCCTTTTTTTAAGGACACCGCCCTTGAAAGGTTTAATTAGAATGAATCACATAAATACTGTGGGGTTCGCGACTAGTTTGCATTGAGTGTATCTCTCAATACACCTCGAGTGACTTTAAAAGTTAATTAAAAACCTATCTGGAAAAACGCGGCACTGACCAAGGCGGCATTGAACTTTGCGACCTCCTTTTGAATCGCACTTAGCACAATGTCAAATTTAAACTTTGAACAAAGGTTTTGTTTTAGCTACACTGTAGAAATAAAGGTTATTACTAGGCTGAATTTAGTTTTATGAAATGCCAAATGAAGTTTAAATATGCACTGCTTTTATTGGCAGTACCGAATTAAGTTCATCTTAAACAGATTAGGATAATATTGAAAAATGATTTATACGGAATAATTATATTTGATATTATTTAGGTTCCATATCTCTTTGAACTTCCATGATATATCCATTTACACTTTTCTAATATATACTGTTATACCCAATCCTACGTTGTATAGTTTTTTTTACAAAGCCTTAGTATTCTTTTAGCAACGGTTTTTTTTTTTTTTTTTTCTTTAGTAATACAATTACAAATTTATATATTTATTATACTGAACCCTCTGTGCGCGAGTAATCTTCGCACTTGACCGTTTTTATTTTTATTTTTATTTTTTTTTGAACTTGACAATAATATTAAATTTACTTTTGAACTAGAAACAGGGGGAAATTACCCGTTTTAGATGTTGAGTTACAGAGAAAGGGGAATGAATTAATTCGTTCAGTTTACAGAAAACCTATCGCGGATTTAAACGTTATACCTTCCGATGCATGCATCCCAATGCCTTATAAATTATCCACCTTCAGGTTCCTAATTAATCGTGCTTTCAGGATTTCTTCCGATATAAATCTGAGGGATGAATTAGAGAAAATTAAACGTATTGGTATTGATAATGGATATCAGGTAAAATTAATTAACAAATTGATACAGAGCTCCTTTGATATTCCTAAAAACAAAAATAAAACTATTAATGAAGTTAATATGAAAAGGGATGTAGCAAATTATTTCCCGTGTTTCTTTGAACATATAAAAAATCATTTACGAAATTTTGGTTTATGTTTGATCGCGAAGCCGCCTCCGAAATTAAAGATGCTTTTAAATACTAAAATTGATCCTATTACTGGAGATGACCTCTCAGGAGTTTATATGATTCCATTTATTAGGGAGGGAGGAATCAAAAATCATTATATAGGTATAACCCAACGAAAATTCAATATCAGATGTAAAGAACATATAGCGGACATAAAATATAATAGAGGTAATACTGCTTTATCCCGGATAAATCAAATAGAGAACATTAACATACTTTTTAACGAGAGTAAATAATCTACAGATCTAATTTTTACTTACAATTATTTATAAGAGAATCCATTGAAATTCATTTAACAGGTTCAGGAGTTTGTAATGATACATTATCTTTTCGTATCCCGAATTTATGGGTTGAATGGTTGGACAACTTACGGCGTCGCGACATAGAGGGAACACGAGCAATCGCGAAAATGTAGGGCGTGTTATATGATTACTTGTTTGTATTCGATGATTTTTTTCCATTTTTCTTATGCATTTGTAATTTTCTGTTATACATTCTGATGACGACTCGGTAAAAGAGTTGAAGCATGTAAATATAGATTCTTAATTTACTTTTAATGTGTTTTTATAACGTCTTTTAAGCAAATAAATATTTTAACATTGTAATATAAATAGCTTTAAATAAAATCGTGACGAAATTCAATATTCCACTTTGATTCAATCACAAAATACCCAATATGAACTTTAAAAGCTCCCCGTTTTACTTTAAAGGCGTCAAAGATAATAATAATATAGATGCTACAAGTTAAAAGTAGGGGAGGGTTGATACATTGACAATTTTCCTCAACAAACAGCCATTGTAACACATGTAAAAGCTTCTTTTATTGGCAGAGGCCATCATTAGCTGGACTTAGCAGTGAAGAACTGACAACGTTTTTTTTTCTTTTAATTTTGAAGATTTTTGGAATGTCAATGTAAATTTTTTTAAATACTGATTTTCTTTCATAACTCTTATTATTGTGAAGATAATATCTTGTAATTATTTTTTATTTGTAAAGCACATCGTTAGGGTGAGTTTTACTAGAAAGCAGATTGGCATTTTGCAACTACATTTATACAAAGTGATTCAAATCCAATAAGGCATGATAGGGAGAAATGATACATTAGCGATGGGGAGAAATTATACACTTGTATATTTAAAATTTAATAGTTTTTTAAGTTGTAAACTAATATAGGACTGTAATATTCATTATTGTTTTACAGCAAGAGCTACTGAAATTGGTAAGGAAGAACAAAGAGACTATTCATAAACATTATGTAGTAGGTTACATAGAAAAGCAGTGCGGTGATAGTTGGTTAGTTTGCTTTGCTCGTCATAAAGAAGGAAAAAAGTATAAATGGCCTGAAATGGGAGATGTTTTTATAATTTACGAACGGCAAATTGAAAAAACATTAAATCGACCCGATTTTACTTATCAAAATGATAGAGTTATTAGTTTTTCTTTTAATCATTTCAGGGGTGGGGGTATGTTTGTGAAATCACTTAATTTTAATTCCCAAACGCCACACCGGCACCAGCATTTTGGTAAAATATTTTCCATTTATTATGAAAGTGAAATATAACCCTTTTCTTATTTCCAATTAAATTTGTTGGTAAATTACGGTGCCATTCATTTATTCAACACTTTAGTATTGAAAATGCTTTGCCCTGAAAGGGTTAAAGAAATCTTAAATGTGCTAAATTATGTTAAATTGTTTGAAAATCAGTAATGTTCACTTCATTTTTTCTTGCAGCAAGATCTCTAGGGGTTTTTTTTTTCATTATTTTTTTGTAAAAAGTGTGTTAGTAGGATTGTTTAAATAATAGCAATTGTTTAAATGTTTTTGTAAAAAACATTTCTGAAACAAAAATATGTCAATGCCATTTCTTTTTAAGTTTTACTTAAATATTTAAAGATTTATCATAAAAAAATTGTATGACACATAAATTGAATTGTCTGCATTTTTTTTTTCAATTTACATAGCAATGTATCAAATCTCCCTTGCTAGTGTATCAATCCTCCCCAGTAATAAGGAGATTTGATACAGTAGTAACCATTCAAAATAATTGGGGTATATTTTTTGAATGATTATTTTTTAAATTCACAATATTATGAATAAAAGGTCACTTTATAAGAAAACACGAAAAATTTGTTGAAGGGTTGTAAAATATTAGTAAAAAAAAAAGTGTATCACATCTCTCCTACCTCCCCTATACATTTTATTTAAATCTCCTAGTACTTTCGGCTTACAATCCCGAGGCCATCGTCAGGGCACGGCGTCAGGCCGTTCAGATTTGAATGAATGGGACAGCAATTACTAAAAATATTCCCTGACGATGGCCGCGGGATTGTAGGTCGAAAGTACTAGATAAAATTTTTAATGTATATTTTTAAATTGTAGCATCTATATTATTATTATCTTTGCCGCTTTTTAAGCAAAATGGTGAGCTTTTTAAAGTTCATATTGTGTATTTTGTAAATAGTTTTATTATAACAGATGACAAGATAAAAAATATATATTACTGAAGCAATAAAAAAGATGTAAAATTGTGGACATAGAAACCTCACATAAAATCGGTTTTACCCACACTATGAATAATGTAGTCTTTTTTCATTAGAATTTAAGTTATATTTCTGAAGTTTAATTTTACGAAATTATTTTCAGTTTTCCAGAATAGAACAGTACATCAACGAGATTGAGACTTGCGTCCAGGAAGTTCGAAAGAAACACACGCGCATTCTGTCGTCTCCATTCCATGATGAAGGTCAGTTTTTAGTATGATTACATTATTCCACTTTAATTCTACTAATAGAAATACATTAGTGTTCTTTCCTAATGGAGGGCATCCATTTGCTAGACTCATTTATTTGCTGTATATGACGCTTAAGTGAACCACGGCTTCTAGAAATCCTTTGTGAAAGATGTGACCATATATTTTTGTGGTCAAATATTCCTTTTATTCCATTAGTGGAATATATGGAAGCATTTCTGTTTCGTTGAAAGAAAAATTATAAAGTACCTTTAGGAGAAATTATTAAAGTAATTATTGTTAGTAATATGTCTTTTACATAATACAATAGTAATTGTAAAAAATATAGATTATTATTTTAATAAGGATGACAATAATTGTAAGAATAGATTAATAAATACAATAAATAAATGTAAATAAATATATTATTATATATTACTTTGAAATCTCCCTGTGCGACCACCTCCCTGAACGACCATTTTTTCACGGAACGAAATTTGTTCCCATACGCTCAATACTAATTTTACCTCCAATCAGAGACCATCCCAGTTGAACTCCCTCTATGAGCGACCCATTTCTTTGCAGAAAATGAAACAAATTTAGTTTTTTCCTGGTCGCTTGAAAAAGGTTTTATTAAAAAAATAATTCCGGAAAGCGCATTATTCATCAAACTTCTAAACTAAGTTTATAATTTTTTCTTATTCCGGTAACTTTTAAGTGTTTAAACTCCTTTGTGCCTTTTTAGGCAATGAATTTAACACTGATGACAAATTAAGGTTGACAGTTAATAAATTCCCCTGCCCTATTCTGTCACGAAACTTTCAAAGAAATAGATAAATTAATGAAATCGTCATTATTTGTTCCCATCCAAAAAAATGCATTTATTTACTGAACTTCCAAAGGACTTGGAAATAAAAGTTATAAAAGATAAAACCGTAAAATCAAAGCAAACGTCAATGTATTCATTTTTTAAACTCTGCAGTAGTTAACTTATGTAATTAACTTTTGTTTTGATACCTAAATTTTCATATTTTCCCTAGTAAAAAATACATTTTAGGAACATTAGTTATTACCTTTTTTCAACAATTAAAATTTAGATTTAAATATGACCTCCATTAAGAGACCACCTCTCGGAGCGACCCATTTTTATTGGAACGGAACATGGTCGCTTTAGGGAGGTTTTACTTATTTACATATTTTTTTAGATTTAAACGACTTTCCATACTATTGAAAACAAATGAGGACGTGAGTTTTAAAATCGCCTTATCCAAAATTTAAAAGAACCGAGTTTTCTCTATAGATGAACCTACATCGAAAAAACATCACAACCTTCAAAAAACGACTAGTTTTATTGTGTATTTCTGGCACTTTAACCCTTAAATACCTGATTTTTTTAAAATCAATTTAAAAATGTTTTTCGGATTTCATTTCTTAAGTAAATCATGGAAAAAATACTTTAAAAAAATAAAATAATCATATTTTGTTTATATATCATATTTTGTTTTAAGTATGGTTTATGGCTAAAAAAACAGGTTGTTGCCAAACGGCAACACTGGGCTTTAATTGAGAAAATAATTTCCCTTGATAAAATTGTGTAATGTTAAACACACATGAATTTTAAGAACTATGATAAGGAATAAATTTTACTTGCTCGCTACACAACAAAATAGGATATTTAGCAAGCTTCCAAACAAAACAAACAGCACATGTAGCAACAATTAAAAAAGTAAATCTATCTTTATTCTTAAACAGCACTATTGCTGCCATCTACATGTTGAAAAGTGATTTAATAATATTTTCAATATGTATTTTTTTGGCCTCATTAGGCATTAAAGCTTCAATATTATTCTAATAGTACTTAAGAAGACTAAATTGGGTATGTTGCCGAATGGCAGCACACGGCCTTTAAGGGTTAAAATCTTGGTTTACAATGAAAACAAATGGACGCAGTCAGAGGTTTTTCGTTATTTCCCAAAATTTTATTTTCTGGATAAGGTGAGTTTTGAAACTCACGTCCTCAATTAAACAATAATAAAAAAAATAACTGCGCCTTAAACAAAATAAAAATACCAAACAAGCAAATTTTACCGTTTTATCTTTTGATACTTTTATTGTTTTATTTTGTTGCACGTATTAAAATTAAAGTTTAGTACTAGATTAATTTTAACACAATTATTCTAATTGGTAAATAAATCATATCAGATGTAAATTTCCAACTGGGCGAAAAATGTCCGAACCAGGATTCGCACCAGGGATCTCTTGGCTGGCAAAAAATGTCCGGACCAGGATTCGAACCAGGGATCTCTTAGCTGGCCAAGAGATCCCTGGTTCAAATCCTGGTCCGGACATTTTTCATCCGGTTGGAAACTTATATCTGATATGATTTATTTACCAATTAGAATAATTGTGTTAAAATTAATGTAGTGTAATTGTGTATCCAGCGATTTCTGGAGTTCCGTTACCTGCGATTTATTCTCTTGAGCTGAACCAGATTTCAGACCAGATGCTATAATCAATAAGGTTAGCTGGGTGAAAAGTTCCACCAGATTCGTCCGGGATAGCTCAGATGGTAGAGCATTGGCGACTTCAGCCAAGAGATCCCTGGTTCGAATCCTGGTCCGGACATTTTTCGCCCAGATGGAAATTTGCATCTGATATAAAGTTTTGTAGTTATTTGTAATCCAGAGTGATTAAACTTGTTTACAATAATCTTAAACATCTCCGTTACATTGATGACTGAAACAGGTATCTGTAATTGGTGAGAAGAGAACTTAGTGATTATTGAACATCTTTTGATGAAACTTCATGGCAGCATTGAACAATTGGTAAAACTTTTGTTTTTAAAGAATATCAAATTTATGCATATAGTTGCAGCAGTTAGTGTGTTTTTAAGGAGTTAAAGGGTGTACCGTCAGTTAAATATAACACATAGCATTCAAATTGTAACTTTGCACGGTGGAGAAAAAATAAGAAAAAAGTTGCCGTTGGATTGCAAATTGTGTCTTTTTAGCACTTTCCAACAAAGTTAAAAAGTTTTAATGAATTGGGTTTGTCTGTCCGCCTATCTGTCTATGCTCCAACTCGCGTAAATATAGTGCGATTGCTGTGAAATTGATATATATGTATATTATTAGGGTTTAGTATGGTAGGTTCGGTATTGAAAATGAAGTGTGTAGCACTTACGGTTTATTTACAGGGACACTCAAAAGAATTCCATTACATTACGGCCTATGGGGGAAATTCGTTTGCGGTGTATTTTAAAGGTATTACACTATTTTAAACATATTGAAAATTATGTATATCACTGAGGTGTACTACAAGCACTTGCTGTAAAATCTGGAGTGCATATAATTTGTCGTTCATTTACAGGGACACACAGAGGTATTTTTCTACAATACTGCCTGTGAAGAATAATTGCTGGCAGAGCTTTTCAGTTCAGGCACGCGTTTTAAAATTTAACCTTTTATTTTTCATATTACTTGGCGTACATAAATTTTATAGATAATATACAGGGATACACAAAAGATATAGAGTACATTTTCGTTTATTGACGGAAATTGCTGACTGGGAATTTTAAACTGTGCTATGCGTTTAATTGAACTAACTTTTAACATACAATGTAGTATAAATACCAACCTCTAAATTATATACAGGGAGGAACAAAAAAATTCTGAAGTTTTTCTAACTATTAATATGCAAATATTCTGAATGTGTTGGTAAGTGCCTTATAATCTATGCTCGACGCATGATTTTTTCTTTCTTGTTTCAATTTATCATTAAAATTTTTGCTTAGGGAGCCATCCCTAATATTTAAATTATTACGAACTTTGAAATTTTCAATACGAACACCTAATTTTGACATCATACGAGTATTTGGATTTTTTGCACATTTTATCTTTGGATGTCAAATGGATGCAGATGTAAAGTTTTGAAATTCTGATGTTAAATTCATTTTTAATCGTTGCAAAAACAACCAACAATACGAGTAATATTTTAAGCATAACACAAAAACTACTTGAATGAACTGAAATTCCGGATGGTAAATTTAAATCTTCTGCAAATCAATTTTTGTTAAAATTTTTATTGGTTACAGTATATATATATATCTTTCGAATATTGACTAAATAACATATAAATTAATCCACTGTAATTCGACTATATAATCAAACTTGTTGCAGAAATAATAAAAAACTATTGTTTTAACACAATCAAACTTGGTAAAGTTATCATACGAATTGAATATTTCCAACTGAGCAAAAAAATACCCAAGCCGGAAATCGAACCCAGATCCTTGGCTTACATTGCCAATGCTCTACCGTTTAAGCTACCTGGGCTGACTTGGGCCTATTCTCGCCGGTTGTCAGCCCCGCCCGTTAACTAGATGACATGATAATCTGTGTAGCCACACCTCCCGGCTATAATTAATAAACGTTATAATTAGTAACGTTATAATTAGTAAACGTTATAATTAGTAAATGGTCTGAAATTAGTAAACGTTAGGATCGTTTGGTATCACTATAGTTTTCATACGACGATTTGCCGCCGAATACTAAAAAACTAAAAAGTGAGTAGAGTGGTATCTCTTTTTATTCTACTGCTCTACTTTAACGACTGTCGGTGTTTTACATCATGATATGAGGGTGATTTGAAAAGTTCGCGAAACGAAAGAGAAAAATGAGAATTTTTTTTATAAATATGTTTTATTTTTCTACATATCCCTCTTTAAGTTTAATGCACTTCATCCAACGATCTAACGATGTTCCAAAGCCACTGTACTATCACGAAAGTTCGATTCTTCAAGTCCTCCAAAATAGTCGTCGACAGCTGCTTTTATTCCTTCTCTGGAAAATCCTTTTCCCCCCGAGAAAAATTTTAGTCGTGGAAATAGATGGAAGTCAAAAGGAGATAAATCAGGCGAATAAGGTTGATGTTGTAACAGATCGGACTTCAGTTCATTGAATTTTCCCATTGCTACCACACTTGAATGAAGACGTGGATTGTGATGATGGAAAATTATCGTCCTACGCAAACCAGGTCTTTTTTCATGATTTTTTTTATCCACTTGGCCTAGAAGTTTAGCGTAATATTCACCGTTTATTCTTTTGCCCGTGGGAATGTAGTCTATTCTCTACTATCTAATATTCTCTTATCATTCCAAAAGACTGACGCTATAACTTTGTCAACTGATTCCACATACAGTACCTTCTTTGGTGGTGAAGAATCTCTATGTCTCCATTCTTTTGATTGCTCATTGGTCTCAGCGGTACACTAGTAAACCCAAGTTTTATCTGTTGTAACAAATTGACCGAGAAACCGGGTTTATTTGCGTTAAAACTATCTGAACTCTTTTGACAAGCTCTCATTCTCTGACGTTTTTGATCCATTGTCAATATACGCGGCACACATCCAAAAGGTTTTTCATCCCTAATATCACAGTTAGGATATGAAATATTCTTTCATCTGAGATGGCTATGTCTTTAGAAATTTTGGAGATCTTTTATCGAAGATTCTGCATAACTATATCGTGGGCTTTTTCGGCGATTTCTGGCGTTGCGGCAATTTTTGCTTGCCACTGCTCGGGTCATCTTCTAGTCTCTCACGATCATGTTTAAATTCCGTCACCCAATTATGCACAGTCGTAAATAATGGAGCAGAGTCTCTTAAAATGTTCTACATATCTTTATGAATTTCTGATGCCTTCAAACCTTTTTTCTCAAAATATCTTATAACAGCTCGAGTTTCAGTTTTATCCGTTTTGCAACACTCACAAAAAAAGCTTTATTCAAAGCAATGCCAAATTGATTATTGCTTAACAGAACAATATCTAATTTCACCCTTTGTAAACAAGACAGTTTGTGCTATCTGTTGCACATATTTTATTCTAACTGATGCTTCCATCTGTGATTCATTTCGCAAACTTTTCAAATCACCCTCTTATACAAAATTCGCAAAATATTAGGCCGATCAATAAATCAAAACTCGCCGATTTTTTAAATAGATATTAATTTGAAAGAATCGTGATTGGCGTGTACGTGATATTTTTTTCCTTCAGTATAAAGAAAATAATACTGGCAAAAGTCAGACTGAATAGCCTATGTTAATTAAATGGTATTAAGTTAATTTTAACACAGAGATAATTAGAGCAGTTACTTGTAGTAACTAATTTTTTTTTCAAGATTTTTATTCCTACTAATAATCAAACATATGAAGAATTTTACAAACTACTTTACTGAGTTTAACTGTCATTGAAAATATAGTTTAGTAATAAATAACCCTATTGCCTTTTTTTTTCCCATTGCATTTTAGTCTGATCGTACCGGGTTCCTTAAAGGTAACTAATGAATCATGAACAATTAAAAATTTTCTTTTGCTATAAGGATTGATAATGAAAATGCCCTTTTACACTAAGAATTGTAAAAGTGAACGACTTTCTCCAATGCTTCGGAATCGGAGATGAATACCCATGGATTTCTAGTGTTGAAACGGTGGGATCTAAAATTTTCATAGGAAGTAAAGAGTGTTAGGTAACACTCTGCTCAGCGTGTTTTGGAAAAATCTCCAGACTTTCTTTTCTTTCCGAGGAAGATATTTTTATTTTGAGATTTATTCTTTGACTATTTCTCTTTCTTCCTGAATATTTGCTACGATTTCCTGAACTCTCCAACAAAATTTCGAATGGATGAATGTTGTGAGATTTCGATAGTGATATACTAAATTTAAAGCGTGACAGAAGCAGTAGACATAAACGGATTTGAGTATTGCTCTATAATAACAATTTTTAAAGGAGCACTATATAATTTTCCATACATAATAGAAGTTCCATCATGTCCTTTACCTCGCAAACGGGTCATTCTTATTTAATGGTAAATTTTTAAATAATATGTATATTTTTTAATTTTTATCATTTATATTTCTGATTTCTAGCTCAAATTAGTCCATATAACAAAATAATGAAATTTTAGCTAAGGAATAATATCGGTTTTTTACACACACACACACACACACACACACATATATATATACATAATAAATATTGGAAAATAAAAATAAATATACTAAAAATGACTACAGCAAATATAAAGGCTAAGAAACTTTAAATGAACAGACCTACTAGTTTCGTATCACAATAACGGTGAGATTCTATATCAGTAGTTCTAAATAAACAATTTACGTAATTTTTTAAAAAATATTTCTAGTATATAAAAATGAAGATTTGTCTGTCTGTCTGTATACAAATCCACAGTTTGGAAGCCAGAATTGTGAAATGTTATGTATTACTGTATTAAAACACAACCGAGGCAATTAAAGTAATCCGAAATCGAAGTAATTTATAGTTAATTTAATTAAGGACAAACTACCAATTTAACAGCAATTTCCTATCAAATTTAAATATTTTTCGTTATAGCAGTTTCCAACAATTAAAAATCCACAATAAAACTCTTACTACAACAATTACTTTTCTATTGCAAGATTTCCGCGTGAAAAATGAAATAAATAGAATAAAATAAAATAAATAGTACTGCAGTTAATAGTAATATATATTTTCTCTAATTAAGTTTAATCCAAGAAATTGCTACTTTTGCTTTCAATCCTAATAATTTTTTACTCTCTCATTTTCAAAACGAAATGACGTATTTTTATAAATAAACAACAATTGGTTATTAAAATATTCTCTGATGAAGAGCTTGAAAAAGCTTGAAAGTACTAAGAAGTTTTAAATAAAATGTATATTTTTAACTTGCAACATCACTTTCATTATTTTAATTTTTAAGTAAAACAGTGAACTTTTTAAACTTAATATTATATATTTTATGAAATAAATATTTTGACTAATTCAAAAAAAAGTGAACATTACGTCATATTGGAAATACAATGGACGTCAACAGGTGAATACATAACGTCATATGAGATTGAAAAAAAAAAAAACGTATAGAAACATATGATAAAAACCCGATAACGGAAATTATGGCACATTTTAACATTTTGAGGTTCTCTGAATTTTTGTTCGCCATTTTTAAATCTATTCCATATACATACCTGTGTGTATGCGTGTATATTGGAATTTCCACGAAGGTTTAGGTCCCTACAGCTCAGTTTTAGTGAAGAACTGAAATAAAGGTGGCTTTACTGCTTTTTTTTTTATTATTTGTTTTATACTGTATGTTTAATTTTGAAATTTATTTTTCAAAACAAACATTCTTATAATTCCGGGCAACGCCGGGTACTTGATAAACAAGCATCGCGACATATCAGGTATATCAGGAAAGCAGCTGCTTTAATAATAATAATAAACTCATTAAAGCACCTGATTTCGTGATACCTTATACAGTGAAACCTCCCTTTGAACGACCATTTATTCATCGAACGAAATTTATTCCCATAGGCTCAATACTAATTTTACTCCTACTCAGAGACCACCCCCGTTGAACTCCCTCCATGAACGGTCAATTTTTTTTGAAGAAAATGAAACAAATTCCGTTTTTTCCTGGTCACTTGAAGAAGGTTTTATTGGAATAATAATTCCGCAAAGCGCATTATTCATCAAACTTCTAAACTAAGTTTTGAATTTTTATTCATACCGATAACTTTTTAAAGTGTTTAAACCCCTTTGTGCCTTTTTAGGCAATGAATTTAACTCTGATGACAAAGTAAGGGTGACGGTCAATAAACTCCCCTGCCCTATTCTGTCAAGAAACTCTTAATGAAATAGATAAATTAATGAAATCGTCATAATTTGTTCTCGTCCAAAAAATAAACCGCATTTATTTACTGAACTTCGAAAGGACTTGAAATAAAAGTTATAAAATATAAAACCGTAAAATCAAAGCAAACGTCAATGTATTCTTTTTTTAAACTCTGCACTAATTAACTTATGTAATTAACTTTTGTTTTGATACTTAAATCTAAATATTTTTTCTTAATGTGAAAAATAAATTTTAGTAAGATTAATTGTTACCTTTTTTCAACAATTAAAATTTTGATTTAAACATGACCTCCATTAAGAGACCAACCTTCGGAGCGACCAATTTTTATTGGAACGGAATGTGGTCACTTTAGGGATATTTTACTGTATATCGTGATGTTTGTTTATAAAGTACATAGTTCATTTTTACCCCGCTTAAATAGTTTGTTTTTCATTACAGATCTTGAAAATGTTAACGTTATTGTGTGTACGACACTAATAAGTAGTGTGACCAGATGTACTGCGTAAATCGGAGCTCTAAATGGGTGAATATATGAAAGCAGGATAATTTCATTCCAAAATTTTTATTTTTTAAAGTTAATGTACCAACTACCATACACAATTATATACTATGATACATGTTTTTTCATTTAAATGCTGTAGTGTTTTGAGAACAAGGATGTATATTTTATGCGTAGGATGAACTTTTATGGAAGAAAGTCTCTGTTAACATCATAATCAGTGTCTAATAATTGGAACTGAGATGATGGGAACTGAGGTAATATTTTTGTCTTAAAAGGGCTGGTCACTCAGCTTCGGAATTTTCCTCCGTAATGTTAAGTCTATGTATTGATGGATTCCTATATTTAAAATATCCTCTCGGGAAATTAATATTTTTAACATCTTTTTTCTGTGTACCTTTCTTAAAGAATGTCTCTGTTTTTCCTTGGTTTTCAAAATATTTCTAAAATCTATGCTGAATTTAATATTTCATGTGTTAAAAGTGGGCGAACTGTGAGTAAGATTTTAACACTTCCTATAAAATTAAGTCTATACTTTAGAAATATTTTGAGAACTAAGAAAAATGAGACATCTTTTAGGAAGTGTACACAAAAAATAGAAATTAAAAAATATTAATTTCCCGAGGAAATATTTTAAATATACGAATGCATCAAATGCCCATAGACTTTACATTAGTGAGGGGAAACCGGAAGCTGGGGGATCAGCTCCCTTAACACATCCATTTTGTTGAATTATTTTGAACAGATGTAAATTATTAAATATGCTATATGACATTTGTACGTTACATAAATAAAGTTGCAATAAGTTTTTTTTTTATAATTAAAAAGTTAAATATGGGGACATGAATGATGCTGTAAAAAATATTCATCCCTATTCAGAACAAAAACTAAATATTTCTAAATATGAAACAAAGAGAAGAACTAGTTACCTTCATCCATAGTGGCTAGTTGAACTTTTGTTGCTGTTGCAATAGAAATAATTCTGCCAGAGCTATCTAGTATCTGTTATCGTAAATGTGTGTTTAGAGGGACTGAGACGATGGTCAACCTCAGGGACAAATATATTTACTACAGTATTTTACTGTACAATCTATATTAATAAAGGAGAATTATATTTTCCCATACTGTATATATATATAGGTATAAAAATAGAATAGCAAAAGTTAATAACATTTATTGAATTTTTTACAGCATACATTTAATATTGGATATCTGTATCTGGGGACAGAGGCTAAAATGATGATTTCGTTTGTTTAAAGCTTAAAATTAATTATTTATACATCATTATATGTCCATTTATCATTGTTAATTGATATAACAAATGTTACAATATATTACATTTTTCAGTTTTTGGTTTTAGTGTAAATAATGAAATGCTATTGGCAATGGACGCAAATTGTCCAATTTTGAGATGTATATATCCCGATTTATGCGGGACGCCTGTCAACACTACTATTAAGTCTGTTTATTAAAATGTTTTTAAGCCTTTATGTGTACTGAAATCACTTTTAGCAGATGTATTTCATTTTAATGGTAAAAAGTGCTTTTTCGTATATAATTCAATAAATTTTCCTTTTTGTTGTTTGCAGCTGAACATGCCGAACTTGATAAACTAATGGCTAAAATACAGAGCTCATCATCCCAAACTTGGGCACTGTTGAAAGGTAGATCGCATTTTACATTTCATATCTTTGTTCTATAAACGCAATTACGAGGGTAGGCTGATAAGAAATGCACACATGCTTGTAGAACACGAATAAAAAAAATAGCAAGATCGGACAAAAAGTACATTAAAGTACAATTCTTAAGCTTCAAAATCATATATTTATTTTTCAACATAGTCATCGTTAAGACTAACAAATTTCTCCCAACGTATAACAAGTTTTTTTATTCCGTCACTGAAAATTTCTTCCGACTTTTCTCGAATCCAGGACTTTACAGCTGCCTTCAGCTCATCGTCCGAGATGTAATGATTACCCTTGAGATCTCTCTTGAGTAGCGGAAAAAAATAAAAATCCAAGGCTCAAGGTCGGGGAAGTAAGGAGGGTGTGGGATCGGTTCAAACTTCAGGTTTCGCAGATCCTCTGCAGTTGCGGATTTTATGGTATCCCAATTGTCCAATAATGAAGGCGACACGTTCCTTGGATATTCTAGTATAGTTTACGATACACTTTTGAGTGATTCGCCGGTCATTTGAATCAAATCGTCGACGAGTTTGCGATGATTATCGTCTGGGCAGTGATCGGACATCCGTTGTGTTTTTCATCAACAATTATGGCTTTTCTAGGCTTGCAATCACAAAATTTTACTGCCGATGGATTTACAGTAGACTTATCAACAGCATCGTCATCTTTAAACGACGATAAATCTCAGCATGAGTCACTTTTTCTGCTGTTAAAAATTGGATAACAGCTCGCTGTTTAATTCGCGTTGACATAGCACTAGAAGTCGTCCCCATACTTCCGCTTCTCAAAACACACTGGATGAATTCAGCGACTTCAAATCTGCACATGTGTATAGAGAGGGAATGTTACTTCCACATGCCACCAGTCGTGCTTCTGAAGGTCATTTCGTTCGCGCTGTACAAGTATGTGTGTATTACTTATCAGCCTACCGTCGTATTAAAGTAGCGGTTCCTAAACTATAGGTCGCGCCGCTCTGGTGAGTCGCGTAACGATTGGTCATGTCTTCAAAACTTATTTTATAATTGATGCTGAAAAATATAACAAACATGTTACAAACTTAAAAGAAATAATATAGATAAATATAGACCGTATTTTATTACATTTTGCGTAGAAAACGGCCTGAGGCTAAAATCTCAAATTTCCATCCTGATATATAAGCTCTTATTGGTGAAAAGTAATATCATTAATATAGTATCACTTTCAAACTGCATTAGTTTTTATAAATACATTCTTAAATAAACAATATTTTTCTTTCTCTAGTAAAAGAAAGTTTTGTTTTGTGAATTATTACATTTTCACATTAGAATTGCCCATTACTGTAAGTCGCATGAGTACTTTATGCTAACATTAGAGCTTTTCCATTAGGATAGGTTATGTAAAAGACTATATACCTGACTATTTGGTGGTTCGGAAACATTTTTCAAACTTTGAGACGGGTCGCGTAACAATAGAGTTTAAGAATCGCTGACTCAGATTATATAAGAACATAGTCATACTCAATGATAGCAATAATGTTAGGTTAAAAAGAGAACAACGAAAAAAGTATTACATTTATATTTAACTGTGCATAACAACTAATACAATTTTAATAAAAGTAAGCTGTTATTGATTTGTTCAATTTATTTAGTAGGAAATACTCGTGATGATAGAAACGCGGATTAAAGCAGATAGAAACGCAGCAAAAAAATATGATTTAAATAAATTAGTTTATCTACAAGCGCACACAAAAAAACCGTTAGCTGATAGAAATCTTCATAGAATACAAGGTTCATCATAGAATGCGGATTAAACAGGTTCTGTCCAGATGGTAATGAAATTGATTCCAGAAAATTCGTTTATTTGAAAATAATTTTACAAACACTTAATATTCTTCAAAAGAGTCTCCTCCTGCATAAATACACCGTTGCCAACGACTCTGGCAACCATTTATGCCCACCTGGATGCCTTCAAAAGGAATGCTGTTCAGAACGCACGTTACGTTTTTCTGAAAGTTCTCCAGATTATCAAAACGATTACCTTTTAAACTGGGTTTTAACCGAGGGAGTAGAAAAAAGTCCGTCGGTGACAGATCGGGACTGTACAGTGGTTGGGACAGCGTTGCGATACTGTGTTTTGCCAGGAACTGAGTCACTTTGAAGAATGATGTGTGGACCGGCGCATCATCGTGGTGCAGAATCCAATTGTTTATGAGCTCCAAGCGACGCGATCCGATTCCTCAACCTTTGAAGCACTTCCTTGTAAAAATCTGCATTAACTGCCTGTTCAGGTGGCACAAACTTTAATTTTAGCCACATTGTCTGAAGTTCGAGAACTTGATGGACGCTTAGCGCGTTGTTCATCATCGACGTCCTCTCTTCCATCTTTGAAGGCTTTGTTCCGCCTCAACACTTGAGCCTTGGACAAAAAGTCTTTCCCGTAGGTTTCTTGTAACATAGCAAGCATCTCAGTAGCCGATTTGTTTAGCTTTACACAAAACATTATGGCATACTGCTGCTCGACGCTCCGTTGCATTCTGAAAACCTAACGCCGCTTTCAAACATGTGTCTGCTTCACGATGGATCTGCAAAGGCTCAAGTCCAATTGACTTCCGCCATACTCCGTAGCTCAATTCCCCACTGCATGTACCGCCTGCAAACTCCGTCCTTTTGGCCTTCTGCTTGGCGCGAAAAATTTTGTCTCATTACTTCCTCGACAGACTCTGTATGAACTTTTGAAAATTTCAGTCCATTTTAATTTGTAACTAAACATTATTTTATTTTCCAACTAAACTTTTCCTTTACTTCTAAAGATGTAATAGTTGTATATATTTTTAATCGTCTAGATAAAAAGTTTTTTGGTATTAATTTAATTCAAGCTAACAAAAACTATTCTGATAAACAAATGAAAATCAAATTTATCGCTAAACAATTTTGGTACGTCATTGAACAATTTATTTCTCTTGTTCTCCATTATGCATTGTAATTTAGTTTCATATTAAGCTTCGACAATTATATGCTACCAACTAATCTGGTATTTAGTGACTTTAAATAATTCAAAATTGCACATTTTAATAAATAAAACAATTAATTTTTGAATATGTTACTGAACTCTTTAACAAAACACATTATAATAAAATTGGCGTAAAATAGCTAATGATTAATTTATCTATCTTTCATTATATAATGTTTCTCTTTCACACGTAATAAGTTAAATGCTACTTAAGTTTTCTTTATGATTTACATACTTTCTTTATCTATGAGATTTTTCCTTTTATTTATTTTTTTATATTTCAATTGTTTATAATTAGCTTTTAATAAAATAATAGAAAATTATCCTCCTTTACTTGAAATACACAAAAAAAAAAAAAAAAAATCTGTAAAGTTACCAAAGTTTTTCTAGGAAACTGGGATTCCTAGAACTTTTTATGTAATGGCAACAACAAAAATTCGTGTAACAGACACACTTTTGCTCCGAAAATCAAAAAATATGTAAGGTTACTAAGGATTTTTTTAGGAAACTAGGATGCCTAGAACTTTTCATGTAACTGCAACCCGAGTTACCGATAAAATTTTAGTAAGATTACTGTAATTTTAGCAGATTCATTTGTAAAGTTGCTGATTTCTGTAGCTTTACAAAAACTAGTTTTGTAGATTGGCAGCTTTTTCGCACAGTTACAGCTGAAAGTTTAGTAAGCATGTAACTTTACATCTGTAGAACTACAGATTTTTTTTTTTTTTTACAGTGTAACAGCCATTAAACAAATTTCTTTAGAAAATTTAATTGCTTACTTCTTACCTGTTGCTATATTAGAAAATATGTATCACCTTTCCCCACCTCCATTCCATGCAATATTTGCTTTTCTTTCACTAAAAATATCCAATTTAACAACTGAACTTTATCTGTTCCTCAATATAGAAGAACAAATTCATATTCAAGTTATTTCAAATTCCAGTTAATTCGGACAAAAAGTTGTAAGAAATTTTACATTTCACCAATTCTCTGTCAATCCACACAGAATTGGTCATAGGTCATAGGTCAATTGGTCACAGACACATCTTTGCAATTATTTATGATATAATTTTTTTACTGAATTTTGTGATTTTTCTCGAGCTTAAACGAATATTTCTTTTTAAGAAATATCCGTTTAAACTTTGGAGGTTGCAAGAGATTTAACATGTATCATTACACATAGTGTCATAAAAACTTCGGTGGTAGGTAGAGCAAGCTACAATAAAACAATTTTTATATAATAAACTATGGCAGCAATCACTTATGGTCAAAGAATCTCTACCCCATTCTTCTTTTAATGTCTGTATCATTTGAAAATTTTAATACACAATGTTCTAGCTAATTTCTTTTTAGTTTTGATTTACAGCTGCCAAGAAAAATAAACTAAATGGAACCCCTGCTAATCGCGCGAGCATACGAATGGAAACTGTGCAGGTAAAAACGATATTTCTTTGACTGAAAATGATAAAAATTATGTGCATGTATATATAAACTTAGGTTTCTATTGCGAATGTGATAATGTGTTCATGAACTATTACATAAAGGAAAATAATTAAGGGTTTATTTTTTTATATAGGGGAGGAGGGGGATGAATGGGACATTTTTACAAAAATATTTATTTTTAATACTTTTTTAAAGTTATTATCAATGTTATATATCACATTTCATACATTAGGTATTTGACTACATCTATGCACCATATTTAGTCTACTAGATTATTGTTTATACACTAAAATATTATAAAATTTAAAAAACGTTCACCAATATTTTTCTCCCTATATTCAATGTTACCTAGTTAAAATTTATAATTATAAACTTATATGTATTTATATTTGTAATATATGATCTTATAATATGGCTATTGTATCTCAGCGTTGCTAATCACTTCTTTTGCTGCAGTTTTAACTTGTAATGCAAACTTCAACTGTCTATTTGTTTTCCTTTCCCACTTACGAGACATTTTAGATATGAAATGAAAGTGAAAAATGTCTTTGAAATACGGCATAGCCAACATTTTTCATTCACAACTTATTAATAAATATTAATTCAATGTATCTGAGATATCATGCACAAATGAAATTATGTTAGGGAAGGTGCGACTGGGAATTTATTTAAGCACAAGTTTCAAGTTCAATATAATTTACCCCATCTGATCAATAAACATATACTACTTTTAACAATTTTATCTATTTTGATAATGTTTCAATAGCAATTTTTTGATAAACTATTTAACCTTTATTGCAATACAATACTTAAGATTCAATATAATTTTTAATAATAAACAACCTATATAATACGAGTACAGTTTAATACTAATAATTAACATAAATCATTAATGTATAAACTTATATAATATTTTTTAGTTAATAAATAAATGTTTTAACATCTCTAGGGATGAAAAAGACTGTCCCATTCATCCCCATTTAAATTGTCCCAATCACCCCTATGATACATAGATTCAATTGTCCGCTAATTTGCCTCAGAAATTATTTTGTCACATTGGTTAATATGCACGCATTTTAATTACCAATATTGAACCTTCAAATAAATAACTACAACATATCTTATTTGTTTATATTGTATAAATTACTTGACAACTTCAAATTAAAAAAAAAAAAAAGTTACTTTTAAGCAGAGTTTCAAAAAATGCAACTTTGCAAAAAAAATGAAAAGAGCCATGTGGTTTTGCTTTTGGTTCTAAAGCACACTATGGTAGGGCCATATATGAGAATAGAAATCAACTAAAAAAAATATTCATTGCATGAAATATTGAGAATGTCCCATTCATCCCCCAGCTCCCCTATACATATTATTTGAGAGTTTTTGAAAGTATAACATACCTACATTTTGTCGATAATTTTTACAATTAAATAGTTAAAAACTAAGTTTCGAATTTTACAAATTTCTTAACTGTTTTAAATACAAATATGAACTATGTTTTTATCCAGCCGTATTTTTAATTAAAAAAAAAAAAAATAGATAGGAAATGAGCTTTTGATGAGTTTTATGTGTTTTTAACAATTTCCAACATAGTTGAAAAGTATTTATGAATTCTGTTTGTCTGTCTGCCGCCTGTCCGTGCTCTAACTCGTATAAATATACGAGGAGTGTTTTTTAAGTAAGGGGCGGCGTTTTGTTGTATATACACTAATAGGAGGCGCGCGCGCCGCAAAGAGTACTTGCGTCGTATTCCGACATTCTTTGGGAACAACTGTGCTCAGTTGCAGCTGTGTAGGTAACATGTACGGTCTGTTCCATGGAGGAATGAAGACTAAAGGAGACGACATAAATAACTTCACTTGAAGCTGTTCCTACCTCCCTGCTTAAGCCATACTTGACCGCGGTGAACTGCACTGTGAAGCAGTTCTTCTCACTGCGCAAACCAACTACGGAAGAGTCAAATATGGCGGACGCTGAAGAGGGGGGAAAGAACCCGTCTTTCAGCTTCAACACTCTCCACGGGGCTAGATTGATATGTCGTCTCCTTTTAATCTTTATAGCTCCATGTTTTGTTCTGTGTCTTTAAAATGTTCAAGATTATCGAATCGCCCGCCCCGTGCGAGATACGGTAGTGATACGTTTTTATGTCGCAGAGCGATTCAAAACAAAAGACGCGGCATGCTGTCAGAGGGAATTTTGCTACTCCATGACAATGCAAGACCTCACACCGCAGCTCAGACCCGAACTTTATTGGACTCTAATGGCTGGGAAGTTTTGGACCCCGCCCCCTTACAGCCCGGATCTTGCACCGAGTGATTTCCATCTTTTCCGCTATCTCAAACATCATCTTGTCGTTAACCACTACAACGATGACGAAGACGGGAAAACGGCCGTGACCTCTTGGTTATCGGAGGAGGCGGCAAGTTTCTATGAAGAGGGTATTCAAAATCTAGTTGTAAGGTGTAATAAGTGTTTAAACAAATTTGGCAGCTATGTTGAAAAATAGAGAAATGTATGTAGAATCGGAAAATAAATTTGGTTTAGGAAAATTTTCTTTCATTGGGTTTTTATTTTCAAACTGCCCTTACTTAAAAAACACCCCTCGTATTTCGACCGCCATGCAATTGATATATGTTATTGATGTTTAGTGTGGGATGTTCGGTATTGAAAATGAAGTGTGTAGAATATTAGCAAGTGCGTGCAAATTAGCTCATTTTTTCGAGAATATGCATATATATTTCAATAGTTCTGTTTTTAGCGCTTTTGCGCAACACTGGCTATATTTTCTTATAAACAAGCAATAGATATGAAATTCCCTCAATTTATTAATGTAGCTTGAAAATATACTTTAGATAATGAATAATATCGCTAGTAATACTTTTTATTCTTATATATACATAAGAAAAAAGATTGAAATCAATAAAATTTTTGACTTCCGTTTTCTTACACGTTTTGGATGTCCTGAATACGATTTGGCTATTTTTTTTAAATAAAATATCTGTCTGTCTGTACGTGACAATTTTTGTGGCTGCTCAGTTAAAGAACTAATGCATGGAATTTCCTCTTGGAATTTCGGTTATAACTTCGACATAAAATGGTGCTAACTAACTTTGGCGTATATCGCCCAATAGGTGGCGCTTCTATGCTGTGTTTTCCACGACTTTCATTATATCTATATCTCCACATCAATGTTATGAAATTTCATCAAAAGTCATATTCTGTTTGATCTTGGCACATATAGATGAAGTTTAGTGTGCATAATCCAACAAGTGGCGCTGCTATAAAACTGCGTTTTTCACGATTTCTGTTATATCTGTATATCGGCATCTATGGAATGGAATTTCATAAAACTTTATATTCAGTTCGACCTTGATATAAATCGATGCTGATTATGATTGGGTATATATCAGGTGGTGACAGGTGGCGTTTATGTACTGTGTTTTTCGCGATTTCTGTGATAAGTAGGTACATACACTGGTTATCAAAAATTAAGGAAAAGTCACAAAATGCTAATTTTCAAATAGCGAACACTCAAAAGGAAATAATATAATTCGAGTAATTACTATCTCTACAGCACAGCTAGCCCATACAACATCTCATTCATGTCACACATGGTCACAAATGTCACAGTCACTACGGTGAAGCAAAAAAATAGGAAATTCCATACCTCTCATTATGAGTCTCAAATGATCACTATATGTGACTCCACTGAGACACACTCTGACTGCTGCTTTGGGACAAGTCCCCATGTGACTTTACAATGTAGTTACATTGTGACTCTCATGTGACTGTCATTTGTAGACTCAATATCCAAGTCATCGTGAACGCTGCATTGTGATAAGTTACCAAATAATGTCACATTAAAGTCACATGATGACTTTCAGGTGACAGAGAGACTACTGTGAAGTCATCATTGTGCTCTTTTGGGAAAAGTCTCCATGTGACTATAATATGATTTTATTTATTTGGTGACTTATCATAATGCAACGTTCATGATGACTATGAAATTGAGACTCAAAATGACAGTCACATGAGAGTGACAATTTAACTACATTGTAAAGTCACCTGGAGACTGGTGACTTATCATAATGCAACGTTCATGATGACTATGAAATTGAGACTCAAAATGACAGTCACATGAGAGTGACAATTTAACTACATTGTAAAGTCACCTGGAGACTCGTCACAAAGCAGCAGTCACATTAACTTCTCCGTGGAGTCACATATAGTGATCATTTGAGACTCATAATGAGATGTAGGGAATTTCCTATTTTTTTGCTTCACCGTAGTGACTGTGACACTTGTGACCATGTGTGACATGAATGAGATGTTATATGGGCTAGCTGTGTTGTAGAGATAGTAATTACTCGAATTATATTATTTCCTTTTGAGTGTTCACGTATTTGAAAATTAGCATTTTGTGACTTTTCCTTAATTTTTGATAACCAGTGTATATCAGAATCTATAGTATAGAACAAAACAGATAAATTTCATTACTGGCCTATGGTCAATGGCCACTTTTGTAAGTGGCCTTTTTAAAAAAATTAGTGACTCATTTTTTTATTTAAAAGTGCTAAACAATAAACTTTTGTTAAAATTTCTATTAATATTATGCTAAAATTAAATAGACCAAATGAATGTGTTAATATTAACACATTGCTACCAGCAAAAATGGAATCATTTGTGGAACGCAAGAAAAGTTTATTTTTAGTAGCCACTTTTATTTATTCAGTGACCTTGTGCCCCGTGGCCGGTGCTAATTATGCCGTTTATTCTCTGAGATGGAATTGCGCCAAATTTAATATGTAGAATGTTTATTAAAATTTATGGCGATTCAATTTTAGCTTTGTTTACCGAAGTTCACAAACATAGCTTTGCTTTTTTTTTCTGATGACCATTATAGCTGTATCTCAGTTTCTATTGGGTAGAAATGCGGTAAAATTTATATTTGAAATTATTAATTAAACAATGAAGAAAAAAATCATGCGTCAAGTATCGATTATGAAGCACTTTCCAATACATTCAGAATAATGTAACGAAACGTCACCGTTTAATAAATTGAAATAGGATGTCTAGTTGAACCATTTGGAAACTCAGAAACACATTTGAAAACCTAATTTCAGCAATTCGTACATACAGTCGGAAAATTATGCGAATTCTTTAAGCAGTCCTGTATGTGATAAATAGAATTGTATCTATAAACTACATGCATGTAAAAATTTAGGTCAGTGAAGAAATACATGCCACAGTTAAAAATTCCCCTTCAGCAGGTTCCGTTAATAAGGAGAATGGTCCGTGAATTCTTTTGTGCATCCCTGTATACGACGTATAAAATTTATACACAACGAGTAACATGCAAAATGTTGGTTCAATTTAAAAACGCATGCCGAAAGTGAAAACGCACTTCCAGCAGTTATTGCTCAAAGACCAGTACTGTAACAAATTTCCTTTGTCTTTGTGTGTCCCTGTAAATGAACTATAAATGCTATTAACTCCCTATTCTATAGTAATCATCTTGTAGTGAAAGTCAGTGATTTTTACCAATTTCAATACATTTAAAATAGCTTAATGTCATTAAAATGCACTGCAAACAATTTTTTCTCATTCACCGTAATGTAACGGAATTCTTTTGAGTGCCCCTGTAAATGAACTACTAACGCTACATACTTCATATGGGATACCAAACATGCCATGGTAAACATCATTAACATATATCAATTGCAATAAAATCCGAGTATATTTACGAGAGTTAGAGCATGGGCAGACGAACAGACAAACCGAATTCATATACACTTTACAATTTTGTTGGAAAGTGTTAAAAAATATGTATTGTTTCAATTCTAGGTATGAATGTCCAACAGGGGACCCTATTGACCTAATTTTATTCACTGTCCGCTGCAACACCGAGTTAAATTTAAGGAAATGCACTATACTTCTTGACCCCTACCAATGCTACTGCTACATACATCATATTGAATACCAAACATGCCATGTTAAACATCATTAACATATATCAATTGCATGAAAATCCGAGTAATATTTACGGGAGTTAGAGCAACAGGGGGCTCTGTTGAACTAATTTTATTCACTGTTCGCTGTAACTCCGAGTTAAATTTAAAGAAATAAGGCACTATACTTCGTGATTGTTGGTATGCAACAACGCTATTTAAACTAATATATTAGAATAAAATAGAAGAAAGTTTTGTAAAGGCCTCAGCATACTAGTTTTTATCGGTCCTATAAAACATTGAAAATTGTATTTTAAGCATTATCAGTTTTACATTAAGTGAAATTTGTATTTATTTTGCAGATGAACAGTTTGTATAACTAAAATTTGTATTTATTTTGTAGCTGAACAGTTTGTATCAAAAATTTTTAGACGTACTTGCTGAATATTCTAATGCTCAGGTTGCATTCAGAGATCGGAGAAAAAAGCTTCTTAAAAGACAACTTGAAATCAGTAAGTATCGTTATTTTTATTTTAGTTATTTTTTGTCTATTGCTATTATCAAGGTATTCTTTTCAGTTACAAAAATGTATAAATCTAAACCTCTTTATATGACGAGAAAGTGCGTAGATATAGATGTAAATATATGGAAGAATCAGATTGAAATATACATACTATTTTATTATGTTTGTGTGCAAAATATATGCATTTTTTTTTTCAGGAATAACTTATAAATGCTATTTATTCTTTTCATATGTCTTTATGCTTAAAAAAGTTTTATTTTAACTTTTATGCTTTAAAAAAGCTTTATTTCAACCTAAAGTTTTATTTTAACGTCATAAGATCATCGTAACCCTCAAAAAGATGCTTTTGAAATAGATGTGGAAAAGTACCCAATGTTATATCGTTTCTTAGTTAGAAAAACTAAGAAACCCAATCTGAGAAAAAATGTTTCAAAGATTAGCTTTACGCATGGTGTTTATACTACCTTAGATTATAAAAATCAAAATCAAAATCTCGGCAGGAATAGGAATATAAGCAAGATATCCTACTTTACTTATTGAAGAAAAGAATCAATATAATTGATTTTCTTTGCTAGTTTAGATTCAGACAGTATAGTTATTAATGCAGTTGAACCTCGATTAACCGAGCTTCGATTAATCGAGGTTTCTGTTAACCTAGCAGATAACAAAGTCTGACTTTTTTCTTTTGAATGAGCCTTCAAAATGATCACACTTTTTAGTTCACTGCCCGTGCTATACACGCTCTTCTGGCCCCAAAAGCACTCAACTCCCAAGAAACATTGGACCCCGAGAAGTCAATAGCGAACAATGCTTTGTTTCCAGTAGCCGTGTGAACTTTCGTAAATTTTTCAATTTGCTTTTTAAAATTTACTACTAGTAGTTGATTTCCTTTTTAAATTTGTTAAGCTGTGAAGCAGAACTTTACATATATTTATTTTTATTATTTAAAAAACGTTCTATTGTTTGTTTGTTTTTTTCATTCTAAAATATGTTAAATTCGCAAGCACAGCGTGTTTTTACACACAGTTTCTATTAACCGAGTTTTCCGATATCCGAGGTACTAACGGTCCCAATTAGCTCGGATAATCGAGGTTGCACTGTATATATTAATTATTATTATTATTACTATTATTTTTTATTGTTATCTGTTTTATTATTACTTATTGTTTTTAATCTATTGTATCTAATGTTTAATATCTGTCTAAATCTCTGAATTTATGTTGTTAATATTATTTTATTTAAAATTTAATTAATATTAATTTTATATCTACATTCGTCATTCTATATCTTTTAAAAATCAAAATTACTTACTTTTCTATATTATTTTTTATTTTATTACTTTATTATCCATCTTTAATTTTCAAATCATTTTATTGCTATCTCAATTTTTAGTAATGCAATTTCATTTATCTTTTTCTCATCCTTTTGCTTCATTTGGTTAATTATAATGTAGTTATTCATTCTAAATCTAGATGGCAGTACATATATATATATATATATATAATAAAGATATGAAATCACAAATGTATGAAAAAATTGTCAAATTCAATAGATTAACAAGATATGAACATTGGAAACCGGTATGTAAAATAAGATACTATGAACAACCCACAGAATCATCAGAGG
Source organism: Maratus speciosus (assembly GCA_963932465.1). Classification (NCBI taxonomy): domain Eukaryota; kingdom Metazoa; phylum Arthropoda; class Arachnida; order Araneae; family Salticidae; genus Maratus; species Maratus speciosus. The sequence continues at coordinate 395,614,246 of OZ010790.1, read as the reverse complement.
AGCTTCCACGTTTAATTCATATTGAAGGTACGTTATTTCATCAAATTTGGTCGGCATTAAGCCTAAAATGACAAAAGTTAGCTCCTAATAGCGCATCAAAAAACAAAATAAATGATAAAAAACCAAGAAATCTAAAGAAAGATACAACTCACACAAGATATTAAAAATTGAAAAATGATTTGAGCACAATCCCTCAATTATTGACAAAAAATCCAAAACTCCAGAAATCTGACCCAAAAAATTATAACATGGGAGCATGCAATCAGATGTGTAACTATTAAAACATGTGGCATGGGTGAAAGTGTCCAGTAAACCAGCATATAGTCAATGAAAACAAAAACACTGCTGCCATCTGGTGTGAAAAAGGAAAACTATATTGTAACTAGATTTTTAACAAAAATGTTTAGTGCTGCCATCTATACCCATAGAAAAGATAAATCAATTGAAGAACTCAAGAAATGACTTAAATTAACATTTATTTAAAATAGAATGAAAAAATAGGATATATATATATATATATATATATATACACTATATGGCCAAAGGTGACCGGCCACTTATGATTTTAGACGTTTTGTTAAATATCTAGAAAAATACATGAGAAATTAACCTGAAACTCCAGGTGTGTAAACAGTAAAGTATAAGTCATATATTTTCGCGAAGATTTTTTTCCCGAAACCCATAGGGGACCGTCAACAAATTGAAAAAGAACGAATATCTTTTGCATAATCCTGTCAAAACTAATGTAGCAAAAGCGTTCAAACTGTAGATTATGATTAACTGGCTTATTGTAATAATTTGTGTTCATTTATATGAGGACAGCATGTATACTCGAAGAGGAATTCAGGTTTTCATAAAAACAGTCTCAAATTTTGCCAAGTTTTTTGCTTATAATTTTAATTTGCAGGGTTCTTAATATAAAAAAAATTCTTTTCAATAAATATAACGAACAACATTGTACACAATACCCTGTAATCAGAATTAAAATGTAGTAAAAATTGTCTGAAAAATGAGCAGGTTTATTAAATAATGTTTCACTGCGCTTGCCCGAACGCAATCAAAATATGATGTGCATAATGTGTTAGCTAAATGTATAGAGCAACTTTTGTAAAAGTCTCAAAAACATAGCTTGAAATTTCTTAAAATTACCGTTGATGGAATGAAGCAAAAAGATGAGGAGCTGTATCCATATATCCATTGATTAGTGCCAATATAGCATACACAATTTGCACGCACTACTGTATATGGATACAAACCTTATCTTTTGGAGTCCTTTTTGGAATAACGGATTTTGAGCTTGTTCTATCAACGATAATTTTCAGACTTTTCAAACTATGTTTTTGAGACTTTCACAAAAGTTGTTCTATACATTTAGCTAACATATTATGCAAATTATATTGTGATTACATTCGGGCATGCACAGTGAATCATTATTTAGTAAACATGCTCATTTTTCATGTAATTTTTATTATTTTTTAATTCTGACTGCAGAGTATTGTGTACAATGTTGTTTGTCATATTTTCTGAGAAGGACTTTCTTTAACACTTTCCAACAAAGTTGAAAAGTGTTTATGACTTCGGTTTGTCTGTCCGTCTGTCCACGCTCTAACTCTCGTAAATATGCTCGGATCGTTCCGAAATTCTTGGATGTTAGTGATCTCTACCATAGCACGTTCCCTATTTCAAATGAAGTTTGTAGCATGTTTAGTTCATTTACAGGGACAGTCAAAAGTTTTCCGCTACATTACGGCCAATGGGAAAAAATCGTTTCAAATGATTTTTAATGGTGTTACACTCTTTCAAACATAGTAAAATTGATATTCATTTATGACGTCCACTAAAATATGCATTCTGTTGAATATGCAGTGCAAAGAATAGTTATTGTTCATTTACACAAAAGAATCCCGTTCATAATGGTATAGGGGAATTGTTTGCGGTGTATTTGAAAAGATTTCAGATACCATATTGTATCCGAATTACTGTATATTAGTAATGATTGCTCGAAATGCATTTTTAATTATGATATGCGTTTTTTCACTATATTTATGCATACTATAAAGTGCGTATAAATGCTATAGTTCATATACAGAGCTACAGAAATGAATTCGTAAAGGTTACTAAGTATAAGCATAAATTACTTAAAGGTGTGTTTTAAAGGAGTTATGCATTTTTACGCGGAACTGAATTTAGTTTACTAAGAAATATTTGTAGAATATAGATAAAAAGACATACAGGGCCACGCAAAGAGTTGGATACATGTTCGTCTATGGGTGATAATTTCTGGAAATGTAATTTCAATAGTTTTAAGAGTGTTTTAGTTTGAATTAAATTTTAGCTAAATAGTGGCATGTAATAAGGGTACTAGGTAAACTACAGGGATGTACAAAGGTATTCAAGTATGCTTCCATCTATTAGTATAAATTGCTGAAAGATGAATTTCAACCTGTTATGCATTTTCTTGCTAAACTAAATTTTCCCATTATATAGTAAATATATCAACCTACAGATCAAATACAGGGCTGTTCAAAAGAATTGGAATATATATTTGGCTATGGACGGCAACTACTGAAATCAGTTTTTTAAATGTTTTATGCGTTTTATAAAATGTTAATTTGTTAACGGTCCCCTGTGAGGTTTCGGGAAAAAAATCCTCACGGAAATGTATGACCTGTACTATTTTGTTTACACACCTGGAGTTTCAGGATGAGTCATCATGCAGTTTTCTAGATATTTAACAAAACGTCAAAAATCGCAAGTGACCGGTCACCTTTGCCCATATAATGTATGTATATGTTACCGTGAAAGACCGAAATGTGGAAAATGTTGACTTTCACCGGTGAATGTCAACATTCACATAGTCGCTTGGTGTATGTCCGAAATATTTGCTAAATATCCTTATTTCTCACTTACACCGACAAATGTCGACATTCACATTACTGTAATGATGAATGTTGAATATGTCGGAGATTTGCATTTTCTTCTCCGTATTTCAGGAGTGATAAAACGTTACAAGGATGGCGTAACTTTTTCGTATCTCTTGCTGACAGGAGTGACCAATCAACGTGAGGAGAGGGATTCGTCACTCTGTAGAGGAGTTTTCACTGCGAGACTAACCGCGGAGAATATAAATGCCGTGATAGATTTAAAAGACAGCCCGAGCTTGTTTTTTTGGACATGTATCTTTAGATTCTAGTGTGAGAAGAAGAAAGGGATGCTTGATATTAGTTGCCTTCTTAATACTTGGATAAATGTTAAACATTAAGATTTTAGTTTTTAGTTTAGCCAATAAAGAACTTGGTATTTACAACGTAGTGGACTTTTCTTCTATGCATCATACTTTACTATTAAAACACATTACGATATGTGTCAAAATAGGAGGAAGCTTAAGTAACAGCCCATGTAAATAAACTGTTGAACTGAAAACAAACAGTATATTCTAAATGATAAAAGAAAATAATACCAATAAAAACTTACTTATGTTATTGAAATCTTATTTATTATAATTTAAGCCTTTATGACACGTTGAATTGCATAAAAGACCTTTGCTTTTACAACTGCATTTATTTGTGGAACACTTCCTTTTGCAGTGACCGCGTATAGCCTTACCCTCCACTTGTCGAATTAGCTGCAGCTGCTTCTCTGAGCGACATTTCTTAAGAAGAAATCTCATCTATGAAAAGTAACTTTTCTTTATAAATTACGAACTGATTACGGTATAAAGCTGCTTGAGTGTACCATTTTTATTTGCTAGTTTTTCAAAGTCGGAGTCTTCTATTTCTTCAACAACTGACCACACATTTCGGCCATATGTACGACCACAGTTGACATCAGAGACTTGTATTCGCACGGTATCACCGATTTGAGCAGGAGGATTTTTTCATTTTGAGGTTTTTAACATTTTCGTTATTTGCAGGCAGTAGAAGATTCTCTTTCGCGGTCGCCCTTTTTATAGAAACGAACTCGAGTCGTTCAGTCAGGGCTTGATATGAAGTCGTATAGTAAAAGTATTAGCAATTTCTTCGAGTTGTTCTTCGGTTTCAGTATTTGCGACTTGTTCGCTAGACAAAAAGGACGATGCTATACCTCTTTTTATTTTAACCCAAACATGGCTTCATAAGGGCTTTGGCGTATTTCTTCGTGGTATGTAGTGTTCTTGGCAAACTGAACAAAGACCAAGCCATCTGACTTTTTATTTGTATCGTTATCGTTCATCCATAGTTAACATATTCTGTATATACTAAATTGGCCCTTTCAACTCAAACTTGTGTTTGACTATAACGAGGTTTTTCATGAAGTATCTTAACATCTTTCCACATAGCGCATAGTTCAGATATGACTTGATTACTGAATTCTCTGCCATTATCTGATTGAAATATAGCTGGAGCACCAAATGTTAAAAATATTGGAAGAACGTGATACGCTACTTCTTTAGCTGTCTTAGTTTTCAAAGGTCGTAGCTGGGCAAACTTAGTTAAATGATCTTGATACACAATTATGAACTTATATTAGCCATTCCTGTGTGACTGCAGGTCTATCAGATCAACTTGACATCTTGCGTTTAACTGTGAACTGACCATTGGTTGCAGACCAATACCTTTCTTAGGCGCACTATATTTCATTTGGCATTGTTTGCATAAATTTAAATACAACTTCATATGTAATATTTTTGTATTTAACTTGCAAATCTTTAAGCATACATGTCCTGCCTTCGTGGCATTCGTGCCCTGTCGTGCCTTCGTGGCGAGTTCCAAACTGTATACAGAACAATTCATCATTGGTAACATAATACTGTATATTCGTTTCTCTTCATTTTAATGGTACAATTTACTTCTCTTCATCATTAATTTTTAAAACGTCAAAACGTTTTAATCGTCTATAATCCAAAGGCATGCTGCGCTTAATTTTAACAGAAATCACTTCAGAGTATTTTAGAGCATTTTTCTTCAGAAAAATAAAAACGATTGTCTTCTCCTTTACTCGTAATTAATGCATTTAACTTTTCCAAAAAATATATATATATATATATATATATATATATATATATATATATAAGATTCACTGCAGTATCCATTCAATATAAATTAGGGTATCGAATAAAAAAAAATAAATTTAAGAAAACGTTGCTCGCACCATTAAACCTTGCATAAGACTGACAAAGCTGACTGACTCTGAGCAGAACAAAGGATTTGGCAACAGACTGTCGCCTCTCTATTGACCTCGGCTTCTCTTTTCGACCCCCACCAGTGCATATATGTGCTTGTCGACATACACCGGGGATGGTCCGATTGTATAAGAATATAATCAAAATTTGGTCTTTCACCGGCGAAAGTCGACATTCTCCAATTTCGGTCTTTTGCGGTAACATATATATATAATAATCTAATATTAAATAAACTAAATAAATACGAAGAACCCTTAATTGTCGTTTCTAGGCCTTATTCCAACAATATTCGGTGAAATATCATACCGTTGCTATGAATTGTGATTATATAGCTCCTATAAAGATTCCACACCCACATTCGTAGATTTTTATTTTTGTATTGTCACTCTCTCTTTTTTAATATTTTTTCCATTTATTTTCACACATGTGACTTTATTTTAATTACATATATATTATATTATCTTTTTTATTCTCTTTCAATCTACTCACCCATTTCAACTGTGTATAACGTTAAACTGAGAATGTTTATAATATAATAACATTCAGAATTACATTATTCTTATTTATCCTTTTTTTCCCCTTTTATTCCTCTTTGGGTTGTAATATTAGGCGAAAAAAAATTCTTATTTTTTAATAGTTTTACAACTGATTTTATTTTTAATACAATGTATTTTTCGTTATTTCTCAATTTGTTAAATTAACTGTTAACTGTAATTGTACTATTACTCCATGTGCTTGTCAGTATCATATACTAGTTTATGCGGTCTACATAGCAATGTTTAGTACAGTTTTTTCAATTCCTACTATTAGTTCACATTCTCCCTATATTTATTTATTTATATATATATATATATATATATATATATATATATATATATATCTTGTTCAAATTTTCAATCGTTAATAAAATACTTATTATTCATCCTATCAAGTTGAAATAAATTTTTTTAAACTTGTACTGGATGGCAATTGATATTAATACAGTTTTTTCAAATATTAATTCATTAATTAAATTTTAATTAATTAATTTTAGTTTTACATGAGAGACAAATTGGCGGGCATTGGTTATTGAAGCATTTAATGCATCTTCATATCTATAAGGGGGTTACCATAGGGGGAACCCTGTTCTGTCACCAAATACCGCCAAGTTTGTCACCAACTTGGCAATATCTCTAATATTTCGCGAAATTTCCATAGACTTCCATTGTAAACCTACTTGCTGATAGAAAATCAACAAATTGAGATATTTTAATGCAACAAAAACTAATATTAGCTTAAGGGATTAATTTTTCTTTGATGACCTAAGTAGGAATTGATTTTAAAAACAAAATTTTTATATTACTTGTTCTATTATTTTTCAGTCCAGTTAAGATATGTTCATTAAAATACTTTGTGATTTTTTTTTATGTTTCATTTTAATTGATATTGTATGTTTAATGTTTTGATTTTCAGACTTTTTCCATTTATAGATAAAATAAATTTTCTTTTACATCTAGTATCGTAGTTGATCGAACAATTTGAGTAAAGTATGCTACTACTTGTGCATACTGTGGTCAAACAGAAAAATCACTTGCGATTTACTTATGTTGTGGAATATTGCCATTGATAACGTGTTCCACAGTATAAATTTCCATCTTCTTCTTGCCACATTTTTACATTCTATTCGTGTATTTTTTCTGCTAAATCTTTTATTTATTTTTTCAGTTTATCAATTTCAGATTACTGGATATACAATTTATAGTGTATTAAAATTATTCATATGGTTTATTTATCAATCAAGACAATACTGTGATTAAATTATGTTTTCATTTTTGTAGATGAGAGACAGAGAAAAGGATAAATGACGTCATTTGCGCATTATTGATACCATTTTCCCTTTAAAATTGAAAAGAAAACTAAGCAGGAAATTTTATCCTCCTTGCATTCAGTTGAAAAATTATTATTTCATGTATGTGTTTCATGTATCCGAATTAGTGTTTTTATAAATTTGATTCATAAATTTGTTTCATTAAGATTTTTTTAAAATGATAAAATGATAAAAAAAATAATAATCCCTATTACTTTTTTTTTCTCCCTTCGTAAGCGTTTTCATAAATGACGTCATTTGGGCGAATTTATTTAAAATATTTGCAGTTTATGAATTACTCTGTAAACCATTTTGCCTTTAAGCGCCTTTCTGAGCTGAAAAAACTGAAAAAAGCTACGATGAAATTATTTTTTTTAAGTCAATGGAATTTATGTTAATATTCAAAATGACAGACGATTTTTGGTTTTTTAAAATAAATGGATTCCTGAAGATCAAATATGTGAAAATAAGTTTTTATTTCTCCAAAAATTCTTGAAAAACATAATTTAATCACAGTAAATCACTTGATTGAAATAAAAGATAGTTCCAATTTTAATTTGAAAATGATGAAAAAGAAGAAATCTAATAATCTCTGTGTTCTTCCTTTTTCTCCCTTTATTCCGAAAAAGATAGAGAAATTTAGTTTCCATCTTAGAGAAATGTCATTAAAATTATGAAAAAAAGTAACATTTCGAAAACTAATTCAAATTTTAAAATTCTAATACCGCTTTTGAAACCTGTGGATCAATACGGATAATTTGTGTTAGATTATAAAAAAAAAGTATGTGTGTGTGTGTATGTTTTTCCCATACATTATACATTATTTAAAAAAAAAAAAAAAAAAAAAAAAAAAGAGGATATAAAAATACCATTACGGAGGGTTGAGGTCGGGAATGCTAAAAAAACCTTATATGTTTATATATGTGTGAGCCTGTATATGTGTATGTATATGTGCTTATATATTGTATGGATATTTAAAATAAAATAAAATAAAAATAAAAATAAATTAAAAAAAACACGGGGTATCATGCATTTAACATCATAAATTTCTCAACAATTTTCACATATTGCTTCATAATACAAGGATATATTTCACTATCTCAATATTCCTCATTGTTTTTTTAATTTTCACATTTAGTTACATAATACAAGGCTATATCAAAATATTCCTCACTGTTTTTTAAATGTTATTTATATTCTCATTTTTTATATTATAATATTTTGTCTTTAAATTAGTTAATTTAATCAATTGCCCTTCTATTTATTTATTTTTATATAATTCTGTATTTTATTTTTTATTAATTTATTCCTATTCTTTATTTTATTTTTGCATTTACTCAGTAATTATCAAGTTTATTCCTATTTTTTCATCCTACTTTAACTAAATGTTAATCTAAGTCATTTCTTTATTTCTTCAATCAATTTCATTCATTTTTTTTTGGAGGGGGGGGGGGGTTATAGATGGCAGCACCAAACATTATTGTTAATAATCCAGTTCCAATTTACATTTTTTCCTTTCTCACACCAGATGGCAGCAAAGTTATGGGTTTCAGTCAGATAATCAACTGTAGGCCCACATGTTAAAATAGTCCTAACTCTGTTTTACCATCCAGACATGTTGCAGTTATGCTTCCTAGTATGTAATTTAGGTATTTTGCTCTATTAATTTTTAATATCCTGTGTGAGGTGTTGTCATTTTAGGCTTAATGGCGACAAAATTGGATGAAATAACGCATCTTCTATGAATGAACTCACAAGCTCCTCTGAAGATTCTGTGGGTTATTCATAGTTTCTTATTTTACATACTGGTTTCCTATGTTCATTTCTAATTCATCTTTAGAACTTTACCAATTTATTCATATATTTGTGATTTCAAATTTATTATATATATATATATATATATATATATGAAAAGTCCGACAGGATTTAGAAGTGACGGCAATAAAAACGAGTGTGTCTCCAAAATTACAAATGTGTATTGGTACTGGTACACGATAGCTTATGATAGTTACTAAAGATCAGTGCCGGAAAGTTAAAAATTTACATCGCTAATGTGAATAGCAATGTATAGTGCTGGTGATTGTGAGACAAGATGACTGGAGTGAGTTCTTTTCAAAATATTTTTACACTTCTTATATTATTATTTTTGTTATTGTTTGTTATTTATTGAGATTTATTTATTATTAAGTATGAGAATTATTTATTTATGAGATTTATTTATTATTCATTTATGAGGTTTATTTATTATTTCGTGAAGAGTATTTATTTATTTATTTATTTATTGTAAAGTTTATTATGAAGTCATGAGAATTATTTATTTATTTATTATTAAAGTCTGAAAGAGTACTTAATCTATTATGAAAAATAGAACTCTATTGGTTTAAATGTTGTTAAGGTCAGGTTGTATTAAAGAGAATAGAAGTGCTTCTTTTATTTTAATGAATAGTGATATAATGGCTGAACCTAAATTAATTGAGTTTGATCCTAGTACTGGAATGGAAATCCAGGCTTGGTTAAATTATTATGATGATATGAGTACTAGGGAAAATAAAGATTTAGAGTGGAAATTTAAATCTATTCCACAGTATTTAAAGGGTGAAGCACTAAAAGTCTATATCAGTGACTGTGTTAATTGTACTAGTTATGAACAGATTTCAAAAATCTTGATAGAAAAATTCATTGAACTAAATGTTCCAAATTTTTCTGATTTCTCAACTCTAAAATTAGATAAATTAGATAATTTAGAAAATTATTTTCACAAAAATGTAGGAATTGGGAGGAAACTCCATCTTTGTGAGACTCTTCTAATACAAGGGTTGACAGATGGATTAAAACCAGAGTATAGAAATAATATTAATGGAAACCCTCCAAATAGTACCACTGAATGGTACCGGCTTGTTAAGCAATTTGTTGAAGTTTCCACTCCTCAAATTTCAAGTCAAACAATAAATCAACAACCAGTTAGACAAAATTTTCAACAATTTCAACCACCTAGGCCTTGGACTCAACCAAGTAGGCCCAATTTTCAGCCAAATAGGCCCAATAATGCACCTAGGAATTGGATTCCACAAAGACAGTATCAAAATCAGGGGTCTAGAAATTTTCAAAATAATTACTTTCAGAAACCATATCCTTCTAGACCATGTAGAATATGTACAAATAAAGGTGTAAATAATGCATATCATTGGGAACAAGAGTGTTTATTTAGGAATGATGCAACATCCTCTGATACTCTTCCTAGTAATTCACCACCTACTATACCTAATATTTGACAACTAATTGTGTATGGATGTACCAATAGTTATAATTTACCATGTATAGTGGACACTGGATCCACTACGGCAATATTACCCCTCAAATTTGTTAAAGAACTAAATGCTAAAATTGAAACTATACCTACAGTTATTATTGGTCAGGCAAAAGGGGTGTTAAAAATAAATCAAAAATGTAAAATTTCTCTAAAAGTGGGTAAAATTACCAAATGTGTTAACTTTTTAGTGTGTAATACTAATTTGGAGTATGCTATTTTGGGTTTAAGGGAATGTTCTAAATTTAATTTAACTATAGATTGTAGAAATTGTACTGTAAAACAAGGAAGAAAAATTATAAATAAGAGTATATCCATACATAATGAGAAATCTCTTTATTTTCATACTGTAGATATGAATAAAGTACAACAAGAGAATGATTTAGTAACAGTTGATTATGATGAGAATTTGAATTTATATAATGATGATAATGTAATAACAGCTAATGAGAGTATTGAAACTTTGAATTTATGTAAGAATGATAACGAATTACCATCTAGTTGTGAAAATTATATGACTACTCAGGACTTTTTTGAGAATGATAGAAATTATTATAATGTGCAACCTGATTATGGACAGTTCATAACTTCTCAAAATTTTCGCGATGTTAATAATTCTGATTCAGATTTAATTGGGGATTTAAATTTAATTCAAAATGATGATTTAAGGGAGATAGTTCAAAATTATAGGGATATTTTTGCAAAACATAAATATGATGTGGGTAGGATTAATATTGAACCACAACGCGTTCTTCTAAAATCTGACCTACCTGTATCTTTGAGGCCCTACAGAACTTCCCCCTTAGAAGAAAAAGAAATAAAAAGTCAAATCCAATCTTTATTAGAGGCTGGACTCATAAAAGAAAGTAATAGCCCATATTCTGCCCCTATCACTTTAGCTATGAAAAAAAGAAGGTAAAAAGACCTGATTATGTATAGACTATAGGAAACTAAATTCAATAATTAAAAGTGATGCAGAACCCTTGCCCCGTATCGATGACATTTTAGACAAATTGAGTAGTGCTCAGTACTTTTCAACTTTAGACTTAGCCTCTGGCTACTGGCACATACCAATACATCCAGCTGATACCGAAAAATTAGCTTTTGCTAGCAACTTTGGCCTCTTTGAATGGCTAGTTCTTCCGTTCGGTATAAAAACAGGCCCCCCAATATTCAATAGAACTATTAGAAGGATCCTTAACAAATATAAAATAGATTTCGCGTGTCACTATTTTGATGATATTATAATATTCTCCTCCTCTCTAGAAGAACACTTAAAACACTTAACTCAAATCTTTGAAATCTGTAAATTAGAAAATATTAAACTTAAACTTTCTAAATGTAAATTAAGCCAAAATAAAATTAATTTCTTGAACTACGAACTGATTAAGCCAATGGGACTTAAAATTTTACTTGAAGTAAATAAAGTGTTAAGCATTAATGGATTGGAAATATGTTTGTGATAAGAGAAATGGAAATACGCTAAATTTCCATAAGATAAAAGAATTTGTTGTTATTTATTACTATAGTTTTATTATTTCTTATTATTTATTTCTTATTGTATTTATACTTATTCTTTATTTATTAGTGTGTTTATATTTTCCTATGCACTTACAAATGGTAAGTGATGTTGTAACCATTATTTGTATTCTTTTACAGGGGAAATGCTCTCAGCTAAATTTAAATGCTTTTAGTATTTTTTTTTTTTCTCTTGCATTGCTAAATTTTACTTTTCCATCTCTTCGCTGACGTCTCTAAAATTTTCAATATTCAAAAATCAACTTCCAAATTTATTACAAATCTGTTGTCTGAAATTGCAGTTAATTAACCACAAATTTCATACAAAGTCTTTGGGGAGGGGGGATAATATTACAAAATTTAAATTTTTGCGCCAAGTTTAAAGTATTTTATGTAAATTTTCCTTTTTCAGTAATATTCCGTATATTATACCGGCTTATTAAATTAAAACCCTAGTCTATTAATCTCTAAGATCTTAATTCATATTTATTCCAAATTGCGTAAATCTAAAAATGGCTCGATTATTTATATTTCTTTAATAAAACTTTTATTATTTAAATCCCTATTAAATTCCGCTATTAAATCCCGGTATATCATATTCCCCTTAAATCTTTATTTAACTGCTAAAATAGTATTCTGTCTTAAAGAAAAAACCTACTTATTTCAATTTATTCTTTTATTTAAAATATCCAGGTGTAATTAAAATATTTCAAAGATTAAAACTTCGCAGACATAAATTCATTTCTTTTATCGTCTGAAGAGGGAAAAAAGGGTTATTTTTGCATAATCTCGACTACAGATTTTAACATTTGTTTATGCTTTAGATCGCTGGTGCGAGGATATAAGAATTTTCTAGAACAATCTTTTCAGCAGAGTATAAATACGAATGGCGGGAACCAGAGAGATAGCATAAAGCATATAGCATATAGGAGATGGGCTGTGAGCTTAGAAGCTTTTTAGTTTTTAGCATGTAGAGGTGAACGTGGTGGATTGCAGTCGTAGCAAACTGGATATTCAATGTGATTGCTCGATGGAGGTAGTAAAATGTTGGATGAATACTGTTTATTATGTGAGTAAAATGAGGAAGCAACGGTATCGTAATGGGTGATAGATGTTAGATATTAACGGATTAAAGACTAGAACGCAATCAAGAGATGGAGTGATTTTAAACTAATTGTGACAGGAAGAATAGACTTTATTCTTTTTACCATGGAAGTAGAGAGCATCTTCCCTAGATTTAATCGAGAGTGTGGAAATAAAGTGAATAATGTTCCAAGCGACTGCCTTATGTTAATTCTTCATTTTTCTTTATTATTTTAAAACCATTCGGCTGCTACCTGTGCTGTTAGGAATGGAAGCCTCATTTTTTTTTTTCGACAATACAAACTACTTGCCGTCAAAACGTCACATATATAACCAATAATTAAACATAACCTACCACCATCAGAAACCGTAATATTATGAATTAAAGCTGTAAGTATATAAAAAAAGTTTAAATTAATTATAAGAATTATTATGGAAGAAAAATAAGAAAGTGGACACCGACAAATAATGGAAATGCTTATATATTGAATTACGTTTTCAAGGGCACAGAATTCAATGATATAAGCAAAATGGTTGTTTTCTGTGGGAAAAATAAGCTAAAGCTAAAAGTTATTTTCCCCTGTGCCCAAACAACCATTAAAATCAAGTGAATTGATTAAAAATGAAAACAGAATAGAAACAAATAATATGAAATGGAAAAATCAATAAAACCTATTTAAATATTTATAGGATATAAAATGAAATAATAAACACCATACCGATTAATATTTTAGAATAAATCCACGCGCACATGGCACTTATAATATCGTAAAGATTAAGGTGAATAAAAAAGTTAAGAAATCACAGTAATTGATACCATAGGATGCAGTTAATACATATTGAAATAAATGTTAAATAACTTTTAATATAATATAAAATAATATAAATAGAAAGTAATTACATAATTAAAATGCACTATTAAATTAATTAAAAACCGTTAAACAATATCGTCAAAATTTAGCTAAAAATTCCCCCTGGTGTAGTAAATTATAACTGAAATGTAGCTAGAAAAAGTAAATTTAGCACTTAACGAAAAAAAAAAACACAAATTGTGGTGCTGCCATCTAGTAGTACTTTTATGATTTAATTGTCAAAAGACAAACAGTTGTAAGCAATTGAATGTAACAATTGTTTTATTAACAGCAAAACCAAACATATCCTTATATTAGATAATTATAAACTGAATATAAACCACACAATGTATTTTTAAAAAACTATTGTTAATAAAATTTAAAAAGCATACAAAATATTCTATTAGCTAAATTATTTAAACTACACTAAGAATTTAAATAATTCCAGAACATCGATAATATATAGCATATAGCTATATGCTATAAAACAAAATAAATTCATTAATAATATAAATAATTATTAAAAATATAAAAATCTTTAATAAAAACTATTATATATAAGATAATTATAAAATGAACAGGAAATAAAAAACATATGGTAGTATAAGGAAGGTGAACAGATACTTAAATTCCGATTACCTTAAAAGCACAAATATAGTGTGTGGATTATTTTATACATCCATAAAAATCCTAAAATTATGAATGTGGGACATTCAAAAACATTAAACCGATAATAAATTTTATAACACTAAGTGAAAAATAAATAAATATTAAAATATTAATAAGAATAGAGGAATAATAATAAAAATAATTACCCAATTTTAATACATACAGTATAACTTTATTTATATTAAATATACTTATATGCAGGGCTTAATTTGCGCCGGAGCCCACCGGAGCCCAGCTCCGGTACTTCTCTGTTTTTACTAAAATTTTAAATTTTGGTTGGAAATCACCGGAGCTCATAAATACAGGGCTCCGGAGCCCAGTGCAATAGCGCTTCCGAAAAAACGAAGCCTAAATTACCTTTTTCTTTCCTTCCCATCTCCAAACATTTGCATTCTTTTTTATCAAAACACTTATATGTGACGTAATTTAGAGGAGGTGAATATAAAACGGACTCAATTTTTATATCAGTTTTTGGACTTGGACTGACTCAAGCTCAATCTGTCTTACATTCGAAATTTTGAAATTGAAAAACATTGTTCCATTCTTCAGCATATAAATATTAATTTCTGTAAATTTCATTCATTTTATTTTCATAAAAATACGTAGCTGTGAACTATCTCTAACACTTTTTCCTGTATCATAATCCTTACCATATTTAATCGCAGAATTCTGCAATTAATTAACATTAAAATTTGGCAAAGATTACTATTCGGAAGGAGTGATAACTAAAAAGTGGAATTGTTGACAGCTGATAGATATGCTCATAGATTTAAAATTTTTATTTTCCTAAAGAAAAAAAAAATGCTTTAAATTTTGAAAATAATGTTCGAAATAAAACTATAAATATATCCAGATTGCAGTGACGGGGGGACGGTACAGCTGTTAGTACCAGTACCGTAAAAAATCAGGGCTCCGGTACTTTTTTTCTAGAAATTAAGCCCTGCTTATATGTATATTAATCACTATAAAAATGGCATACTATTAATAATTAATATGATATTGTCCTTATTAAATTAAAATTTATAACAAATGATTGTAAATAAGATTAAACAATAATTAAGGTAATTATTAATGAAATTCACCAATTACATATAAAATATCAAATCAACATCCTTATAAAATACGTATCAAAAATATAGTAATAATACAAAAGCCCCCATTTTTTTTTATATAAATTAACCATTGCGTATTATCCAGACAACACCACCCTCCTCCGTACTCTAACATCTACCCACCCATCCAACCTATAATAATTTTTTTATGTTATTTTACAATTTTTATTTTTTTATAGAGATTTTTTTATTTTATAATTTTTTTGTAATTTTGTTTACGCATGTGTTAATTTGTTTTAAAAGATCATGTAAGAAAAATACTAATTGTAATATATATATATAACTCATGATCAAACAAGATAATTAATATTCTTTCTTCCAATTTATCCACGATTCCGAAAAGCGTTCCTTTATCTCCAGAGTCCTCAGAAAACAAAAAAATTTCGATATTTAAAGAAGGATTTTCGAAACAAAAGTTTCTTTTGCTGCCCGTAATTTTCGGAAACGCTTACAAGTATTTTTACAATGTATAGAGTGTCCATAAACAATGTCCCAGTCTGAATGGTATATTATAACGATTTAATTTAGACTATTTGCAAAAAATCATCCATCAAATTGAAGATAAACTAACCTAGTTTTTTTTACAAATGTTCAATATGTGCAACTTTAGTAATACGGCACACATCCAACCTAAAGTCAAATTCTTCCCACACTTCGGTTATCAAGACCGGAGTAATGGAAGCAATAGACTCTTCAATTCTGTGTTTCAACTCTGTCAAATCACTAGTCAGCGGCGGAACGTAGGCACGATCTTTTATAAAAATCCCAAAGAATATTTCTACCGGTAGTGTACGCTTTTACATCTTCAGCCCAGCAATAACGCTTTACGCTCAGGCGTCGCCATTTTGCGTATGTGGAACTGCAAGCGAGTCAATAACAGTGCAGTACTCGCGCATGCGCTTATCGAAAACTGAGTTACTCTTTATTTGTGACCTTGAACCAACACTGTACAACGCTTACAGTTGATACTATTAAAATTTATAACTGGGACATTCTTTTATAGACACCCTGTATTACCGTATATTTCCGTGTATAAGGCGAGTATACGACTTGTGAAAATTGTGACTGTGTGAATCAGTGAAAAGTCGTTCGTCCAAAGTCGGAAACTTGTATATAAACCGATGCTAAACAAATGTGATGAAAAACTCAGGGAAGCAAAACTTGGCACTTTTGTTTTGCATAGCTAATGGGAAAAAATGCTTTCTTCAAAATTATAGATATTTCCTAAAGATCTTCGATAGATCCGAGGTAACCTTACTTCTGTTCTTGAACACTCGGGCGTTTTTCTAAATATGTCATTAAAAGACAGGTTCCGTTCGAAATGGACTGAATGGATGTCATCTGAGGATGTAGCTGTGACAGATAGCGGTACAGTCCTCCTCGTTTAAATGAATATTGACGGTTCCAGAAATAATATTCGATAAAGCAGGGTATTTGATTAAACGGACATAACTGTAATATTTAATACGTAATAAAAAGACGAAATAACCATCTACGGTATTTTTAATTAACAGCATAATAAATCGTTAACAGAATAACAAACTAAAATAGATACAAATGCTAATATAAAGTAAATACGTATTAATTTAATGTCAGTACATATGGTTAATGCAGCTCGTTTGATTTTGGTCAAAACTTTGCTACTTCTAATTTACGTTACTTATACTGCCTTAAAAAATCGTTCAAAGTGGTTTGTTTAAGTGGAATTTTAAAGGAATAAACATCGAGTTATTTTTCGAATGAGTGCAAAATATCACAACTACCATCTCGAGTCTCTAAGTGATGGCGCATTGTCATTAAAGCCTAGTTAACAGCAAGAAGTGATAGTGGGAGATCAAGGTGGGAAAATCATTTGACCTGTCTATTATACACCTGCCTACCTAAATTATTGCAGGAAGAATTGAAAATTTGTCTTCAGCGTAAAGGAACTGAAAGGTGGAGGGAAATTCCGGCTGAAACGTGCTTTCCGCGACTATTTTCAAATATCGGTCACACAGTTGTTATTCGATTAAACGGGGAAGTTCGTAAAATGTATTTGGTTTAAGCGGGGGGGGGAATAACATAGAACCAATAGGAATAAATTCGGTTCCGGGGGATTCTATTCGAATAAACGGGATATTCGATTATCCGTGACCCGATTAAGTGGAGAGGACGTAATTAAAAAAAATGACATCATTGCTATCTATGAATAGGTGAAATTAGCGTCGCTTGAATTTTCTCAAAAAATAATCGTCCGATCTTTCAAAAAATGTTGCATTAGTAATGCGATGGATAGAACTGAGGATGATGTCATTTTTGAAGAAAATGGTGATGATGATAAATTAGATACTGGCGATATTCATCCTGATGTAGCAATGAGAGAAAGCAATTTTAAGGAGTCGCTTGAAAAATCTGATAATAACTTGGATAGTAAAAGATTATTGGTGGCTTTTTTCTTTATAAAAGAATGGAATATTAAAGTATTTTTGGAAATCTGTAGGTATTTTCTATGTTTTTGATATTAACCATCCTTTTTATTTTAGAAGATCAAATTCGGAAATTTTCTTAAACTCTTGTATAACCGACTCCCTCACTTTCGAACCAAAAAAATGTCCAAAAATTCTCGGCTTACACACGGAAATATATGGTAATCAGTTTTCTAAAGCCAGTATCAAATAACGATTTTTCGCTACATTTTCAGCTGCGCAACAGATTTTATAGATACAAGAGTAACAAAATGTTCATTTTACACTTTCAATTTAGTACGTTTTCTGTTAAACATGTTAGTTGAACACGAAAATGTTTAGCATCCGAAAAACCGATTTTTCGTGTTGATTCCGGGTTGAGAAGATCATTAATATACTGTAAAAACTACTCGGAAACGTTTCCAAAAATTACGCGCAGCAAAAGAATTTTCTTTTGCAGAAATGCTTCTTTAAATCTCGGGTAGTTTCTGAGGTTTCTGGAGACAAAGGAACGTTTTTTGGAAGCGTGGGTAACTCAGAAGAGTTCGCATTATATTTTCGTAAATCTTCATAGGCCAACCAACATTTCTCTTTTTTTTTTTTTTTTTTTTTTTTTTTCTTTACAGCGTGTAAACGAAGTCATTGCAATTGATCGATTTTTAAAGAAATCAACCTAAATGTAATAAAAATGCATTTTATATTACTCTATAGCTGGCCAGGAAGTAAATGATGAAGAACTGGAAAGAATGCTCGATGAGAACAAAGCAGTATTTACACAAGATGTAAGTATATATAAAATACAATTTTTTTTTAATAATTTGCAAAATGAGCAGATACTTTTAGTAAAACCGCCTGTTATAGCAGGGCTGCCACTGACGGCTATCTTTTAATTCTATCTCGCACCACTTTCTCGAAACAAAAATTTTTTACATACGCTCTGACAACATGTGCTAGAGAAATATATTACATTTTTTTTTTTTAAACAGTGGTGCTAGTACAATATAAAAATAGTCACCAGTGACAGTCCTTTTATACACTGGCCTCCATAAGTTAAGGTACAGGGACTGGATGCTTTCGATTGCACACGTTTTGTCGAATATCTACCAACATTATTGGCGAATTGTTCTTGAACTTCTAGGATGTAAAGAACATGTTTGATTTTATATTTCTCGGTGAAGATTTATCGGGGGGTACAATTAGAGGGCTAATAATAAATTTAACAATACAATAATATTTGCGATCACCTATGTAATAGAAAAGGCTGGAAATGGTTTGTCACTGTGGTAAATGACTATTTGGGTCCTGTTCAACGTTTGTATGCATTTGTGTAAGCATAGCACTCATATTCGTTAACGTTTTTGTGAACATTAACGCGAACGTTTTGTGAACGTTGTTAACGTTTTTGTGAAAAATTCAAAAGTTTTTTGTTTATAGCATACAGAGTTTTCAACCAAATTTAACACAACTTTCCAAAACCCTGACAAAGAACAGTAGCAATAGTATACTGCAATTAAAACATGAATATATTGAATATTTGATGAGATATAGGCATTTGTATGAAATAATTTTTAACTGCGCATGCGTGGAAGATTCTAAAATTTTTATTATATAATTTAGCAGTCAGCTATTTAGGGCAACTTATGTAAAAAGTCCAGTCAAATATCGCGAAAATTCACAAAGATAGGGTTGATATAGTGAGTTGCTTCCTAAAAATAGCTTTATTATAAGGGATTTTCCACAAGTTTTCAATCAGCTCACTATATCTTTCTAAGTTTTGACAACATTTGACTGGACTTTTTATAGAAGTTGCCCCAAAATACTGACTACCAAATTATGAAATAAAAATTTTGAAATCTTCCGCGCATGCGCAGTTAAAAATTATCTCATAAAAATGCCCATATCTCATCAAATATTCAATATATTCATATTTTAAATGCAGTATACTGTTGCTACTATTCTTTGGCAAGTTTTCGGAAAGTTGTGTTAAATTTGGTTGAAAACCCTGTATGCTATAAACAAGAAACTTTTGAATTTTTCACAAAAACGTTAGCATCTTCACGAATATGAGTGCTATGCTTACACAAATGCATACAAACATTGAACAGGACCCAAATAGTCATTTACCACAGTGACAAACCATTTCCAGCCTTTTCTGTTTCATAGGTGATTGCAAATATTATTTTATTATTAAATTTATTATTAGCCCCTTAATTGTACCCCCGATAAATCTTCACCGAGAAATATAAAATCAAACATGTTCTTTACATCCTAGAAGTTCAAGAACAATTCGCCAATAATGTTGGTAGATATTCGACAAAACATGTGCAATCGAAAGCATCCAGCCCCTTACCTTAACTTTTGGAGGCCAGTGTAGGTACAAATATGAAATGTATTATATTATTTGGTATTAAAAGCAAAAGACGACACCTTTGACAATAGTCTAATTTTTGTCACTACAGTATTTTCTTCGACATTATTGGTTAACAAATGTACTAGCTTACAAAAATTAGCGGATACTTTTAAGAAAGTAAATAAACCCCCTGTTATAATTACTGATATGAAATGTGTTATGTTATTTGGTATCAAAAGCAAAAGACAACATATTTGACAATTCTATCAGATTTATTTACCAATTAAATAATTGTGTTAAAATGAATCTAGTATATTTGACAATTGTCTGTTTTTTGTCGCTGTAATATTTTCTTCGACGTTATTGTTTAATAGCTTACAAAAGTTAGCGAATACTTTTGAGACTGTAAATAAAACTGCCTGTTATAGATACAGATATGAAACCTGTTATGTTATTTGGTATCAAAAGCAAAAGACAACATATTTGACAATTCTATCAGATGTAAATCAGATTTTTTTACCAATTAGAATAATTGTGTTAAAATTAATCTAGTATATTTGACAATTGTCTATTTTTTGTCACTGTAATATTTTCTTCGACGTTAATAGCTTACAAAATTTAGCGAATACTTTTGAGACTGTAAGTAAAACCGTCTGTTATAGATATAAGTATGAAATGTGTTATATAATTTGACATCAAAAGCAAAAGACAACATATTCGACAATCGTCTATTTTTTTTTAAACTGCAATAATTTTTGTTGGAATATAAAATATTTTATATTTTGTTGTAATAGATGCTTCAGGAAAAGCCATTTCGTTACATTTTTTAACAACATTGCTTAACTTTCATCTAGGTAGAAGGAAATATATCAAAAAAGTGCTGAAATGTTGAATTTAAAAGTATTGATATTTTTGCCATAGTTAAAAGACCTTCAGTGCATTATAAAATTCAAAATCTCGAAGATAAGGCAGATCATTAAATTTAACACTTACACGAAAGCGCTTTATCATTAGAATTTTTTTAATCAAAAATTTAATTTTAGACATTTTAGCAGCAGTTTTAGGTAGAAGCTGGAAATTCAGAATAACAAATCTACTAAAAAAATAATGTTTAGCTATTGTAAAAATTCAACTACCAAGCGGGTTAAATGGAGAAGGGTCGGAAGTTTTGAGTCATTTCGTCATATCTCAGCAGCAGTTTAAGGCAGGGGGATAAAATGCAGCGTAACAAATCTACAAAAAGGTAGTTAAACACATCGTTTAGCGATTTTAGAAATTCAACCACTAAAGGGGTTTAAATGAGGGGTCGGAAGTTTTAGGTCATTTCGCCACATCTCAGTAGCAGTATTAGGTAGGAGCGTGAAATTCACCATAACAAATCTACTAACAAAAATAGTTAAACAAGTATTTCAGAGATTTTAGAGCGATTTTGTCGCCGACATCGGCATCGAACTGGTACCGGATAATGGAAGATTAGACGAGTAAGACAACTATTACTGATTTTTGATTAGACCATAATTACCATATTACCAAGCTTCTGGCATATTCTTCTAAAATATTCTAATTTAAAAAAAATTAAACTAAATTTTCTTCTTTAATATCTAATGTATAAAAATGAAAATTTTTCTGTCTGTCTGTCAGTAATGCTATACAAATCCACAGTTTGGAAGCCAGAATTGTGAAATGTTATGTACATGTGTATTAAAACACGGCCGAGGCAACTAAAGCTATCCGGAATCGAAATAATTTATAGTTAACTTTTAATTAATAAATAACCACCGATTTAACAGCAATTTTCTATCAAATTTAAACATTTTTCGTTATAGCAGCTGCCACCAATTAAAAATTCACAATAAAATTCTTTTTTTTTTTTTTATGTTCAACCCGTAATCGCGCGAGCTCTTTAACCAATGTGAGATATACATATCACGTACGCTGCGATACTTTTGCTGCAATACTAAAAAGCTGTAGCGGGTATTACGATAATTCTTTCACCTCATATGCAAATAATTAGCGATATACATATTACGTATGCCACGCTGCAATACTAAAAAGCTCCAGCGGGTATTACGATAATTCTTTTACCTCACATGCAAATAATTAGAGATTATTTAATTGCGCTTAATTATTACAATTTTTTTTAATAAAGGCAAACATTTTATCGGATTTTTCTGGAACTTCAGGATTATGAATAATATGTTTGACTTCATATTTATCAATGGCGATTTGATCAGAAGGACAATCAGGGGGCCAACAAAAAATCGAAGAAAAAGAATAATGTTTGGCACCACCCTGTAAAATAAAATGCACGAAATGATCTCTCGCTATAGCTTAAGAATATATGGATATTTTATAATATATGTATTCATTTGTTGTTCATGGAGATATATCGATTTTTTTTAAAAGTTCAAAAATTTTTTGCATGTTTTTGTTTATATCATGCATGGTTTTTTACCAAATTTAACTCCAGTTTCAGAAAATTTTACAAAATGTAGTAGAAATAATATGGTGTAGTTGGAATGTAAATATATTAAGTATATGATGAAATATGAACAGTTGAAAGGAATATTCTTTATCTGCGCATGCGCGCACGATAATTTTTTTTTTTTTCATGATTTGATAATCAACTCTATGGAGCAACTCATAAAAAAAAGCCAGTCAAATATCGCGAAAATTCAGAAAGATGTCGGCAATATAGGGAGCGAATTTTTAGTTGCTCTCTAAAAGCTGCTGGTTTATAAGATCATTTTATTCCAAATTATGAATTATCCCAACATTCGACATTCCTATTCTTCTGCGATATGTGGATATAATGCGTTGTTAGAGAAACCAGGTTCGAAGCGATACTTCTTATGTTTACCAGTAAAAAAATAGGAAGAATGTTGGTCTTTTGTTGTTGTTGTGTTGTTGTTAATAAAAAGTTCTGCTTACCCCTCCCCGTCAAGTTGGCAAGCGCAATAAGACAATATTATAGCTGAATGCATAGTGTAACAAAACCTATATTTTCAAATAAGAAAACATTTCCTTAAAGTATTATTTGCTATAAAGTTATTTTATCTATAATAGTAATATTTGATTGACTTCTATTCTATTAAATCAGTAAAATATGCGAATAACAGGTGTATATCATTGCAAACATATTACAAGAAAAAAATGTCCAACATAAAATGAATTTTTAGACATTGATAGCGATATTATTAGAGCCGGGAGGGGAAGGGGGGTGTCGAGGAGTGATAATGTATGATGTCATAAGGGTGTGTGGAGGTCCAAAATTACCAAAAAGTTGATAACGTTATATATGCATAGCCCCTTAGACACTTCTAACTTGTGTGAAGTTTTGGCACAGTTTTATCAAACACATGAATTAAAGTATATATAAACATTTGGATAAAATTTAGTTACATATAATAAATGCGTACAAAATACTAGAGTAAAATTAATGTGAGTAGACGTGATGTCCCAGTCGTATCTTCCCTTAATAAAAGTCCTCTAAATGTAAAAAAAAAAAAAAAAAAAAAAAAAAAAAAGTCGAGAATTGCACGTCAAACGTGACAAATGAGGTGCGTTCGCACTATAACTAGTTTTATAACTATTCAGATCTTGGTGCAATTGCTGTTGCACTCTTATGCAAAAATTCTTAAATAGGGCGTAATTACCATGACAACCTATAATCATTACCTATCATGGGATATCATTGAATTAATAACGTATATGATAAGATTTAATAGAATGAAGAAAACTTTTATTAATATCTTCTTAAGTTTTGATTCGGTTTTCATAAAATTTGAAATGACTCGACAAAATTAAGCAACGATTATATATGTCAAATTTCAAACCATTCTTTTGGGTAATTTTTGCACTGTTATGTGCGGACAAACGGACAGACAGGCAGACGGATGGACCAGACGACGAATATAGGTGCTATGTATGTATATAATTACGAACGCACCTAAAAAGCAGGGCCGAAACTAGGGGGGGGCAGAGGGGGCATGTGCCCCGGGCGCCAGAACGAAGGGGCGTCAAATGAAGGATTATACATTTGGAATGGATCATTTTCTTCTGATGGAGTGATGGCTTCCATTATTATGAAACAGCTATTATAAATGAAGGGTTAGATGAAGATGAAAGAGCAGCCGTAAAAAAAAAAAAAAAAAAAATTATGGCCATTTTTTTTTCCCCATTCTGACCAGAAAATCAGAGTTCTAACTTTTTACGGCTGCTCTTTCATCTTCATCTAACCCCTCATTTATAATAGCTGTTTCATAATAATGGAAGCCATCACTCCATCAGAAGAAAATAACACGGTGAAAGCGGGACTCTGATAATCGGGACTCTACTGTATATTTCATTTTAAAAATGATCTTTAGAATATTTTTGTTGGTGTTCAGAGGGGAGTCATGACCCCCGTGACCTCCACCTTGGATCCGCCATTGTAGATTACGTAGTTCAGTATTACATATTTTAAGATTACATATTTTAAATTTTAAAATAAGTCGGCAATTAGAAAATTAGTAAAATTCTCTTTGTAAATATACTTTGCGGAAGAGGAGGGGGGGGGGGGGGGGCAAAATCCATGCTTGCCCCGGGTGCAAAAAAGGCTAGTTTCGGCCCTGCTAAAAAGAGTAATTAAGTTAAAAGTTATTAACTTTTTAAACACATAATGACTTTTAGGCGAACTTGTATAATGTCTTTGATGTTTCTAGTAAGGATTCCCTAAAAATATTCACATTTTCTTATTTCTAGTACATAGTAGAGGTTGAAAAGACTCGCGAAGACTTAACCGATGTCAAGAAACGATGCTCCCAGATACTTAAAATAGAAAACAGTCTTAGAGAACTTGACGATATGCTTCTCAGCTTATCTATTCTCATCAACAGCCAGGTAAGTTCACTTTCATTTTTCATTCCCGATTCAGAATAAGCATGAATAATTTATCCTAACATGGTGATAATTAATGCAGTTGAGCTTCTTTTTTTTTTTTTTACTCGAATATCACGGAAAATGACAAAGAGTCGCGATAAGGTGTTTTCGAGATACCAAGCTTTAATTTAGAATGCGTTATTACTAATAAACTAAGTAATAGGGTCATTCACTTCATTAAATTAACACAATCATACTGAGAGTAAGGATATCATATACGAGTGGAATTTTTTTCTACTGAGTGAAAAAGTGTCTAGGTAAAGAATCGAATTCGGGTACGTTGACTTAAATTGCCAATGCTTTTCCAATTGAGCTACCTGGAACGACAACCGCGGTTGTCGTCAAATTTAAAGGCTCCTTGCATGATTAAAAATAAAAAAATTAATGAGGGTTGAAAATTTCAAATATATGTGATAGCTATACATAACTAGTTTCGATCATTTTAACCCTTCGAAAGCACACCGGGTCATTTGACCGAATTTGCGCTGCTTTACCTGGTAACGACAAGATAGTGTCAAAATTATCGCCGATCTTCCTCTTTGAACCAAAACTTTGAACAATTCTGGGCCAATTCCTCTTATACACCATGCCTGTAGAAAACTACACTCTGCTGAAAATTTGACATTTTATAAATCACATAAGATACTACGTTAATTTTAATGAATGTTTAGAAATTTTCTTTCTTAAGGCATTAATTAAATAGTAAAAGAAAAGAGAGAGAGAAAGAGAGAGAGTTCATCTTATAGGGCAGATAAAAAAAAAAACAATAATGCACAAATACTTTTAAATTATACATTAAAAACAGTTAAAATAAAGGTCAAAACTTGCTTTTCTATGCAACATCCTTTTAATGTTTTTGATAACACATAAATCGTAAAGATATTTTCGATCTAATTTAAGTGCTCCTTGCATGATTACAAATAAAAAATTAATGAGGGTTAAAAATTTTAAATATATGTGATAGCTATACATACTGAACAAAAATTGAACAAATCTTGCAAACCGATACATACTGAACAAATATGCACACATTTTGAACAAAAATTGTATATAGTACTGCATCTCGTAACACATTTTTACCAGTACAGCTTAAAAGGCTACTTCAGTTACCTTAAACTAATGCTAATCCTATGGAAGAAATTGTAAAAGATATCTCGTTTGCATTTCAGCATTTTTAAACAATTCTTGCAGAAGGCTAGTTGAGATCGATCTGTACAAAGGGCGTTTTTTACTTTTTCTATTTTGTTTACAGATATTTTTAATGAGGACACTTCCATTTTCTGAACCGGTTTCGAAAGTGAAAGCATCCTCTTGAAAAAAATCTACAAACAAAATCGAAAAAGTAAAAAATGGCAGATGTAGAGATTAATCTCAGCTATCCAATGCAAAAAAATCATTTAAAAATATTAAAATGCAAACGAGATATCTTTAAAAATTTCTTCCACAGGATTAGCATTAGCGAGCGAGTGTTTTCAGATGACTGAAGTAGCTCCTTTGCGTTTGTTGTTCATTTACACACAAAAAAAATTTAATGTTAATTGTTGGGCATGTGTTTCCAGCTGTGGTATGCATTTTTAAACTTAACTAGATTTTGTATATTACGAGCTATATATAAATTATGTAGATTATATACAGGGCTGCACGAAATAATTCGAACACATTATGGCTGTGGACAGCAATTACTGAAAATAGATTTTTACTGCATTATAGTATATTATCTTAAATTCTTTATTTAGATATCCCATTTCATTATATGTAATAATAAAATTTCTTAACAATATGCTAAAGAAAATGCTGCATAATTTATACCTAATGCATGATTTTTCGATCTTGTTTTAATCGTTATTGATTTAATATTGTTTCATGAATAAAAACACGATTTTTGTCAGTTATTCTATACTTGTTAAAAATTTGTTTTACCAATAAATGAAATTAACCTGTTATTTAATGAACTTAATCTATTTTAATTAGATTTTTTAAAAGTTAGATTCAGTAAATAGTCGTACTCTTCCAGGGAGAAATTATAGATTCGGTTGAACAGCATGTTTTGAAGGCTTCAGAAGATGTTAAAGAAGGAAATAAAGACATAGAAAAAGCTGCAAAGAAAAAGAAACATATAAGAAAGGTAAATAAATGAATAAATAAATAAATATTCTTGAATTAGTGTTAAATGCGTCCAATCAATATTATAAAGCAAAAATATGTCCGTCACTGATGCTGACGTCATAGCGATGGTGGAAATAAACTGCGCTATAGCTTTCGCTCTTATCGCTCATACATTCGTTTCTAAATATAGCACAATTCAAAAAGAAGAAAAAATGCACTTTCAAATGAAATTTGCTTGAAAACTTAATCTCAACTGGCTGATTTGTTTAGAATTTGTTTGAGAATTATTAAAATAATCTCAATGATTATTTTAAATAATTTTCAAGTTATGATTTTTTTTAAATCTATCAATAAAACAAAAAGATCATTTTAGTACGGTAAAGATTTGCTTATATTCTAGATTGAATGGATAATTAACAGATCGAGAATGTGAGGAAAGATATATACGTCAAATTACAATGATGATATGATTATAGTAAGACAGTACTGATTGCAAGAAAACTTTTATAATGATAGAGCTGTAAATTAGAAAGAAAGCTTGATACTGCTGCTAGTTCACATTTGTTTTTCTTTTGATGTACAAATTTGTGTGGAGTGGGATTCTAATTAAAATTATACATGCTCAACCGTGATTATATATAATAATTACAAATTAAGTAGCATTTGGAAAACAATACCTAGATAATTTTACTAAAATCCTTTAAATTTAGATTATTGAACAAATCTTTGAAATCATGTGTCTATAGATATTTCACTTTATTTAATGGATGCTTGTAATTAATTGACTCGTTCAAAACCGTTTTATATAAAAATTTTAAAATAATGATTGTAGATTTAAGATATGATATTTAAGAAACGATATTTTGTAAGTTTTACTAGCTGTTGCAGCGATTCTGAGTTTCAAGATGCTTAAGAAATTTTGGGATCATAAACAAAATAAGAGCGGATAAAGTTTCAATTTAAATCTAGTAATTTATGGTAGTTAAGGATTTTTCTATCATTTTCTTAACCCTTTAAGACCTGGCCTACACAATTGTTTAGATGATCCTAAAGCAATGGTTCCCAACGTGGGGCGTACGCTCCACCGGGGGGGGGGCAATTTGACTTTCCACGGGGGGAATTCCAAATTGTTTACTCATTCATGCGCTATCAGTTTCTTTTGTCTTTTTCTCTTTTTTTGGGAAAGTGATGTTGTAGACTATAAAAGGGGGGGGGGGGGGGTGATACGAGCAAAATTAAAAAAAATATGTTTTTTATTGAATTTTAAAAATCCTCCCAATCAAAAGTTAAAAATAGATTTAACATCAGAATAATGATATAGTTTTAAAAATAGTTTGACATCTTTTTACAATATTAAAACTCACCATAATTTTTCTGGTACTGTATTTTACAATTTTCTGTAGCGCTTTCGATTATTTATTTAATGAGCTTTTTATATCTATTCGCTCTGCTATTATGTCACCCGAAGAATATTTTACCCTTGAAACTACTTAAAAGTATATAGTATATAAGTGTGACAGTTGTGAACATATTTAATCTAAAAAATACATGACATATCTGAACGAGATACTATTATCTTCATAAAACTTATAAAACTTAAATAGCATTAGCAAAGGAAATGGGTAGATAGTAAATATCTACGGCTTTAGTGCAGGCATCCTACGCAGTAAATAAATTCACATAATGGCATGTGCACTTTTAAATTTAAAATGAGATAATACATAGAAAACAATTAATGATATTGGAAAAGGGAAAACAGAGAAAAATGTGTTGTGATGGGGAATGATGCCTACTTAAATTTAATAAAAATGGGAATGTTGAAATACTTCTTGTGTATTGTGTTATCTATAGACAGAAAATGTAGTCTCCAAACCTTTTCCACCAACTCTTAATAAGTTAGAAAGATGAATTACAAAATGTGTGAATGTTATCAATTTTAACGTTAAATATAAGTCTCTCTTCAAGATATTTTGTGAACTTTAACATTGCGATAAGTTGTGAAAGTACAACAAAACAATTTTTGGCACAAAGGCGAAGATGTATAACCTCACTGAATTTACAAAATCATATTAAAAACACATTTGAGCCAGAAGATTCACCACTTTGATAAGTAAAAAATATGAAACGAATAGTTATTGTTAAAGTTATATTGCGCTTTCCACCGCAGGAATAGAGTTCACTTTTCAAATAATAAGAGACATAATTTACAAATTTAGAGGTGGGGGGACATAGTGACTTTACAAATGCTTTGGTAGGGCGTGGCAAATAAAAGGTTGGGAATCACTGTCCAAAAGAAAAAACATTTTCCTCTTTTTGTGCGATTTAAAGTCGAGTCTACGCCCACAGAATTGCGTGGATCTTCCCTTGGCATAACCTGGCATCAGGTATTTAAAAAAAAAAAATCAATCAAATATGATGCTATTAATGAGGGAAAACCACCAAAATTTTTCATTTCTTCTAAAACCCTCCCGGTCTTAAAGGGTTAAAAGAATATATTGTGTTTGTTGAGGATGTTGTTTGTATTAGTATTTACATATTGATTAAAGGTGATGACAATAGTTTTTTACAAATTGTGCGATTTAAAGTCAAGCCTACGCCCACAGAATTGCGTGTATCTTCCCTTGGCATAACCTGACATCAGGTATTTAAAGAAAAAAAATCAATCAAATATGATGCTATTAATGAGGGAAAATCACCAAAATTTTTCATTTCTTCTAAAACTCTCCCGGTCTTAAAGGGTTAAAAGAATATATTGTGTTTGTTGAGGATATTGTTTGTATTAGTATTTACATATTGATTAAAGGTGATGACAATAGTTTTTTACAAATTGTGCGATTTAAAGTCGAGCCTACGCCCACAGAATTGCGTGGATCTTCCCTTGGCATAACCTGGCATCAGGTATTTAAAGAAAAAAAAATCAATCAAATATGATGCTATTAATGATGGAAAACCACCAAAATTTTTCATTTCTTCTAAAACTCTCCCGGTCTTAAAGGGTTAAAAGAATATATTGTGTTTGTTGAGGATGTTGTTTGTATTAGTATTTGCATATTGATTAAAGGTGATGACAATAGTTTTTTACAAATTGTGCGATTTAAAATCGAGCCTGCGCCCACAGAATTGCGTGGATCTTCCCTTGGCATAACCTGGCATCAGGTATTTAAAGAAGAAAAAAAATAAATCAAATATGATGTTATTAATGAGGAAAAACTACCAAAATTTTTCATTTCTTCTAAAACTCTCCCGGTCTTAAAGGGTTAAAAGAATATATTGTGTTTGTTGAGGATGTTGTTTGTATTAGTATTTGCATATTGATTAAAGGTGATGACAATAGTTCTTACAAATTGTGCGATTTAAAGTCGAACCTGCGCCCACAGAATTGCGTGGATCTTCCCTTGGCATAACCTGGCATCAGGTATTTAAAGAAAAAAAAATCAGTCAAATATGATGCTATTAATGAGGGAAAACCACCAAAATTTTTCATTTCTTCTAAAACTCTCCTGGTCTTAAAGGATTAAAAGAATATATTGTGTTTGTTGAGGATGTTGTTTGTATTAGTATTTGCATATTGATTAAAGGTGATGACAATAGTTTTTAGAAATTATCGCGTGGTTATTTATTTATGCATTTTCAATTTGTATGTTTACCATACTTGCCAACTTTTACACTTTAGGTGTAAAATTTACACTTTTTTGGCTATTTTTTACACTTTTAGACTTAGGATACTTATTTTTACACCCTTTTTTGCAAAGTTTCTATTTAGTTTAATTTTCTTTTCTCA
Source organism: Maratus speciosus (assembly GCA_963932465.1). Classification (NCBI taxonomy): domain Eukaryota; kingdom Metazoa; phylum Arthropoda; class Arachnida; order Araneae; family Salticidae; genus Maratus; species Maratus speciosus. Next base: position 395,583,098 of record OZ010790.1, on the reverse strand, counting down.
AATTATGAATTACTGTCTATAGTTGCTTTTAATAACAATAACTTCTGAATACAAGGGGGATATTTAGCATTGTGAAATCAATGAATTCAGATTTCATTGTAAAAAATCACCCGGAAGAATATTTTCATTTTCATTGTATGCAAAAGTAATGCTCTGAATACAATTCCTCAGGAGAAATTGAAAATCAATTGAAATAAATCCGCAAAAATTGAAAAACAACTATGTATAGGGCTTTAAAATCAGTTTCTTAATGAGTGTTATAAATGGTTTTCGTGTTTTTCTCATCAAACTACCTTTGTAATGATCATCGCTGTAATATTTAACAATATTCATGCATTATGTATTCTTTTAAAGTGTAACAGTAAATAACAAAAGAAAAAATAATAATAATTTATGTTTTGCTTAAAAAATGGTTTACATGTCACCTGGGTCTTACGTTAATATGAAAATAATAATAATAAAATGTGTGAAATACTCTTTACGCGTCATTTTACACTTTGTTATTTTCAAACGTTGTTGGCAGGTATGATGTTTACTCCCAATTGAAGAGTTTAATGGAAGAAAATGTTGCGTAACATAATTTACATTTCAAGAAAATTTAAATTAATTTTTTTGTAAATTTTATTGATTTATTTTCTTTTTTGGTAGCATATGTTTAATATGTTTAGGGAACAACAAAGATTAAAATGAAGAAAGATGCATTTATTATAAATGTTATTTTGATAACATTTAAACCTTTAGGAATGTCGCACAATTAGTCTGATAGAGAATTTCCTAAATTTATGGTCGTAAGAATCGTAATAAATGTTGAACAGCTCAGACTGGCGTGATATGCGAATGCAAAACTTAAGGAGAGAGTGAGGTGGAATGGGATAGTGGGAGGAATGGGGCAGTAGGTTTTTCTCTTTATGTATCATTCTAAACATTCCATGAATTACACATTGGATGAAGTAATGGTACACCAATCTTCAGTTGAAAAAAGTTGCTGATCTGCATAAGCTTGCAATTGTATAAAGAAAAAGATTATTTCAAGAATCAAAAAGTAAATTTGCTTCATATACTTTTTATGATTTCTGTATATTAATGACTTGTTTACGCGTATATGTAATAGTTTCCCTATTTATGGAATATTATACTGTATATTATCCATAATTTAAACTATGCCTAAAAAGCAGCCTTTTTGTTTATACAAGAAGTTTAATATAAAAGAAGGTAGAGAGAGGAATGGGACATGCCAACAAAGGGAGGAATGGGACAAGTCTAATTCCTTCTTTTTAATAAGATGAATGTAAATTGCTAATATGCAAATATTTTTAGAGGTAATATATTAATTATAACATTGAAAATGTATTCATTTACTTCAAAATGTAAATAAATTGAACTGGTGATTTTTTAACGTCATCTCTGACTGACAATCCTGAATTTTCCTTCCAATGATGAAAATACTGGAATTTGGTATTGTAGCATACAGACATTATCAACCTACAATCTTTGTTAGACTGTACATATAACCGACACTAGACTATTTGTGTCTTATCATACATTATTTTATAGCTGTTCCATACCTACCTGTTAGTGGAGAGGTATGAGACACATTTTGAAATTTACAATTTTTTTAATTATAAAATTGTTTCTTCAAATTATGTTTCTATGTTGTACAAGAACATTAGAAAGTGTTTTATTTTGTATTCTATAAATCGAAATTTTCCTTTTTGTGTCAAACAAAGTTGATTTTCTTATTTTTGTAAAAAATGTCCCATTCAACCCCACTCTCCCCTAATCTCAATACTGTTTCTCAGCAATTTTGCCACGGTAACATTTGAACTAGTTTAATAGATTTACATGTAGTTGTTTTTAATAAAGGAAAATAAGTCCTGTTTCTACTATACCTGAAAACGAACAAACATTTTTTTTTTCAGGTTATAACAAAAAATATAATACATTTTTATGGGTTTTCATTTTTCTGTTATATATTTTTTAATTGTTTTTACAATTGTTTCTTTTTGTTTGAAGGTATAATCGACAGATAACGTATTTCGCAGTAAACAAAAATATATGGAACCTCGACTTCAAAATCAATAAACTAGTTTTGCAAGATTATTTATGCCGTACAATGAAAAAAATTGTTCTTCTTATTTTTTACAGTCTAACAAATATTCATTATTTCTATAAAATATAAGTAAATAAATGCAAAAAGAAGTACTAATGGTCTAAGTTAATTACAGGCATTCTAATGCAAGATGAAACTTCAGTCAATTTTCGTTATTTCAAACCTTTCTTATCATCTTAACAGGTGGTACTAAACTCTCTCAGAAAAGTTTATTAACATTTAATTTTCCGGGATTACATATTATTAATAAAATTTAAATTATTCAATATTAAAATAATTAATATTAATAAATAATGTCTCAGATCTCCAAGTCTAATTAGAATCTTGGTAATTTTTAATTAATTTTCCTCAGCGAAATTACACTTGAAATTATTGAATATATAATATGTGATTTATCACAATGCTAACGAAGCGTAGAACCAACAATGTGAAAAATGTCCAAGCCGGGAATCGAACCCGGAACCCTTGGAATAACGCTCCAAGTGCTTTACCATTTAAGCTACGAGGACGATGCCCAGCTTAGCATTTCCCACACATATTGGCAAGGCTACAACTGCAGCACAAGATGGAACAGTCTTCATGAGCACACAATCCTGCGACAAAACATGAAACACAAACAAACCCAGCATTGGCGAACACATATATAATTTTTAATTAATTTTTCAATTAATTTTCAGCAGTGAAATTACGCTCAAAATTATTGAATATATAATACGTGATTTATCACATTGCTGACGAACATGACTTGGACATTTTTCACATTGTTGGTTCTACGCTTCGTTAGCAATGTGATAAATCACGTATTATAGGGGAGAGTAGCCGAATTTGGACCACTTCACTTATTTTCAGATGTAACTCACTAAATTTTTGGAATATCTTCAAAAACTCACTACACGGGGTCAATCTATTCATCTACTAACTAAATAAATCTTTAGATCAGTTTCTTTTTGAAAATCTTAAATTTTATTTTAATTTGAAAAATTTGTCAAAAGTGGTCCAAATTCAGCAACTGGTCGCCTAAGTTGGACCCCCAGTCTCCTAAATTGGACCAAACAATATCAGGTTGTTTTAATGACTAGGGAATATAATTAATTTTATTAAAAGCAAAGTTTGCGATTAATGAAACAATCAAACAAAATAACAGCAATGAAATATAATGAAATCAAATATCTGAAAATAAGATTAATTGTTTTAAATCAAAATGTATCTAAAGTATAAATCAAAGTTATTAGTAATTAAGAATAGAAATTCTGTTTTAAATCAAAATGTATTTAAAATATAAATCAAAGTTATTAGTAATTAAGAATAGAAATTCTGGAACTAATTGCCAGTTACTTGAACATCATGTGAGGAGTGATGCAAAGCTTACACGTGAATTTCGTTTATTGATTTTTTCTTCCAGCACCCACAACATGGAACCATGATTGGCAATCTAAACACTGAATCATTTCTACTATTTTATTTTTCTTACAAATTAGGCAAAACCAATCATCACTGTCTAGATTTTTCTTTTTAGATTCTGAATTATTAATCATTTTTTTTGTAACTAAAGTTTTCTTTAGATTATGTTTGTAGTTCTTCTCTTCCATTATTTTCTTTCCAATTGCATTACGACTATTTTTTAAAACTTGATGTTCCAATTGCTTTTGTGCCGTGAGAGCTTCTTTTTTGTCGTTTTATTTACTTTCTATAGCAAAGATTTTAACACAACTGTTTTTTGGCTCCCTCTATACTTTGATTTAACTGAATTTAGCAAGGGAGATGGCATTTCTAATGATTTTTTGGCTTTTGGGGTGGAATTTGTAGCTGCAGCTTCCTTGCAGGTCAAATTCTTCCCAACTTACTCCCTCCTTTTCGTTTCTTATATCTTTAACAGCTGTTGCTGTCACGGGTGTTTTTCTTCCAGACAGCTTGTATGTCGTTTTCAGCATTTTGAACATTATATTAAAAAAGTGTTTAAAAATATGCTCTATTGAAAAAAGTACACTACGATTAATCTAACAGGGTTGAATTCAAGAGTACCCCCCCCCCCCCGAGCCTAGAAATAACCCCTCCCACTGGAAGGTTTGAGATTTTATGCATTTTAATGGCATTAAAATGTGTAATTCCACCCTCCAGAACTGTAAAAAGTGTTGAAAAAAGTCACAGAATCGCAACTATCCTCCAAGAGGAAAATGTTTCAATAGAACTCTGTAAACCAAATATGCTGTAAGAATAAAGAATTAAAAAAAAATAAATACAAACACATACACGATAAAAGAAGTTGCAAACAAAATTTATTGCATAAACATGTAAAAATATTTTTATGTTTATATAGGCCTAAACTGTATAAAGAAATTGATCCAGATATACAAAAAAATAAAATAAACTTGCATGGAGATAATAATCTATTATAAAATATTAAAAAAAAAAAAAAAAAAAAAAAAAAAAAAAAAAATAGTGTACAAAGCGTACCACCTTACTTTTCAAACTTATGATCGTATTTGGTCCAATTTAAGCAACTTAAATTGGCCCAATTAATGCAACTGCATCATTTTTTAAAACAGATAATCTGAAGACTAAGAACAAAAACGAAATCAAACAAATCCGTGCGAAAAATATGCGCAATAAACAGATGACTTTAGATATGTATATAAAAACTTAACAACTTATCTTAGTTTTAAAGTATTCACTTACGTTTAATAGGCAAAAAATAGATGAAAATAGCTAACTTTAGGTTTTTTTTTAATTGTCTGAAAAGAACACGTAGTTGGCGGGTGCTTCTACTAATCATAAATGACGTCATTCTGATGATTAGGATTTCAGCGGTAGATGGCGTCTCTTACTGTAATTAACGGCAGAATGGAAACGGTCCAATTAAAGCGGCGGTCCAAATATGGCTACTCTCCCCTATATTCAATAATTTCGAATTTCACTGCTGAAAAATAATTAAAAATTATATGTGTTCACCTATGCTGGATTTGTTTGTGTCTCATGTTTCGCCGCAGGATTGTGTGCTCATGAAGACTGTTCCATTTTGTGCTGCAGTTGCAGCCTTGCCAATATATGTGGGAAATGCTAAGCTGGGCATCGTCCTCGTAGCTTAAATGGTAGAACACTTGGAGCACTATTCCAAGGGTTCCGGGTTCGATTCCCAGCTTGGACATTTTTCACATTGTTGGTTCTACGTTTCGTTACCAATGTGATAAATCACGTATTATATATAGAATCTTAATATTTTAGCCTTACTATATGTAGAACAAAGCCGAAGGGTTTGTGACAGTCTCTGTAGTATTTCCGGAAGTTACTGATAGAACAATAGCACTTCCAGGAAACTCGGGTTTAAGGCCGAGTGCCCGGCCCTCCTATGAGTATCCGGTACACCCGAGATTTTTGGGTTACTCGGAGGTGGAATCCCCGAACCACGCGACTAAATTCTTGAGTGCACGGGCTACTGTCGCAGCGACCATGACTTCCAAAATGGACCATTTCATGAAAAACGGACAAAATGTCCTGCGTGCGATATTTACATATATACGAATAGAATATTTCCAACTGAGCGAAAAAATGCTCAAGCCGGGAATCGAACCCAGATCCTTGGCTTACAATGCCAATGCTCTACCATTTAAGTTCCTTTACCTGCGGTTTATTCTGTTGAGCTGGCTAAATGGCAGACCAGATGTTATTATCGATAAGGATTTCTGGGCGAAATATGCTCACCGGTTGTCAGCCCAGGTAGCTTAAACGGTAGAGCATTGGCAATGTAAGTCAAGGATCTGGATTCGAGTCCCATTTTGGGCATTTTTTCGCTCAGTTGGAAATATGCAATTCGTATGATAACTTTACCAATCAGTTTCTGATTGGTAATTATGGTTTATCATTGATTTATCATGATTGTGTTAAAAATAATAGTATTTACATTTATACCTATATCTACTAACTTATAAATTGTTAAAATATAAACTATACATTAAAAATAACAGAAACGCCTAGATTTTCATATTGTCAAAGTTGTTTTAATTTGAGGATATAACAGCATTGTTAAACAAGTTGGAAATTACACGTCAAACGTGGCAAATGAGGTGCGTTCGTACTATAACTAGTTTTATAAATATTGTTTGCACCGAATATTGTACTGAATGTATATTTTAGTGCACTTCATAAGTGTATATCAATTTCATTCTGTTCGAAAGGCTGTAACATCCTTAAAATGTACTTGGAATATTTTTTCCCATTGGCCGTCATGTAACGGAAAACTTTTGACTGTCCCTGTAATTAAACTATACATGCGATTTTCATAAAATTTGAAATGACTCGACAAAATTTTGCAACAATTACATATTTATAATTTCAGACCATTCGGTTGGGCAGTTTTTGCTCTGTTATATGCGGACGGACAGACAGACGGAAGGACCGAACGACGACTATAGGTGCTATGTATTTATATAATTACGAGCACACCTAAAAAGCAGTAATATGTAGAAAAGCCCTCCCACATGTAACATGGAAGGGCCCCAATAGTGTTTGGGACGCAGGGAGAGTGACGCGCGTTGGGTGCGGATTTCCTTGGCTGACAGCAGTTGTCATGGCGTCGCCCGTCTGACATCTGCGCATTAAGAGCTCCCCAGAGCTTATGCTGGCGGGGCAACTTGCCGTATGGCATGCTAGTTTTACCATATGTAGAATACCTTACAACACATTCTTAAAATAAAACATACCATAAAATAAAACATACAGTAGAACCTGTTTTATCCGAAACTTTCGGTTAACCAAAATCCATGTTTAAAGCTTTTATTATTATTATTATCACATTCCTTGTGTGCAAAATCCATTTTGAAAGCTTTTTTTAAAACTATCATATTCCTCGTGTGCAAGCGATCCTTTCCGAACCACGAGTACATAAAAAAATTTTTCGATCACCTTTCTTAGAATTCCTTTGAATTTAACTTGAACTCCCGTAAGCTGCGGAGTGGAACGGATGAAGAAAACGAACAAATTAAGCGATTCTGAAGATTTTGAATGTTTTACAAAAGGTTTGGTTTGGCTGGAGCAGCAGAAAGACTGTGATACTGGCGAATTAATAATATTTAAAACTCCGTGATAGAGCTTCAAAGCAAAGGCAATCGAAACTGCGACAAACAAAACATTGTTTCAAACCTTTGTGAAATATTTAAAAGGTACTTAATTTCAAAATTAAAGATCGGGTATCCTTCTTTATATTTTGCTATTGCTTTATTTTTATTAACCACTTGTTACCATAATAAGAAATAGTACATATACTTCTCCTTAATCTTAAAATTGAAGCATTCTCGATTATTCGAAAATTTCGATTTTCCGAAAGGTGGTCGGTCCCAATTACTTCGGTTAATCGAGGTTCTACTGTATTTTCAGAAAAAGAAACACATCACAATCTTCCACTGAACTCTTCAATTATTTATTTCTTTGTTTATCTTGTGTTGTCAGTGTCATTTTCTATTGCTATTCATAATATAACCGAAAATTACAAAATACTTTACTTTGTTTGCACAATTATTATCAATTATTTCTTATTTCAGACAAAAATCGCAATTATATCGTCCTTGCTGGTCATAGGAGTCATGATTGTTACAATACTTATCATCATCTAAACGATGATGTATTTTGAAAATGTTAATGCTCATCTCAAGAAATCATCCAAGCAAGAAGAGAAAGATTTTCTTTTTAATGTTCTGCATTTTGAATTTGAATTGCAAGTAACATTTCAGAAGTCCATTTTTCATGTTTTTAACAAAGCAAAGATGTATTTTGTATGAAATATATATAAAATATTATTTTTTAAGAAAATCTCTGCAATTTTTCAAAGCTAAACTTCAATACGGAATAATATGATGACAGTAAACATATTAGAACTATTTCCAGCCTTATTACAAAACTGCAAAAGGGAAGTACGTGTTTATAATTCTGTGGATATGCCAAAGGCTAAATGCAAAATCCGACTTATTGCAAAGCGTCTATAAACCTGTGATTCCCAAACTGGGAGTACACCCCACAGGGGGAGGCCAAAATGGACTTTTAAGCGATGTAATTCTAGATTTGTTATTAACTCATTCCCTGTCAGTTTTTTTTTTGTCCTTTATGGTAAAGTAATGCTGTAGACCAGACATGTCCAACCTTTCAGTAAGGAGGGGCGTACCTCAGCTCTTGGCACTCAATGAAGGGCATCATTATTCACATGACTGAAAACATGTGGCAATATTATTGCACAGTATTAGTATCCATGCACGTCTTAACATAATGCAAATGAACCTTACAGCGGTAGTCAAAACGTCCCTACTGTTCTGGAGTTAATGTATTAAGTTTCAAATTATACATTTTTCTATGAGAGGTCTATCTCAAAAATATTTGTAAGGTAAAGTGTCAAAAACTTTAACCACTTCACGCTCTTGGCCACATATGTGGACGTTTAGTATCTCTAACTGTATATCGGAAATAACATTATCAGTGCAGCCAAACCATAAAATTTTTGCTTCTCTTGTTGGAGATTCTGTATTGAATAAGTTATTATCAAATTTTTGTTATTTTTATGAATGACAGTAATTAACAAATGTAATTAAAAAACTAAGTAATTAAAGTAATTAAAAAACTAAACGTCCACATATGTGGCCAAGTTCGTACAGAAGTTAATTGGGCCTATAATAACAACAATAAAATAAACATGTAAATCAGAGATATTCCTAGGTTTCTTTTAGGATGTGAAAATACGCTTTCACTTATTTTGAAGGCGTGGGCTTAGTTGTATGAAAAGAACAAAAAGAAAGACAGACATGATATGGGACCATTCCATATGGGTTGTTCCAGAGAGATAGTCTGGAAGTGTTTTCATAGATGGAAAATATTTCTGCACTGTTTTATTAAATTTTCTAAGTAAATTGAAAAAAAAATCCTAAAATTCAAAAGTGAAAAAGGAAAAATTAAGCCCATTTACCCCTCGCATAAAAGAGCCAATGGGCCAGTGTGACAACACCAAAAAGAAAAAAGCTGAACTTTAATGAGCACGTGTCTTCAAAAGGGCGGGGAAAGTGAAAAATGTTTATTTTTCTGTTACTTGATGTTACTTCTTTCGTATTAAAAAGAGCTTGTTTTCAATTACTACCAAATTTAACCCCATAATTACACTTTATAAACAATAACTACAAATCGTGAAAAATGCATGATTAAATTTTCAAAGTATGTTTAGGGCGTTTTCAAAGGTTTTGAAAATGTCTCTGATGCAAATGTTAAAGATTTTAAAGAAAGTACTCTTTACAATGGGATTTTACTTCTAAAAAGTCTAATAACAGGAAAGCTTCAAAAGAGCGCCAAGAAAATCTTCAAAGGGCGCCGCGTTGGATAGCCTTGCGTTAGGCTATTAATCAGTGGCGGATCAAGAATTTAATTTCGGAGGAAAGGGTGGCTTAAATTTAGATAATTTCTGAGTCTTACAAAGCACGTTGAATTGTGTTGTAAACAGAAGTCATGTTTGATAATAAGGCCGTCGTCAGAGGAAAGCGGGGGGGGGGGGGGGGGGGGTTACTCAATCACTCAATGACAAAATTTGTTGAAAATTTTAAATGGGTTTTTTCATATTTTTTCATTTAAAAGAAACTCAGTGTAGCTTAAAGTCTATAAATTTTCTCCCCCCGCTACACACACACACACCTTGTAAATATAAACCAAATTCTCTCTACGTTTCTTGTTTTACAATAAATTAATACTGCTTGTGAGTATCTGAAACAAAAAACAAGTCGGATGTGCCACTCCTAAAACTTTCTTCTATCTCATACGTATTAACTTCAAAATTCGCTATCACAGTGCCAGAAATAAATAGCAATCTATGCCCATCATGAGAATTCTGAAGATATGAAATTTCGTGCATTAATTCTTGAGATATGACTATCGTTAAAATCGTGTAAATCGGGCAAAATGTAGCACAGTAGCGCCACCTGTTGGGCAATTTACACTAAAACCTAATCAGAAACAACTTATGCTAACGTCTAACTGAATATGAAGTTTGATGAAAATCCGTGCATTTGTTTTTGAGATAGAGCTATTGCGAATATCGTGAAAAATCCAGCATGGCAACGCCACATTATTGGACGATTAACACCAAAAGCTTATCAGCACCAATATTTATCAAGGTATACTTGAATCTGAAGTTTGAGGAAAATTCGTGCATTAGTTCTTGAGATAGAGCTATTGTGAAAATCGGAAAAAATGCAGCACAGCAGCGCCACTTGTTGGGCGATTTACACTAAAACGTAATCAGCACCTACTCATATCAAAAATAAAAGCACTGATTGTGTGACTGTTGCCAATGTTGATTAAAAATTTTAAAAAATAACATTTTATTATTCATCTCTTTCCTGTTGCCTGTTCAGTCGAGCTAGACCTGAAAAAATTTTGTGAATTCCTGTATATGATCTACAATTTTTTTTTACGTATCGCATATTGAGCTGGGAAACTCAAAACATACTAAAAAACGCATTGCCATCTATAAACAGCAGTATATTCAATTTTTCGCGCAGCTCTGTATATGAATTTACAGTGAAACCTCCCTGTGTGACCACCTCCATTAAGCGACCACCTTTCCATGGAACGAAATTTATCCCATAGGCTCAATACTAATTTTACCTCCATTCAGAGACCATCCCAGTTGAACTCCCTCCATGAGCGACCCATTTCTTTGAAGAAAATGAAACAAATTCAGTTTTTCATTGGTCGCTTGAAGAAGGTTTTATTGGAAAAATAATTCCGGAGAGCGCATTATTCATCAAACTTCTAAACTAAGTTTAGAAATTTTTTATTCCGGTAACTTTTAAGGGTTTAAACCCCTTTGTGCCTTTTTAGGCAATGAATTTAACTCTGATGACAAATTAAGAATGACGGTCCTGCTAACTCCGCTGCCCTATTCTGTCAGGAAACTCTCAAAGAAATAGATAAATTAATGAAATCGTCATTATTTGTTCCCGTCCAAAAAAAATTGCATTTATTTACTGAACTTCGAAATAAAAGTTATAAAAAATAAAACCGTAAAATCAAAGCAATCTTCAATGTATTCATTTTTTAAACTCTATAGTAATTAATTAACTTATGTAATTAACTTTTGTTTTGATACTTACATTTCAAAATGGAAAAAAAAGTTTTAGTAACATTAATTGTTACCTTTTTCAACAGTTTCAACAGTTCAGCATATTTAAACATGACCTCCATTAAGAGACCACCTCTCGTAGCGACCAATTTTTATTGGAACGGAACATGGTCGCTTTAGGGAGGTTTTACTGTATTTATACTAATGGATCCATGAGAGGAATTCACACTTAGCTGCTCTCCTCCCCCCCTTCCGTTATCCCTTACCGCATCCCCGCATATCCCCAAATTTTAATTTCAGTGAAATTTCATACAAACAAAGTCTTTTGACGAAAATCCAGAAAACAATCTCAGATGCGGCAAAAAATACTATCCGATGATACCTCATTCATCTTTGTATGCTACATATAATTAAATACAGTTATGCGATGTCAGATGTGGGCAAAAATAAATCCTATCCCATTATACCTCATTCATCTTTGTACGCTATATATAATTAAATTCAGTTATGCGATGTCAGATGTGGGCAAAAAAATCCTATCCAATGATACCTCATTCACCTTTGTACGCTACATATAATTAAATTCAGTTATGCGATGTCAGATGTGGGCAAAACAATACTTTGCAAATTTATTTCTAAAAAAAAATTCCACTAAAATAATTACAAATTTAAGTTTTAAAATTTTCAATTCAATTCCGTTTTTTAAGGTGTTTATTCTTATTCTTTTTGTGTGTGGCCCCACCAGTGGCTGAGAGGTTCTGCTCTCGAAACTGGTAGACGGGAAGTGCTGGGTTCGATCCCAATCGCGCCCGTCGGCCTAATCGTTCGGAGTTTTCGTGGTTTTCTTCGAACCATGGATTTCCATGCGTTAATACGGGTTAGGTTCCCTTAGAAAGACCCCCCACGAAGGGCACTCCCCCTCGGGCCTATATCCCTAGTGTAGATAATCGGCCGTCACAAAATCAACCAACTTTTTGTGTGTGTGGGGGGGGGGGGGCACATAATACTCCGCAAATTTACTTTTAAAAAGAAATTCCGCAAAAAATTACAAATTTAAGTTTGAAAATTTTCAACTTAAATGGGCGGCATTTGAACTCACAACCTTGTGCATAAGAACCCATTGACCTTACCAACTGGGTTATAACTTATACGAATAAATTAGCTGAAATTAAGATTATGTAATATCGCAGAAATGGTCGAATTCATAAAAAACTCTAATAATATAAGAATTTTTCAAAATTCTATCTCAAGAACTAATGCGTGGATTTTCATCAAACTTCAGATTCAGTTAGTTCCTGATATGGTTTGGTGCTGTGAACGTTTTGGTGTAAATCGCCCAACAGGAGGCGCTGCTATGCTGTATTTTTCACGATTTCCGCAATAGCTCTATCTCAAGAACTAATGCACAAATTTCCATCTAACTTAGGAGTTAACGTTGACACAAATTGTTGCTGATTATTTTTTGGTGTTAATCGCCCAATAGGTGGTGTTACTGAGCTGCATTTTCTAGGATTTACACGATTTTAGCGATAGTCATATCTCAAGAACTAATGTACGGAATTTCATACCTGTAGAATCCTCATGATGGGCAGTGATCGCCATTTAATTTTGTCACGATAGCGAATAGGTAATAGCGAATTTTGAAGTATTAATATGTATGAGAGAGAAAAAAGTTTTGGGATTGCCACGTGCAACTAGTTTTATTTAATTTATAAGAAATTATTCTTTATTTCAAATGAAAATCAAATTTCAAAGTAATTGCTTAAAAGGCGCAAAGGCCAACATAGTGAAAAAGATTCCATGCCGGTACTCGAACCCGGGCCATCAGTATAGCGCACTGACGTTCTACCGACTAAACCACATGGAACGATACCCACCTTGAAAATTTCTCACTATTATATGTTGAGAAGGCTACAAACGCAGCACAAGATGGAATATTTATTGTGACTCACCGACCTGGGGCGAACACGCAATAACTAAATCCAGCATCGATAGGAACTATATTAATACATGGAAATTATTCCAGACAGAAACATTCGCCTTGCATATGATCCATTTCAAATGAAAATCAAATTTCAAAGTACAAAGTAATTGCTTAAAAGGCGCAAAGGCCAACATATTGAAAAAGATTCCATGCCGGGACTCGAACCCGGGCCATCAGTATAGCGCACTGACGTTCTACCGCCTAAACCACTTGGAACGATACCCAGCACGGAAAATTTCTCACTATTATATGTTGGCAAAGATACAAACGCAGCACAAGATGGAATATTCAACGTGAGGCACCGAACTGGGGCATGCACGGAACATAATTAAATCCAGCATCGATAGAAACTATATTAATACATGGAAATTATTCTAGAGAGAAACATTCCCCTTGCATACAATAATAAGAGACTAAGGTTGCGTACTCACTATCTAGTAACTTGCAGTCACCTTTCGGCACGTTTGTTCCATGTTGTCGGGTTATTTGCTGGCTAATGGGTTTTGTATGACAAGGATAAGGAGTTGCAGGACGAAAGTGGACGCAAACCCATGTTGACAGTTTTACGACTGTTGTTTGGGGAGAAAATCGCATAGCAAAAGTATCACTCCCTTTGTCAATTCGATACAGTTCCTCATTTTTTACTTTCCAATCCACTTAAAAAGGTTGCAATTATTTGGCGATGTAAAATAAGCAGAAAATAGCTTCACATTTTCGCCAAGTGAAACGGAGGTGTTTTTTGTTCTTACAATGAAAAAAAGAGAGATACCGTATTTTATGGAAGAAACGCCGCGACGTTTACGAATTTAAAAGTTAATTTTTTTTTCCAAGTGTGGCGTTTACGATTTTTTTCCTTTCCTTCTTCTTTTTTTTCCTTAATTTAAAAATTCATAAAAGTATTTAAAATCGGATTTAAATATTTTAAATAAAACTTCAGACATCTTAAGATATTAAAAAGAGGCATCCTACACTGCTCAGAAAACTTTGATTAAAGTTAGGTCAATATGACGCTGTCGACAAAAATAGCGTCCCGATGGATGCGGCGATTACGATATTTTTAAGCTTATTCCGGCCAATTTGAGGAGTGCGGCGTTTCTTCCATAAAATACGGTGCACAAAACACAATGAAAACAGTAAATAACAATTAGAAAGATTATTTGACTTTTCAAAACAGCACATTATTTATTTTTGATCGCATTGATTAGTTTCTTACTGCAAATCAAACACTATAAAATTTATTTTAATTATATTATTAATTAATAATATTAATATAACTATTATTAATGTATTTTTAATTAATATTCAGTAAAATTACATCATAATTTTAGTATTATATTTATTACGGATGTGGGTTTACTTTCATATGACATTTTACTGTTTGTAATTGCTAAGAGATTAAAATTGACAATTTTTGTTATGTCTAATATTTAATTTTGTAGAACAGTTTTTCTCCAAAATTTCAATTATTTTTAAATATATACTTTCAAAAATTTCTGAAAATTCTTCCTAAATTCGCTTGTCAACAACGCGAAGCTTTCCGAGACAGTTACTAATACATTTTTAAACGTAAATGTAGAAAACTGGCTTGTGAAGCGATTTGAAATCGAATAGCTTTTACTTTTTTTAATAAATAAATTACGTGTAGCGTTTAAAGCGATTCTGGTCACGTCATTAATTATTGTAATTGGAATAGATGATGATTTGTAATTATATTATGGCTATATTTTATCTTTCAAATTTCTATGCTGCTTATGCGCAAGTCTAAATTAATGATCACTATTTGTTATTTTATTTTCATTTAGAATCGCAAGAATTCTTTCTGAAACGCAATTTCTTTTTAATGGTATCTTTTATATATTTTATAAATATATAATTTCCGTTAGCTAAATGTTTTGCGACGTTAGCAAACTATTTTTTAAATAATTTTTTATGCGCTGGGTTTATTGATGCATTTGCGCAAAAAATTAGTGTGTTATCATAAGATTTCTACTATTGTAATTTCTTGATACTTAATTCTAAGAATTTCCATTTTATACTACATATTTGTCATCTTTCTTGGTATTTATTTAATATCATTTCAACAAAATCATCTCACTGCTGTTAATAAGTTATCAATTTTACAGTTACAATTTGCTGCTAAATTTATTAAATTAATTATTGTAATTGTAATAGATGATGATTTGTAATTATATTAATATATATGTGCTGGCTAATTGGTGGATTTTGCTTAATTAATATTACATGTATAGTGTTCCATCTGTATTTTGTATAATGTTATAGTTATAATTTGCTGCTAAATTTATTAAATTAATTATTGTAATAGGAATATATGATGATTTGTAATTATATTATGGCTATATATATATATATATATATATATATATATATATATATATAATATATATAATTGAGAAAATATATATTTAAGTATTGCGCGGCAGCGCAATACTACATGTATATTATATTACATGTAATTAATATTATACATGTAATTAATATTACATGTATAGGGTTCCATCTGTATTTTGTATAATGTTACAGTTATAATTTGCTGCTAAATTTATTAAATTAATTATTGTAATAAGAATATATGATGATTTGTAATTATATTATGGCTATATATATATTAAACAAAAACCTAATTTAAAGAACAAATTAAAAAAAAAAAAAAAAAATTATTTCCTACATTGTTTAAGCCCGAGAAGGGACAGATATAAAGGTATTTCATTAAATTCGTTCTACATTTAATGTTAAATTTTTGTAACAAATAAGTTAAATCAATTGAACATTAAAAAATAAAAATAAAATTCATACAACATGATACTTTAAACACTCTAAAAACTTAGATTCCGTTCAAATGAAATCGAAATAAATCTTAGACGTTTTCCAATTTTCAGTTGTAAATATTTGTATTGCAGATTTTGTATTATTTGTATGATGATTGTACATAAAATGATAAGATACATGCAAAATACAAAACATTAAACAAGTCTAAGATTTATTTCGATTTCATTTGAACGGAATCTAAGTTTTTAGGGTGTTTAAAGTATCATGTTGTATGAATTTTATTTTTATTTTTTAATGTTCAATTGGTTTAACTTATTTGTTACAAAAATTTAACCTTAAATGTAGAACGAATTGAATGAAATGCCTTTATATCTGTCCCTTCTCGGGCTTAAACAATGTAGGAAATAAATTTTATTATTTTTTTTAATTTGTTCTTTAAATTAGGTTTTTGTTTAATATGTCAAGTTTTTTAGTAACTACTGCATTCAGACGAGCATATTTCTAAATTAATGGAGTGTACCATCATCATTTGATTCATGCGGTAACGTATCACAATTTGTGATGCAATTTACCTATGTATAATTCAAAATGTTTCATCAGTGCAGTAATGCAAGTTGCTGTACTTTGGGCAAAAACTTCCAATCTGAACGTAAAAAATCTGTTTGAAAATGTCATTTTTATTTCTACTATGACGCCATATTCAACTTCTTTTTAATTCTTAAAAAAAAAAAAAAAAAAAAAAAAAATCTATTTCAGTAATTTTTCACGTGAAAATCATTCAACGAAAAATAGATAAATTATTATTGAGGCTTTGGAATTGTTGGCAACAATGAAAAAAAAAAGTTAAATTTTATTGGAAAAATGTCCGTTGATTCTCAATGAAAAAAGTGAAATTTGGAATTATTAAGAAAAGTATTTGAAAAATGTAAAAATAAATTGGCCCATGTTTCTCTCTGGGTTATAATTGACCCATATGCAAAGGCATTTAACCATTCGTCTTGACCCTGACGTCAGGCAAACGTTTTTACACATTAAATTAATAATATCATTAGAATTAGTAAAGAATAAAAAATGAGTGGCATCAGGGACAAAAAGGTGGGAAGAAAAAGTGAAAAAGTTACGATCTCCATAGGCTTTTCCATGTTAAATTAACATTGAGAAGTGACACTGGAAATAAATAAGTATTGCGCGGCATATATATATATATATATATATATATACATATATATATATATAATTGAAAAAATATATATTTAAGTATTGCGCGGCCACGCAATACTTATTTATTTCCAGTGTCACTTCTCAATGTTAATTTAACATGGAAAAGCCTATGGAGATCGTAACTTTTTCATTTTTTCTTCCCACCTTTTTGTCCCTGATGCCACTCATTTTTTATTCTTTACTAATTCTAATGATATTATAAATTTAAAGTGTAAAAACGTTTGCCTGACACCAGGGTCAAAACAAATGATAAAATGCTTTTGCATATGCGTGAATTATAACCCAGAGAGAAACATTGGCCAATTTTTTTTTGCATTATTCAAATATTTTACTTAATAATTCCAATTTTCGCTTTTTTCATTGAAAATCAACGGACATTTTTCATAGAAAATGTAACATTTTTACTTCATTGTTGCAAAAATTTCAAAAGCCGTAATAATAATTTATTTCTTTTTAGTTGAAAGATTTTCACGTGAAAAATTAAACTGAGCTAGTTTTTTTTTTTTTCAAAAATTAAAAAGGTGAATATGGCGTCATAGTGGAAATAAAAAGGGTTATTTTCAGAATAAGTTTTTTGCTTTGGTCAAGTTTATATTTTAGTAAAAAGTTTCTAATGAATAGCTATTTTTACGCAGGTAGCGAACTTAGTGGGGATGGGGAATTACATAACTTAAATTTTAAAATGTATTTTTTTCCGAGATGAGAACTATTTATACCCCAAGTTAAACTTAGGTAATAATTTTCAGATGTGTTTACATCACCCCTTGGGTGAGAATAAGGTTTAAAAATTTAAGTAAAACATTTATTTTTTATTTTTTACTGAATCACAGCTATAATATTGTTATATATTAGCAGTAAGGATTCAACACAATTTGCATTTACATTCAAAGCGTTCCTGAGTGGGAAATAGGGTATCTAAATTTAAGTTAAGTTAATTTTTTATGTTTTTATTATAGATTTTTTACGTCCAGATTGGAAGTTTTTGTCCAAACTACCGCAACCTGCATTACTGCAGTGGTGAAACATTTTGAATTACACATTGGTAAACTGCATCGCACATTGTTATGCAATACCGCATACATCAAAGCCTGGTGATGATACTCTCTATTAATTTTGAAATGCGTTCGTCTGAGTGCTGTAGTTATTAAAAAACTAGATATATTAAACAAAAACATAATTTGAAGAACAAATTAAAAAAAAAAAAAATTTATTTCCTACATTGTTTAAGCCCGAGAAGGGACAAATATTAAGTTATTTCATTCAATTAGTTCTACATTTAATGTTAAATTTTTGTAACAAATTAGTTAAGCCAATTGAAGATAAAAAAAAAAAAAAAAAAAAAAAAAAAAAAAATCATACAATATGATACTTAAAACGCCCTAAAAAGTGAGATTCCGTTCAAATGAAATCGAAATAAATCTTAGACTTTTTTTTAAGTTTTGTATTTTGCATGCATCTTATCATTTTATCCAGAATTGTCATAAACATAATACAAAATCTGCAATACAAATATTTCCAATTAAAAATGGAAGAAGTCGAAGATTTATTTCGATTTCATTTGAACGGAATCTCATTTTTTAAGGTGTTTTAAGTATCATATTGTATGATTATTATTATTTTTTTTTTAAATCTTCAATTGGCTTAACTAATTTGTTACAAAAAATTAACATTAAATGTAGAACTAATTGAATGAAATAACTTAATATCTGTCCCTTCTCGGGCTTAAACAATGTAGGAAATAAATTTTGTTTTTTTTTAATTTGTTCTTCAAAGTATGTTTTTGTTTAATATATATATATATAATTGAATTGAGAATAACAGAAAATAATAAATAATAAAAAGCACCTAAAGTACATTTATTACATTGGCGATTAAACGCCAAATCTAGCAATCGGTTGTTCCTGTCATTTCTGTCCGGAGCTACTCCTTACTTCAAAGATAAAATTTATGGGTTTTTCTAGACGGTCTTTTGCAGAAAAACCAAAACGCAGCTTAATAATTAACTCGACGCAGCAGGGTCGTTCGGTAGCTCCAGGGCCACAAACCCTCCTTCCCGCTTTTCGGTGTCTTTAATTTATGCAATTTCCCTTTTAAATTTGTCCGGTTTCAATTTTCATTTTTTTTTCCAACATGGCTTTCCCTAGTGTGTCTTTTACTCGGGACGTAGATGGGGACCCATGAACCTTGCTTCCGCAAAAGAGTCGGAATAAGTAGAAGAATAAAGGGCTGCAGACGAAATGAGGCCGCTCGCCGCGGCGGTTGTGGTCGAGCTTATTATTAGGTCTTGCCAACATATAATAGTGAGAAATTTTCCAGGCTTCGTATCGTTCCATGCGGTTTAATCGGTAGAACGTCAGCGCGCTATACAGATGACCCGGGTTCGAGTCCCGGCGTTAAATCTTTTTCACTATGTTGGCCTTTGTGCCTTTTAAACAATTACTTTGAAATTTGATTTTCATTTGAAATTGTATGCAAGGCGAATGTTTCTCTCTGGAATAATTTCCATGTATTAATATAGGAAATTATTCTATTGTTAAAAATTAGTTTATTGATTGGTTCAGAAAACTTCGCTTTTAAAAAATGAAAACTTTCTCTCTCTTCAAAAGTTTTCCTTTGCACATAAGGTAAGGTTTTATTTAATCTACAGGAAATTATTCTGTCCTTAAAAATTAATTTCATAATCAACAAGGAAAGCTTTAATGACAGGAAGAAAAAAAAAAAACTTTATACTTGTTTCGATTCTATATGTATGTGTAGGCACAAAAACATTTCCTGGCCGATAAGGTCAACTAAAATCTCGTCTCCTATGGGATTTTTTTCGGGATTTATTTATTTATTTTATGTGTAGGAACGAGTCTAATAAGAGAACTAATGTTTGTTTCATTAAACTGTGATCACGAAGAAGTCCTAGTTCTAATACGCCGTGAAGAAGATAAATAGTATGATCAATGGCAACACAACTGAATACGGAAGTGAAATGGTATCTTCAATAAACACAGGCAACGGTAAATCGCAGTGAATCAATTTTTCAATGGTAGTCTTTGACTTTAAAACCCTATCACTTTATAAGACTTTTAATTGCAGCTGTTCGTATCATATCATTCGTTCAAGGTTATACATGGGCCAAAAAAAAAAAAAATGTGTTTTTCCGTTTTTAGTGCCAGAAAACTTCGAAAATTCACGGAATCAAAACTCGATAAGTTTTGATCGTACAAAAATGGAATGTTTAATGTTATATTTATTAGAACACTGGTCAAATTCTTCTAAAAAAACATATAAGATGCCGAAACCGTATAAAGCTTTAAATTTCGTAATTTTTTTAATAACAATTTTGACGTAAATGGTGTAACATCGTGTTTTCGACAGACAAAAGCCTGTAGGAATTCAACAAATATTTCCGGGGAGTACACTAGCCATTTGTTGAAATAAATGTAGGGAGGGGATAGCGAAATTCATCTGTCTCCTTGAAAAGTGTCCAAGGTTGTGTGAAAGTGTAAATTTCTACATCTTGGAAAAATCGTTTGGATAAAAGCAAGGGTGACATGGCTAACCTATGAGAGTGAAGCTCTTCAGGCATCTAGCTGAGGCAAGCAAAAAAAAAAAAAAAAAAAAAAAAAAAAAAAAAAAAAAAGAGAGAGAGAGAGAGAGAAGGGATCAGTGAGTTGTAGCGAAAGTGGGCTGTACTGTTAGACTGGGATTTTGGAGAGTGATGTTGTAAAGTCGTAATATGGAGTACGATAGTGTATACGCTTGTGGGGTGTTTGTTTACATAACTTAATAAGCAAAGTGAGAGTGTCTCATACTTCATTGTAATATTACTTTTATTATATTTTGTCTTAACCCTTTATCTACTGACGGTACTTATAAGTACCATTAAAATAACTTGTTATAAAATTCATTTAATACATCGATTAGTAGTAATACAGTTTAGAATGAGTTATAGATGGATTGCTTTTTCTTGTTCCAAAAGCATTATTGGTTACGCATAACAAAAATATTTTTAAAAGGATGATTTTTTTTGTCTTTGCATCTTTTCAGCTTTCTTGGCGTTGGGGGGGGGGGGGGGATTTTTCAGTTCGGGAATATTTCTGTATTTCTATTGTAAGAACATTATATTTGTACATTTCCTAATTCTACAAAATACTAAGAAAAATATATATAATAAAAGATTTGAGTGGGGTTATAAATATTGCACAAAATCACTATGAATTCAAATTTAATTAATTCTTCTAAAATTTATTAAATGATTACGTAAATCTTCTAATGTACTTTCAAAAATTCACGAAAAATGCTTTAGAAGATAAAATTTTCATGAATTCATAACTCAATACACATAGGGTTAACTTAATTGTTCTAATAAAGAACTTAGGAAAGATATCATGTGTATGTTTGAATTTTATTTATGTACGAACTGAGAAGGATGAAAGCAACGGCCAACTTCGCTATAATGGCTATATGTGATGAAGAACAACATTTGAAACTTTTTTTGCAATTGTAACTGTACCTAAAACTAACCGTTTAGGAATCCCTATTGGTCAACAATAAGAAGGACACAACCTGTATAATAATATAAGGAAAAGTCTGTCTGCCTGGGTAGAAGTTAGCGCTGCAACAGGAATAGGTATGAAATTTACCACAAAGATATTCCAAAGAGAGACCGAAAATATCAGGAAAAGTCTTTCAAAAATCAATTTCAATTTTTTTTTTCACTTTTACCATTGTTTTAATCGTGATATTTTTAATAGAAAATATTTATAATTTAAGCAAATTTTAAAATCTTAGTACAATTTTGAACTTTTTTATTTGTATGTTTTTCTTGAGTGTATACAGCAAGCAGCAAAGCAAACCTTTTTAATTTAAGTAAATTTGAAAATCTTACTTCTCCTACAATTTTTAGCTTTTTTATTTGTATGCTAATGCTACTTGTGTGTCGCAAGCAGCAAAGCAAATCTTTTTAATTTAAGTAAATTTTAAAATCTTACTTCTTCTAAAATTCTGAACTTTTTGAAACTTTTTTATGTACTATATGCTTTTCTACATGTGTGTCATAAGCAGCAAAGCAAATTTTTTAATTTAAGTAAATTTTAAAATCTTACTTCTCCTACAACTTTGAACTGTTTGAAACTTTTTTTATATTTAAGTAAATTTTAAAATCTTATTTCCCCTACAATTTTCAACCTTTTTATTTATATGCCTTTCTTACAGGTGTGTTCTAGAATGCTACAGACCAGATTTCCAAAAAAATAATTAGTTTAGAAAAGACAAAACCTTTGAACTATTTTTTTTTTTTTTTTAAATTTTAGTGTTTTATACCTTTCTGGCATATTATTAAACGGTTTTATGAAGGAAAATGATTAAATCAAGAATAAAAGTAATCTGTGGTAAAATTTGAACATTTTATTTAAGTAAATTTTAAAGCTGTACTTCTATCAATTTTGAACATTCTTTTTTTTTTTTTTTTTTTTTTTTTTTTTTTGCATACTTTTCTTATATATTCTGTAACACTCGATGTCAGATTAGAAATAATAATAATTAGTTTAAGAAAAAGGCCAATAAAAATGACTAGTTAGTTACCATTTTTATTTTTAAATAAATTATTTATATTACTGAAAATCCAATTCCTAATTTTATAAAAATGCACCTTAAGGATCGTCAAAAAATACCGAGTCAATTGAAAAGTACATGTTGAAGTTCATACCATTTGATCACAGTACAGTAGAACCTCGATTATCCGAAGTAATTGGGACCGACCCTCTTTCGGAAAACCGAAATTTTCGGATAATCGAGAATGCTTCAATTTTAAGATTATGGAGAAATATATGCAATATTTCTTATTATGGTAACAAGTGCTTACTAAAAACAAGGCAATAGCAAAATAGAAACAAGAATAAATTGCCTGAATTTTAATTTTGAAATTAAGCACCTTTTATGTATATCACAGAAAAAATATTTTGTTTGTCACACTTTCGATTGCCTTTGCTTTGAAGCTCTATCACAGAGTTTTTTAAATATTATTAGTTCACAGTATCACAGTCTTTCTGCTGCTCCAGCCATGCCAAATCTTTTGCAAAACATACAAAAGCTTCAGAATTGCTAATTTGTTCCTTTTCTTCGTTCCACTCCGCATCTTACGGGTTAAATTCAAAGGAACTCTAAGAAAACGGATCGAAAATATTTATATGTACTCGTAGTTCAGAAAGGACTGCTTGCAACAAGAAGTATGATACAGTAAAAAAAAAAAAGTCTTTAAAAATGAATTTCGGTTAACCGAGAGTTTCAGTTAAAAAGAGTTTCGGATAAAAGAGGTTCTACTGTAAAATACATGAAAAATCACGAATTGGGAAAAAAAGAATTTAAAGATTGCAAACTCATTTACATTTAATGGGAAAGGGATGCAGTTAAAAGTCTTTTTCACATATAGGGACACTTTTAATTAACCTATAATTTTAATCTGAAATAACTTCTCAGAGCCTCACTAGATGGCAGCATTAATGCATGCAGTGAGAAAGGGGTTAAAAGGAATTTGTTTAGTTCAGTTCTATGCAATTTTGAAAATGTCTACCAAAGCATTCTATTCACTGAAGATTGTATTTTTATTGTTAAAAATTGGTATTTATGTGGTGAAAATGCAACATTATTTCTACGGAAGTGAGCTTCAACATTCAGAAACCGACCTAAACCTTTGTAGAGCAATGGTAAAAGATCCGATAAGAAAATTTGAAAGGTTTGATATTGTTAAAGATAATCTCAAACAGTCGTTTTTCTCCAAATTCGTAATCTGGGTATGAACACCGATGAATATTGGTTCATGCAGGACGGTGCCCTTCCGCATAGAACAGGTAGAGTGTTTGACACCATTAACAGTGTGTTTGGAACACGGGTTATTGCTTATCAACAACTGAACAACCATCCTGGTGCATTGCATTGGCCACCTTATTCACCGGACATGAATCTGTGCGATTTTTATTTTTGGGATCACATGAAAGACTTGGTGTACAAGAAGAAGCCGACAGACCTCAATAGTCTCAAGATATCCATTACTGACTCATTTGCAAGCATTAAACGAGAAACACTTGAAAAAGTAACTGATAACTTTGTGACTGGTTGTGCTATTGTATCGCCTCTGAAGGTCCTCACTTTGTAAACCTTGTGCATTAATTACCTTTTCGATGTTCTTTTCAATAAAAAAAATTTGCTGTGCTATCTGCAATGATTCTTGTGTTATTTCCTTTTTAAGTTGTAGGTTAATTAAAAGACACCTTGTATTTATAATCATCGGATCTTTACGTAGCTTTGAAATAATATACTTTTAAGCAAAAAATAATTGAAAATTTTACATTCTCATCATTTTTCGCTTATTGAAGGCTTAATAAAAATTGATGAAAAAACATACCATCAAATAATTTAAAGACTGCAGTGCAAAAGATTCGCATAGATCCACTGGTGTATATGTGTATCTACCTCTCTCTATATATATATATATAATTAACCACACACAGGCGTAACCACAAACAGCATTCAGCGCTCACACTACTACAGGTAAAATAGACCAAATGGTGAATAATATACAACAACTGATGGCCATTATCAAATTTTTGGAAAGAACATTGTTTTGGCACTAGAAATGAAGATCCGATGAGCCCCCAAAAAATAAAGTTGTTTCACCATGCTTTGGTGGTGGGGGAGGGCAAAACGGCGAGCATGTTTAACCCTGGGAGGGGGGGAGATTTAAAATTTTTAAGCAGGTCAAGTGGTGTATTCTTTATTATGTATTTTTTTTATCTGAATCGAATGACACTATTTGCAAATCAATATGATCATTTGTTAAAAAGTTATAGCATGTTTTAGGAATACAAAGTCGACAATTATACTTTATACAGATAAAATAGGTTTTTGCAGTAACAACTAATGGCCATTCACAAAAATTTAGGTTGGTTGTATGAGGTTTTATGGCACAAAATCTCTTAAGGGACAAGCTGTGCCAAAAAAGTAGACTAAAACATTAAAAGGTGAGAAAGAAACAATGACAAAATAAAAGAACAATGAGAAGAGCAATCTGGATGGGGTATCCCATCCAGATGTAGTCAAACAAGTGTAGAAAAATACTAAATTTTAAACCCTAAAAACAGTAGAGTAAAAAAATAAAAGTAATACAATAAAAAGTGCAGTCTGTATGGGATCACAAAAGTGTAATGAAAAATTTGGGAAGAACTTCGTTTTGGTACAGTATGGGAGCCGTTATCCAGAAACCCATATCCAGAATGCAAAAGGATAACCGAAAAATAATTTGTTTTATTTCCAAAACACAAAACTAAAGATGTATTTTACATGAAGCATGGGATACAGCAGACATATATACACTCATTCATGAGTGATACAATTTGTGGTCATCTACAATATTTTTTTATTGTGTGAATGAGCATGAAGTTGAAGACTTTAAATTTAAAAGGAGAAGGAAATTATTACAGATCTGCTGGACTAAGCTAAAGAATTTTCCTGTTCAGAAGCTCAATTGTTGGATCAAGAGTCAGCGGAAGGTTTTCTAATTACTCATGATGATATTCTTGTAAGTCATCAGATGACTGGCAGTGAGATTTGTGACTTAATGACAAGTGATATGTCTAATGGAGATGATGATGATGACCAGCAGAATGAGGTGGGTTAAAAAATTCAAATGAGCTTCTGATATTTTTCAACTGAACATCTGATTTGTGAATGCAATAAAGAATCTACTTCCATGAACAGCATATCATGTCAGTATACAGGAGCAATTAGTGCAAGACAACACAATATAAGCAACCAAACTTAATAAAAATGTTTTAAAAATCCAAATCAATGGAATCTATAAAAAGCAGAAAAACCAACGTTTAAAAATGCACAAAAAATACATGAAAAGCAGCAAACAGCTGTTTCGAATCTACTAGCGAGATTCTTCTTCCGTGCAAGATAGGGAAAAAGGAACAGAGTGCTAGAAAAAGCAAGGCTGAGCAAAATGAAAGAATCTATTCTCAAGTTTTATATGGTTTTTTTTTTTTTTTTTTTTTTTTTTTTTTTTTTTTTGCATTGTGATTTCGAATGTTTTTTATTTTGTGTAAATAAGTTATTAAATTAACAAATTTGTAATTAAGTATTGACATATATTCATATTTTATACAATTCATACCATTTTTTGTACTATTCTTAATATGCATAGGAAAGTGTTCCGAATTACGGAAAAAACCCTTATCCAGAATGTCTCCGGTCCCAAACAGTCTTGATAACAGATCCTATACTGTACTAGAAAAGATCTGGTGAATCCCCCCAAAAAAAACAGTTTTTACCAGGGCTGCAGAGTCGGTGGGAAAAATGAATGACTCGACTCCGACTCTGATTCCGGGAGTATTAACGGATCCGACTCCGGCTCTTTCGCTCAAAAATGGGCCCGACTCCAACTCCGCAGCCCTGGTTTTTACAGTGTTTTGAGAAACAAAATGGTAGGGTTACTAGATAGTACGTTTTTCACATAAGTTGTACATTTTTTAGTGCTTTTCAGGCCTATTGTACGGTGTATGTTTAAATGTGCTCCATACGATAATTTTTTCCGTTTTTCTCTCATGTCTTACTTTTGATAGTTTAAAAAAAAATATTTTTCAGATTGCTTCAGAATTTGACCTTTTGCTGATAATAAGTTATGCACATTGTCATCAAATGTAAAAATGGCTTGTTTACCATCAGAAATTAAAAAATCTTGGAACAGTTTGTGTAATATTAACTGTGCATTCGCCGTAGCCTTAGATGATCTGAACTTAACCTTATTATAGACTATAAGTATTTACATTATAAAATTTTAAAATTTAGTATATGTGTATCTTAAGTTTTGACATTTTGGACAGGCAATTGCCCGTGAATGTGTCGGGCGTGTCGATTAAGAGGGTAATTACAAATGTTTACTTTTATACAGTATCCGTGATGATTATGATCATCATTGAATTGTAGGATGTTTTGATTTGTTTTTGTTCTTACAATTCAATTTTTCATTCATGATGGGATATAAGACTGCAAGATTAGTTTGACATTGTTAATAGAATAATGTAATACAAATGCAGTTGGAGAATGATTAAATAGATTTAATTAATAATCTCTTTTTAAACAAGTTCGTTACCGAAAACATTACGGAACATTCAACATTCAACATAGTTTAGTTGATAATTAAAAAGGCTATAGCGCGATAAAACCAAAACTAACTAGTGTCGATGAAAATCTTCCTTTTTTTCTGAGATAAAACTGGCAACCGTACAGACTTAAAAAATACATAATAAAAGATACTTCATCTGTTACTGCCTACACGGAAAAAGAGAAGGGGGGGGGGGATCTCAGTGTTGAATTCAGTAAGTGGCTCGAGGGGGGATTGTGCTTTTTGACCATTGAAAACGCAAAATCTCAAATTTTCTGGGGGGTTATCTCGTTGCTCCTGGGCCACCCCCTGAATTCAACACTGCCTGGAGCAATGAAATGTCACCCCTGCGGAAGATTTGCAATTTTGTGATTTTAATGGCCAAAAAGTGCAATATATAGGAAATATCTTTGTTTCTGAAAATAGAGGAATGCTTTTCAGAATCGTGGATAACTCGATAGAGTTCATATTATATTTTCATAAGCCTTTTTGTTAGGTCAAGAAACACTTTCCTTTTTCTTTAAGCATAACATTTTCTTCGATATCAAGAAGGGGGGGGGGGGGAGGTACGCTACGGTTTTAGTACTGCAGAATTTTAGGGCTCCGGTACTTTCTTGGTAGAAATTAAGCCCTGTTCATAACTGCAATGCAAATGGGCCAATTCCACCATTGCTTGAGTTATTTTTAAATTTCACACAAATCAAGGTAAGTCTGGTGCATCTCTTTAAAATGCCTTCTTTAGCATTAAAGTTATGAGCAAATATCTGAGTTGGGACTGGAGTGAGACACTGTGTCTTTTTCACAAAATAAATGGGTTGTGATCATGGGTGCAAGTTTGAAATTTGGCCAAGCCTGAAAATATTTTGAATCCTCCCCTCCCCCTTCCCCACTGAAGGAGCACATGCACACGTGCCGACGCACCACCTAGACAAAACCCAACGCATTAATATTATATGCAGTAAAATTCAATTATGTTGAAATGAATTTTAAAAAAATAAGTGCAAATCGCAGGGGTGATTCTGAGTCAAAAAACATTTTCTAAAATTCACAGCAAATTTTTTGAAAAGTTACAGCAGAGGGGGGAGGGTGGGAATCCACTACTGGCACTAACTATGCGTTATTTCTGCAATCTTTTGACGTAATTTGAGGTTTTTTTCGCGATCTTTTGACAAAAGTTGCGAGGTTTTTCGCGATCTTTTAACGAAAGTTGCGGGTTTTTTCGCGATCTTTTGACGTAATTTGAGGTTTTTTGCGATCTTTTGACATAATTTGCGGTTTTTACGGGATCTTTTGACGTAATTTGCGGTTTTTTCGCGATCTTTTGACGTAATTTGTGGTTTTTTTCGCGTTTTTTGACAAATTTTGTGGGTTTTTGCGATTTTTGGACGAAATTTGCGTTATTTTCGCAATCCTTTGACTAATATCGTGTTTTTTTTTTCGATTCTTTAACGAAAACCGCGTGTATTTCGCGATTCTTTGGCGGAGATTGCATCATTTTCGTGATCCTCTGACGGAGACCGCGTCATTTTTGCGATCCTCTGACGGAGACTGCGTCTTTTCCGCAATCTTTTGACGGAGACTGCGTCATTTTTGCGATCCTCTGACGGAAATAGCATCTTTTCCGCGATCCTTTGACGGAGACCGCGTCATTTTTGCGATCCTCTGACGGAAATAGCGTCTTTTCTGCGATCCTTTGACAGAAATAGCGTCTTTTCAGCGATTCTTTGACGGAAATGGCGTCTTTTCCGCGATCCTTTGACAGAAATAGCGTCTTTTCCGCGATCCTTTGACAAAAATCACGTTTTTTTTCGCAATTCTTTAGTGAAAATAGCGTTTTTTTTTGCGATCCTGTAACGAAATTTGCGTCTTTTTCGCGATCCTTTGACAAAAAACGTTTTATCTGCAATATTTTGACGGAAATCGCATCTTTTTCGCAATCCTTTGACAGAAATGGCGTTTTTTCCGCGATCATTCGGAGAAAATCACGATTTTTCCGCAATCGTTCGGCCAAAATCGCTTTTTTTTTTTTCTTGCGATCCTGTAATCATTTTCGCGATCCTTTGACGAAAATCGCGTCTTTTTCGCGATCCTTGGACGGAGATCGTGTCTTTTTCACGATCCTTGGACAGAGATCGCGTCTTTTTCGCAACTTTTTTGACGGAGATCGTGTCAATTTCGCGATCATTTGACGGAGATCGCGTCTTTTTCGCGATCCTTTGACAGAAAGCGTTTTTTCCGCGATCCTTAGACAGAAATCGCGTTGTTTCCGCGGAAAACGAAGATTGACTGGAAAAAAATATATGCTGGGATTTTCAGATTCTAACCAAAATTTTAAACGGGATGGTCAAAAAGTGAAGTTATTTTAAGACCGATTTTTAAACATTTTGCTCAAATCTTGAGAAATCTAAAAACGGATTTTTTTTTTTTTTTTTTTTTTTTTTTCCCCCATCCTCAGAGATTTTTCCGGCCCACTTCCGTCCTCGGGAATTTTCAAAAGCCGGAATTCCGGCCTGTGGCCGGAAAACTTGCACCGATGGTTGTGATCCTGGTTCCCTGTTCAAAAATTGTTTGTTTTTTTTCCTTCTTACAATTTTACTCTCAATTTTTATGGAATGCCTCTGTATTTTAACTATTATTATTATTATTATTATTTTTTTTTTTTTTTTTTTTTTTTTTTTTTTTTTTTTTTTTACTTACAGAAAGTACATAATTTTTACTTGAATGTTAAGCCAAAATATTTTTCTTTTAATTTTATACAGCTGTATAAATAGGAAGTAAAACAAAATTCAGTTTTGAAGGTAAAACCAATGAAAGTAACATCCAAAAATCAGGGTTTCATAAGAATATACATCTAAATTTCTATATTTAGATGTTACTTATATTCTTTCTCATATGCAAGAAAAAAAAATTACATCAGTCTATGCACTGAACATGAAAGTAAACTGAATTAAATAATGTAAGTCAAACAACTAAAATTTGTCAGACATCATAAAAGGAATACTGTATTTTTATTTTTATAACAAAGTTGGAATAACTAAAATACACAATTTCTTCCACAGGTAAACTGAACCAAATTTAATAAGTTAATATTTACAAAGCTTTTTTTTCATTTTTTTAAACAAATATTTTAATTAAGTTTAAAATAATTCTGAAAGACAATCAGTAAGAATTCAAGCAAAGCAAGCTATCAACCTACCTTTACAATATATTGTATAAAACATATTTTAATTGTAACTTAAAGTTGAATACATTCATGTAAATTTAATGCATTATTGCATTACCTCACTACATTTTAATGGTATTATTAATAGTCTGATAAATAGAAATAATGCAGAAATATTTCTTTGCCTAATAAAATGAAAACAACTATTTTCTTGATGATGTAACAGCATGAGAGCACCATACACTTGAAGACTGGGAAGAATTTGACCAGCACAAAAGTGCACTTTCTGCTATAATTTTAAAGATTTGGCGACTGCAGAACAAAATCCAAGGAGGCACAAGATTTTGGAACAGATGTGTCTGTAGTCCAGTGCCAAGCTCCCACCTCCTTTTTTTTTTTTTATAATGGACAATATATATATGAAATGAACTAAATTACGAATTTGTCATAACCCCACATGCAAGACAATATTTAATCATCGAAACAGCACTGAAAAACTGGTGATATGAAACAATTAAAATAATAAATTTTTGTAAAAATCACCATTAAAAAAAAACAATACATAGGACGTGTTTCGAGCTAAAAATATTAACAGCTCGTCATCAGCTACAATAAACACGTGTCCGTAAGGGGACAGGGTAAAAAATGAACTGAAAGGTAGAGAGTAGAGCTTGCAAAGAATGCGACAGATGGCGCTAGCTGAAAGGAGCACATGCAGAAGACGAAAGTGTTGCCAAAATGATAGAAGAGAAATTGATAGGGAAAAATGGAAATAACAGAAATAAACAAAATTAAAATAAAATAAAAGAAGTAAATTAAAAAATATAAATATAAATAATAATAAGAAAGAAAGAAATATGAAATAATAAAACAAGGAAAAAACCAAAAGATCCTTTTTTTTTTTTAACAAAATAAAAAAGAAAAGAAACAAGAGAAGAGAGAAAAGAATTACAAAAGTAATTTCCATGCTGGAGAGAGGAAAGGAGATGATGAGAGATCATTGACAAGATTATCAGAATTTTTAGAAATAAAATATGCTTAATTACTTTTGTAATTATTTTCCCTCTTCTCTTGTTTCTTTTCTTTTTATTTTGTTAAAAAAAGGGGATCTTTTGTTTTTTTCTTGTTTTATTCTTTTATATTTCTTTATTTATTATAATTATTTATACTTTTTTATTTACTTTTATTTTATTTTAATTTTGTTTATTTCTTTTATTTCCATTTTTCCGTATCAATTTCTCTTCTATCATTTTGGCAACACTTTCGTCTTCTGCATGTGCTCCCTTCAGCTAGCGCCATCTGTTGCATTCTTTGCAAGCTCTACTCTCTACCTTTCAGTTCATTTTTTACCTTGTCCCTTTACGGACACGTGTTTACTGTAGCTGATGACGAGTTGTTAATATTTTTAGCTCAAAACGCATCCTATGTATTGTTTTTATTTTATGGTGATTTTTACAAAGATTTATTATTTTAATATTTAATCATATCGACATAAAAAAAAATCTATAAGGCATATTAATTAAAATATAAGTTCTAACAATGCTTTTTCAAAACAAAGAATTGGAACAGCTTATTCTTCTTTTCTCTTTGTTTAAGATATTTTTTAATACATGAATATAAAAAGAAAAGTGAACCAAAAATTGTCTTGCATGAGTGTTCAAAGAGTTAAAACCCTTTTGATGAAAAATATTTAATTCTCCTTTCTGTCAATATTTAACTATTTTAAATCATTTCAGAAGAATAAATTCTATTATTTTTTCTAAATTATGAGAGAAAGAAAAAAATTAATTACAATTTGAAAATCGAGGCAGGGGCAATTGCATTCCCCTGTCTTGTGAGTACCCATGTTTTCAAGTTGTGAAGAGCTGAAACAAAAATTTACATGAAGAATTCTGCTGAGATATTCCTCTCTCTCTCTCTTTTTTTTTTTTTCACACTCCTTACATGATGTTTAAAAGCACAACTTAATGTAATCACTAAAGCAAAATTGCAACATAAGCAATTAGTAAACCACAAATAATGACAACAGCTTTTATCCATACTGTCACCGATTTCTCTATATCACAGTAATTTTAACATCTTTAGCACAGCAATATTTAATAGGATAGGAAGTACTGTTTGGGGTTACTGTAACAATTTTCAACCACTTTCATATAAGTAATGCTTCAAATATTACACATTTCACAGGTGCTGTATAAACTAACTTTACAGACAAGTTAAAAGCAAACTGAAAAACTTTGAATGGATTTTTGTATGTGCTCATTTTTCTGCAGTATTTTATACCCAAAAATACATTACGTTAAACATTTATGTTTTTGAATCATAAATAAAAATGAAACTTACTTTTCGAAACTAATATAATGAAAAGAAAGAAAATAACAGTGAAGTTTTTCTACTTCAAATATGAAATGTATGAGAATTACAATCTAAGATGTTAAAAACAATATTAAGCACATGACACAATCTGCTTTTTTTAAGGCAGTGTTATCCAACCCAGTTAAAACCAGGCAATTGAATTTTTAATTTTACCTACTAAAACATCACATATTACAACTTTTACTTCAAAATAATGAAGCCAACATCATCTACAATATACACATAAAACATGTACAATTCTAACATGTTTATATAGCTCACCAAGTGGCATTCACTTAGCATTCACGATAAATTCTGATTATACAATTTGTACAACTACATTTACAAGTTCATGAAGCAACATAGTGCAAGGAACTGAATTTTTGTCACTGAACAGAAGTTACTAGTGACAATATATCTTCAGGAGCAACAGGATCATATTCTATGTTTAGAGGACACGACTCCTTATCTCTCTGTGCTCTTTGGTCCCTCAATTCTTTCCAGTGATGAAGAGTTTGGCGATACATTTGAGCCTTTTCCCTATCTCCAAGTTTTGTATACACCCTTAACAGTCCTCTGTAATCATACTCCAATCCACTGTAATCTTCACCAAAAAGATTCTTACCTAAAATGAAAAATAAAATTTTCCATAACACCATGAAATATTAGGAGTGAAAAAGTTTAGTTAAGGTATCCTACTATGTTTGAATAGCCAATTTTGAGCAAATATCACTTTTTTAGTATTATTGTTTTATTTGAAAGACTGAACAATTAGCAAATCAAAATGGATTTTGCTTTCTTCTTACAATCATTAGCAGTGGTAGTTATGGCTAATCTTGTTTCAGCTCTCAAACATGAAGAGTGTATTTAAAAGTAACCGTTAGAAGTTTAAAAGTATATTGTAGTTAAGGTATTCTATGTTTGAATAGCTAATTTTGAGCAAATATCACGTTTTTGATATATTGTTTTATTTGAAAGAATGAACAATTTTAGATTTTGCTTTCTTCTTACAATCATTGGCAGTGTAGTGATGGCTAATCTTGTTTCAGCTCTCTAACATGAAGAGTGTATTTAAAATTAACTGTTAGAAGTTTAAAAGTATACTGTAGTTAAGGTAATCCTACTATGTTTGAATAGCCAATTTTGAGCAAATATCACGTTTTTGATATATTGTTTTATTTGAAAGAATGAACAATTTTAGATTTTGCTTTCTTCTTACAATCATTGGCAGTGTAGTGATGGCTAATCTTGTTTCAGCTCTCTAACATGAAGAGTGTATTTAAAATTAACTGTTAGAAGTTTAAAAGTATACTGTAGTTAAGGTAATCCTACTATGTTTGAATAGCCAATTTTGAGCAAATATCACGTTTTTGATATATTGTTTTATTTGAAAGAATGAACAATTTTAGATTTTGCTTTCTTCTTACAATCATTGGCAGTGTAGTGATGGCTAATCTTGTTTCAGCTCTCTAACATGAAGAGTGTATTTAAAATTAACTGTTAGAAGTTTAAAAGTATACTGTAGTTAAGGTAATCCTACTATGTTTGAATAGCCAATTTTGAGCAAATATCACGTTTTTGATATATTGTTTTATTTGAAAGAATGAACAATTTTAGATTTTGCTTTCTTCTTACAATCATTGGCAGTGTAGTGATGGCTAATCTTGTTTCAGCTCTCTAACATGAAGAGTGTATTTAAAATTAACTGTTAGAAGTTTAAAAGTATACTGTAGTTAAGGTAATCCTACTATGTTTGAATAGCCAATTTTGAGCAAATATCACGTTTTTGATATATTGTTTTATTTGAAAGAATGAACAATTTTAGATTTTGCTTTCTTCTTACAATCATTGGCAGTGTAGTGATGGCTAATCTTGTTTCAGCTCTCTAACATGAAGAGTGTATTTAAAATTAACTGTTAGAAGTTTAAAAGTATACTGTAGTTAAGGTAATCCTACTATGTTTGAATAGCCAATTTTGAGCAAATATCACGTTTTTGATATATTGTTTTATTTGAAAGAATGAACAATTTTAGATTTTGCTTTCTTCTTACAATAATTGGCAGTGTAGTAATGGCTAATCTTGTTTCAGCTCTCTAACATGAAGAGTGTATTTAAAATTAACTGTTAGAAGTTTAAAAGTATACTGTAGTTAAGGTAATCCTACTATGTTTGAATAGCCAATTTTGAGCAAATATCACGTTTTTGATATATTGTTTTATTTGAAAGAATGAACAATTTTAGATTTTGCTTTCTTCTTACAATCATTAGCAGTGTAGTGATGGCTAATCTTGTTTCAGCTCTCTAACATGAAGAGTGTATTTAAAATTAACTGTTAGAAGTTTAAAAGTATACTGTAGTTAAGGTAATCCTACTATGTTTGAATAGCCAATTTTGAGCAAATATCTCGTTTTTGATATATTGTTTTATTTGAAAGAATGAACAATTAGCTATTCAAAACAGATTTTGCTTTCTTCTTACAATCACTGGCAGTGCAGTTATGGCCAGTCGTGTTTCAGCTCTCAAACATGAAGAGTGTATTTAAAAGTAACCGGGAATTGCTATTTAAGGCCTCAAGAAACAAAAGAACTTCTAATATTGATATTAAAGACAATACAGTCAGACCAAAAAAAGAGAGAGTGAGAGCATTTTATACATTTTTATCAACAAACTGTTCCAGAAAAAAACTAGAGAACAGGAATTTTGCTTTTTCAGAATTTATTGTTGCCCCCGGCATTTCCATTACTTCATTTTCTTCTGGTGGACTTATGGCTCCTATTATTATGAAAGAGCCATTATAAATGAAGCATTAAGGTGAAGATGAAAGAGCAGCCGTAAAAAGTTAAGACTCTGATTTTTCTGGCCAGTATGGGGGATAAAAATGGTCATAATTTTTTTTTTTTCAAAAATAATTTTAAAAAAAATTATGGTCATTTTCCCCCCATTCTGACCAGAAAATCAGAGTTCTAACTTTTTACGGCTGCTCTTTCATCTTCACCTAACATTTCATTTATAATAGCTGTTTCATAATAATAGAAGCCACCAGTCCATCAGAAGAAAATAACTCGGTAAGTGGGACTCTACTGCAGTACAAAACATTTCAATTTTAAGACTTAAAGCACACGTTTTATTTTATGTAAAATGACGTCATTCGCATCCGCTTAAGAATTCCACATTTATTATTTACTCTTAAACATCTACAATAAAGCATGCATAGCACATCACTATCGCGAAATAATGCACAAATGCAGCAAAAAGATGACGTCATTCAAGAAAATTGACAAAAAAAAAAAAAGGGCTATCTAATGATTCATAGATACTTAAAATTAAATATAGTTTATAATAGCTCCATTGTTTTAATAGAAATCATTCATTTATATATTTTTCAAAATAGCACGTATTTCAATTACATTTTCTTTCAGTTGTTATGAGAAAATGGCAATAAAAATATATAATTACTATTTTAGAATTATTTTTCCTTTACTTTCTACAGAAATGGATTACTTCCATTGCTAATATTAAGCAAATGGCTCTAAAAACTATAAAAAAAATTAATATTTCAAAAATAAATGGAGATACAGTTTTCAAACAAAATGTATTTAAAAGAACTTTTATTTTTCCAATATGACGGTATAAAAATCAAAAATGTGCGATGCTTAGAAGTTTAAAAAATTGCTACAGAATATTTAATTGTACTGCTTTGTTTTACGGCTGGCATCTGTAAGGTAACGTTATTTTTTGGAATGCACAAAATAAGCTGGGAGAAAGAAATAGCATACCGTACTGGGGGCTAAAAAAAAAGAAACATTCTACAGGAATTTATACCTTCTTTCGTTTAAGTTTAAAAAATAAGCTTAGATGGTCGTCTTCATACTGAAATTGTAACAAACTCAGGAATTTTCAATATGAATAACCTAATTTTGACATAATATTTGGCTTTTTCAGTAATTTTTTGCCTTAGGATACCAAACGGGAATTCATTCGGTTAAGTAGTTTAGGAATCATAGGGGTTTAAAGCTTGGAACTCCTAATAATTTGTAGTCATTGAAAACAGATTGCAATGCAGATAGTTTTTTTAAGCATAACTCAAGAACTTACTTAGTGGAATAAGTTGTGATTTTGAATTTTGAACTTTTATGTTTGAAACTTTTAGAAATAGATTTTTATAGGTTACAATTAATATATATATTTAAGTATTGCATGGCAGCGCAATACTTATTTATTTCCAGTGTCACTTCTCAATGTTAATTTAACATGGAAAAGCCTATGGAGATCGTAACTTTTTCATTTTTTCTTCCCACCTTTTTGTCCCTGATGCCACTCATTTTTTATTCTTTATTCTAATGATATTATAAATTTAAAGTGTAAAAACGTTTGCCTGATGTCAGGGCCAAAATAAATGGTAAAATGCCTTTGCATATGGGTGAACCCAGAGAGAAACATGGGCTAATTTTTTTTTTTACATTATTGAAATATTTTTCTTAATAATTCCAATTTTCGCTTTTTTCATTGAAAATCAACAGACATTTTTCATAGAAAATGTAACATTTTTACTTCATTGTTGCAAAAATTTCAAAAGCCGTAATAATAATTTATTTCTTTTTAGTTGAAAGATTTTCACGTGAAATATTAAATTGAGGTAGTTTTTTTTTTTTTTTTTTTTTTTTCAAAAATTAAAAAGGTGAATATGGCGTCATAGTGGAAATAAAAAGCATATTTTCAGAATAAGTTTTTGCTTTAGTCAAGTTTATATTTTAGTAAAAAGTTTCTAATGGATAGCTATTTTTACACAGGTAGCGAACTTAGTAGGGAATTACATAACTTAAATTTTAAAATGTATTTTTTTTTTCCGAGATGAGAACTATTTATACCCCAAGTTAAACTTAGGTAATAATTTTCTGATGTGTTTACATCACACACTGGGAGAGAATAAGGTTTAAAAATTTAAGTAAAACTTTTAATTTTTATTTTATACTGTATCACAGCTATAATATTGTTAAATATTAGCAGTAAGGATTCAACACAATTTACAATTACATTCATAGCGTTCCTGAGTGGGAAATAAGGTATCTAAATTTAAGTGAAGTTAATTTTTTATGTTTTGATTATAGATTTTTTACGTTCAGATTAGAAGTTTTTGGCCAAACTACCGCAACCTGCATTACTACAGTGGTGAAACATTTTGAATTACACATTGGTAAACTGCATCTCACATTGTGATGCAATACCGCATACATCAAAGCCTGATGATGATACTCTCTATTAATTTTGAAATGCGTTCGTCTGAGTGCAGTAGTTATTAAAAAAACTTGACATATTAAACAAAAACATAATTTGAAGAACAAATTAAAAAAAAAAAAATTATTTCCTACATTGTTTAAGCCCGAGAAGGGACAGATATTAAGTTATTTCATTCAATTAGTTCTGCATTTAATGTTAAATTTTTGTAACAAATTAATTAAGCCAATTGAAGATTAAAAAATAAAAATAAAATTCATACAATATGATACTTAAAACACCCTAAAAAATTAGATTCCGTTCAAATAAAATCGAAATAAATCTTAGACCTTTTTTTTTTTTTAAGCTTTGTATTTTGCATGCATCTTATCATTTTATACACAAATGTCATAAACATAATACAAAATCTGCAATACAAATATTTTCAATTAAAAATGGAAGAAGTCTAAGATTTATTTCGATTTCATTTGAACGGAATCTAATTTTTTAGGGTGTTTTAAGTGTTCATATTGTATGAATTTTATTTTTATTTTTTAATCTTCAATTGGCTTAACTAATTTGTTACAAAAATTTAGCATTAAATGCAGAACTAATTGAATGAAACAACTTAATATCTGTCCCTTCTCGGGCTTAAACAATGTAGGAAATAAATTTTGTTTTTTTTTAATTTGTTCTTCAAATTATGTTTTTGTTTAATTATTTTATTTTGAAAATATCAGTCAATTGGATATATGCTCACCTGCTTATAGGATCCCTTTTCTCTCAAGTCCAAACTGACTGAATAGGTATTATATGTTAAAATACACTGCCTATATAGTCATACAAATCTTGTTATGCAGAACATGTGATCAATCAAAAGAGAAAGAGGTAACATGTTTAAACATTTGAGAATGTTGATAAAGCTCTCTTTTACTTGGATAAAATATACCAGATCACAGAATGTTCCGATATCATGGATTATCTTAAAAGAAAAGTCTTTGAAAATTATTGCTGCTGAACTAGGAAAGCTGAAATTCATTGTCAGCAACGGATGGTTACAAAGGTTTAACTTATGGCCCAATCTTAGTTTTAAAAGTATGTGCAATGAAACTGCTGATGTTTATGATAGTGTACAAGTAAAAGAGTGGAAGCAATCGGTGTTAAGTGACATTCTCAATAGGCACAAACTATGTGATGTTTTTAATTTTGAAGAATGCAAACTGTTCTTTTGTGTTTAGCCTGGTGTTAGATGCCATGTCTTACACAGACAAGAGTTGGAATATAGTATCAAAGAAGACCATTAAAAATTGTTTTAGACATGCTTTGCTCCCAGAATATGAAGAATTGTCATTTGGAGACAATATCAATTCTGATTATGACGATGTGCCTCTATTTGACTTTGCACAAAACTATTCAATGCCGGCTGTGCAAATAAAAGATGAACTGATATTGCAGTTATTGACAATGAGGTCGTTACTAATAGCGGTTCCTACACATTTCTGGTAAAAAAATTCCCTGCCTTTTCCAGGCTTACCCTGACCTTTTTCAAAAATTTTCCTGACCTTTCTCAAAAAAAATCCAGCTTATATATTGTTGTAAAACCCTCCACAATGGACAACTTTAATCTAGATAAATTCTAAAAAATAGTATACGTTGAATGAATTTGATTTTTAATTATTTTTCATATTATGTTATTGTTATATAGTTTTCATAAATTTTATATAAAAATTTTAGATTGGATGGATAATGAATTCAAAATTTCTTCATTTACGACAATAACCGAGACTCTGAAGGAAAGTAGTATGTCAAAATTTCCCTGACATTTCCCTGACTTTTTGCCTAAATTTTTTAATTTCCTAACTTTTCCCTAACCCATAGGAACCCTGTAATAGTGATGCTTCTATGCTGGAAATTGTTTCAGAAGTTTTAAATATAAACACTGATGGAAGCGGTGATAATGACAGTTAATCTGAAATGGAACCAACAATGCAAGCAGAAGCTGTCAAGGCATTAATTATTCTCAGATTTTTTTTTACCAATTCCGAATCAACAGAAGAGTGTTTTAAAACTGTCCGTGAATGATAAAAAGTAGTTTTAACATTTATGATAAAAAACATATAATCCTATATAAAAGAATATTTTAAATGAAGTAAAGAGCCAAACATTATGTCAAAATTAGGTGTTTATATTGAAAATTTCAAAGCTTGGTACAATATGTATATGGAGATTATCCCTTAAACTTATCTTTTTAACATAAATTGATGACATAATTTCTAGTTGAATAACTATTTCTGGTTTTTTTCTGTGACAATTCGGAGATTAAAATGCATGGTTTTTTTTTTTTTTTGCCTGACTGCACACCATAAAATTTGGAGAATTAAAAAAATATATGGTGAATATTTCTAATAGATCTTCAGAAATAAAAACTTTAAATGTGAAAAACATTATTTTTATGTTCAATCAGTTGCGAAAATTGTTCTATCACCAAAAATTATGTTATAATAATGTAAAACCAATCGTTTACAATGTATTTGATACTGCACATGTAATGAACTATTGATTTAAATATTTGAGGATTTGCCAGCTATTTTTATATATTAACATACGACAAATAAGAAAAATCATAAGATAATTTGAATGAGTATAGCTATAGAAGTTTTTAATGTATGGCTTAAATTCCAGTTTATTACATTCTTAGTACCTCAAGGGATATATATATATTTTTTTTTTTTTAAATGAGTAAACTATATTGTTGTCATGAGGACAATTTCAATAAGTGTCAAATATTACATTATTTTCCTTAAATTTATACAAATTACAGAAAAACTGTATCAAAATAATTTATTTAACAAATGAAATTGTCATCTGGTAATTTATTTAAAACAAGCAGTTTTATACTCATTTTTGCCTTATTTTTAAAAAATAGGTGCCAAAAATAGTGGGATACCTTAAATGAATACATGCACATTTCAAGCAGATATATAAAATTACATATACATTAAAATACAAAGAGCAATTTTAGTTTATAACGAGGTGATCCCATCAAAATTCAATAAAATAAAAGTTTAATAAAGAATCGTTAGATTGAACTTATATGAAACGAACAAAAATAATTACAATAACAAATCAACCTTACATTGTACAGTCTAATTCAAAACCTATTATTATTATTATTATTTAATAGAATTACCAAACTACTATTTCTATTAAACTTTTCAAATTATTAAAAAATTAAACCTTGATCATCAAAGTAATCAGTGATACAAAATCAGGATTTCTTTTTTGTACTACAGTCAGGAAA
The DNA here is from genome assembly GCA_963932465.1 of Maratus speciosus. Lineage (NCBI taxonomy): Eukaryota > Metazoa > Arthropoda > Arachnida > Araneae > Salticidae > Maratus > Maratus speciosus. Next base: position 395,541,725 of record OZ010790.1, on the reverse strand, counting down.
AAAAACTAAACATTTTAATCTTCAAATTGTCACAGAGAAAAACAGAAACAGCCATTCGACTGGAAATTATATCTTGCTTCAGTTTATGTTATAAAAATAAGCTTTAAGGATTGGCTTCATAATGAAATTATACCAAACTTAAATTTTCAATATGAACATTTAATTTTAACATCATATTTTGTTTTTTCGGTAAATTTTACCTTAGCATGCTAACAGGAATAATCATTCACTCAAATGGTTTAGGAATTATGAAGATTGGAACTCCTAATGTTAAATTTATTTTAATTGTTGCTAAAAAGATTGTAATGTGGGTAGTTGTTTAAACATAACCCAAGAACTACTTACCACAATCAGCCTCAATTTTGAATTTGCATATTTAATGCATCTAGAAATTGATTTCTGATAAGGAATTTATAGATATTACAATTAAATTTGTTTTTCAAAAAAAAAAATTTTTCTTTTTCCAATATAAATTTTTGAAAAAAAAAATTATACATAATGTTATTATATATAATTTGATATAATGAGATTAATATTATAATTACATATAATTAGATTTTATATTATAATTATTATTAATTATAAATTGTTATAATATTGATTGTATTATTATTATTATCATTATACATTAATTGCAATTATAATGTATAATTAGATATAATTATATCATATTTAATTATAATCCATAAATATTTTAACATAAATTGATTTATCAAAGCTTTAAAGATGCTAATCTAAAATATCCTCACATTTCACCTAGTAGTTTTTGAATTATGCTTAAATAGGTATAAAAGTAAATACCGTATATACTCGTGTATAAGTCAAAGAATTTTAGACAAAAATTGGGAGTTCAAAATGGGGAATTGACTTATACACGAGGTAGTAAAAAAAAAATCACAGATAATCGCTGAATGGGAAGTCTTTTGAGTAATCACATGATAGATCAAAGTGGACAATGGCCATTTCCCAGTGATTCACAAAAAAAGCTCGACAATAATGTTCCTCTAATTGTTCTGCCATTTTCTCTTGGGACAGAATCCCCTTCAATACAGGGACATTCAACAAGAAGTTGTTTATCCTTGTAAATAAGGCTTGAATAGATTTTTGAAAGATATTTTTCTTTTTAAGTATTGTTGAATTGATGTGAATAACTTTCAAAATAGTTTAAGTTTCTTCAGTTTTACTTAATTATACAGTTTTAAGATGTTGAAGAGTAGGATTAGAAATGTTAAAAAAGTTTACTAATTTAAGGAAAATTTATTATTATTTTTTATCCTCGATTACAAATCGTTTTTCAACATACTATCAGAAATGTGGTTTGACTTATACATGAAAATTCCATTTTTTTCAAAATTTTGCTTAAGAATTGGGGGGCTCGACTTATACACGAGTATATACGGTATATATATTACAAAAATTTAAAATTTTTCACCAAGGTTAAAATTATTCTGTATAAATTTCTCTTATAGTAATATTCCATATATTATACTGGCTTATTAAGTTAAAACCCTAGTAATCTATTAATCTCCATAAGATCCTAATCCATCTAATAATATTTATGCCAAATTGCATAAATCTAAAAATAGCTCTAACTATATTTCTTAAATAAAACCTTTTATTATTTAAATTCCTATTAAAATTCGCTATTAATTCCTGGTATATCAAACCCTTCTAAAATCTTTATTTAATTCCTAAAATATTATAACTCATAATTTATCATGCCTAAAAAACCTATTTATTTAAAATCATTTTTTATTAAAAATTATCCAGGTGTTTAGTAGAATATTCTAATACTTAAAAACTTATTCTGCAACAATAGATTAATTTTTCTTTATCCTCTGGTGGGGAAAAAAGCTATTTTTAGATGCAATCTCGACAGCAGGAACTAAAGTTTGTTTACACTTTGGGCATCTGGATTGAGATATATAGAAAATTCTGGAACAAAGTTTCGCACCCAGAAACTTATTTACTCCCATATTAATCCAACCAGAAATACTAATAAGCCATCTAAAAAGTGATTATGATTGGGAGAGAAGGATCAGCTGACTAATTTTGTAACGTTGAGCCGAGGTAGTAAAAATACAATCGCAGAGAAAGATACAGAGAGGTTTGAGAAGGTTTTGGAGAGGTTTTTTGAGAGGTCTTTGAAAGATTAGGGAGATGAGATGACAGATTAGCTATATGATGTATTCGTACGATGAAGTGTAGAAGTACGATGGGTGGAATTTAGTGCATGGGTGTGCAGAATGAAACGAAAAAGGTATTGAACTAGCTACGGAGATGTTTATGGAGTTATGTGGAAAGCAGCCGAGATATGGAACATTGTTTAAGCTAATTGTTTGATGTGGGTGAACTTTATTCTTTTTTATCATCGACTTAGTAAAGGATTCTCCCGAGACCCAATCCTGAGTGTGTAAATAATGTCTCAACTGACTACCTTGTGTGTATTCTTCACCTATTTTATTCTTGCTTAAACCAGTTAGCCAAAATGCCTGTGCATATGATCTGGGAACCCAAGTTAAAACAGATGAACGCCAACTGCTTGTAATCAAAATGTCACACACACACACATATATATATATTAATTATACTCTTTTATAAGCATTAAGTGTTTATTTTGAAAATTATACCTAATTTTATGATTGCGCTTTATGATTTTTCGAAAAAGTTTCCATTACTGTATATTAACTTGGCATAGACATAAAACTAAATTATAGAAAATTTACAGCTTTTTTTTATGCTTGGTAGAGAACTTGAGCTTAAGGAATTTATTAAAAATATATAATTTTTGCTGTTTCATTTTTTAAATTTGGGAAGAAGAAAGAAAAATGAAACATTATTTAAATTATTGCCTTAGGATTTCTAAATTAATTTCTCAATGTATAATCATAAATTAATTAATATGAAACTAGTAATTGATTAAAGTGTATGTTTAAAGACATATTTATATTCTTTACTTTTTATTTGCTATATTTTTACTTTATTAGTGTTTAAAGTATTTCCTTGTTGCAGCTTCACAGCCAATTGACCTTTTTTGACAAGCACGGTTTGACACATAATTAAATCCATTGTTGTTGTAACTTGTATACAATTATAATCATAAAGAACATTTGGCGATTTATCACCTGTGGAGGACTAATGGCAAAATGCCTTAAAATTAAGTTATTCATTTATAATTAAGTTCTAAAAATATTAAAATGTTGCATTGCCTTCAGAAACACACCTTTGTACATAGTTTTTATAATTCTAGCCTATCACGAAGAGATTTGAAAATTAATTACAAAATTCCATCTTTACTTGCAAAAAAAAAAAAAAAATTAAATAAAAGAGTAAAAACTATCTGCATTAAAATATGTTTTGCAACGATTACAAATTAATTTAACATTAAGAGTTCCAAACTTTAAACCTTCTTAATTACTAAACTACTTGCCCAGATTATTTCTAATTTGGTATCCTATGATAAATTTGTTGAAAATCCAAATATACTATCAAAATTAGGTGTTTGTATCAAAAATTTCAGAGTTTGGTACAATTTCATTATGAAGACGACCCCATAGCTTATTTTTTTAAACATAAATCAAAAGATGAGATAATTTCTATTGGAATGGTTATTTCTGTTGCTTTCTGGGGTAATTTGGTGATTAAAATGTATGGGGTATTCTCTCTTTTTAACTGACTGTACATCTGTTTTTGTTAAATTTCCAGCACATTCAGTTTTTTATTTTAATTCTCAGAAACTCCCTTAAACATATTTGTAAAGCATGCTATTACAATCATTTTAGTGAGTGTGAAGCAAAAATAACACTTACTTACTCATTAGTAACTTCCAAACTGCATAATATTTGCCTGCTTCAGATATCTTTGTTTATCATTCACAATGTGAAAGAATACACTGACTCATGAAAAGATATACTGATCCATGAATTAAATTGCAATTCACTTGTTGTTTGCAAGTTGTATACTCTAACTTGAAGAATAAAGTTTTAAATTTTTCATAAATTTTAAAAATATTTTTTTCTTAAAATTTATACCAATTAATTTTTGGAAATTTTGCAGAAAACTATTTAATTGCATTGTCCAGGCTTGTGATAATAAAGTTAAATATACCAAAAATACACAGATATAGTTGTTTACCCCCCCCCCCCTTCCTATTTTGAATAGCTAAGTTGATGCAAACTCATAAAGATGAGGGAGGGGGGTAAAAAAACCATGAAAAAGATATTTTGAAAAGAAATTTTTTTTTGAAAGGGTAAATAATACTATTTTAAAGGGATTGCACCATTAGAAAGGAAAAAGTAACTAGGTATAGTTTGGTATTTCTTGTTCTTTTATATTTCGAACAGTTAAGTCAATGTGTGCACGGAAAGATAAAGAAAAAACAAAAAACAGCATTTTCGTCCTCTGTTTCTTTTCTACTTGCAGATTTGTGGAAAGCTTTAGAATTCGCCACAGTCAACAGCAAAACACCATTTTGTAATGTTCACTATGTTTTTAAATTAATATCTCGATTAATTAACAAAAAATGAAAAATCTGAGCCTCAGGTGTATTCAGACCTGCCTTGGACTACCCTCTTCAAAATATTTAGGCCTCTATGTGCAGTAGATTTCCATAGCCATCGCAGACAGACAAAAAATATCTATTTTATTAATACAGATGTTTATGAATGATTCATGAATGACTCGTGAATCGCTTCACCTTTATTTTGATTTGTCTCTAGCATTTACTCGTGTTTCATTTTGGTATCTAAACCATTTTATGACCATAGAATACAAATATTTTATTTTTTAACTTAATTATTCAATTAAATATTTTTATTTACAGCTCCCCCATGGGTCTAGCTATTCTTCAGCTAAATTAAAACTACAACAGTTTTAAAATAGATTTATTAAATTTTTTGATGAGGGACATTAAAAGATGCAAAGAGTAGTTGATTGACTTCAACAACAAATTCTTACCTAATTCTAGGCAAAATAAAAGAAAAATAAGAAGAAATAAAATCTTTACAACTTACCAATTTCTATGGACCTTAAGAAACAAGGTTCTGCCTCTTTATGCAGTTCCATATCATAAGTATAGAGGGAAGCTAAATGACCAACAGAAAGGCTTACTTCATAATCATCTGGACCCACAATACTTTCTTTGATTTCAATAGCTTTTAGCTGCATACTTTGGGCTTCCTGATATAAAATGTAACACATAACATTATTCACAAGAATATAGACACTGAAAATAATTCTAAAAATTACATTTACTGAAATAACAAGTTGGATGTGCCAATTCCAAAACTTTCTTCGATCTCATACATCTTAATATTTCAAAAAGTAGCTACAAATGTTAATACTTCAATATTATTAGTTCAAATACTGTACCAACTTTGATTTTCATCTTAAATTTCTGCTCCAGTCAATTAATAGAAGTAAAACTGAGTTAATCTCGATCATGATATTTATTAAAATCAATAGTTTTTCGTTATTCTGTTGTACATCAGCTGTTTGTGAAAAGCTAGGTTAGCAGGATGCGGTGTTCTCGTCACTTCATGAGCCGCCGATGTACAATAGAACTACGAAAAACCGAGAAAATTATACAAAAATAGCTATTACAGTGCCCCTTTAAGCAGAATATTTCAAAATTCAAGGAGGACCTACTTACTATGCAAAAAACCTAAATATGAAATTTGGTTCAATTCTATGCATAACTTCATACACTTTTCAATAGTACAATAATGAAAATGGTACAAAAATCGCTATTACAGCACCCCCTTCCGGCAGAATTTTTAAAAATCCCGGGAGGACATTCTTACCATAGACAAAAACATACACAAAAAATTTGGTTCAATTCCATGCATAACTTCATACACTTTTTGATGGAACAATGGTGACACACACATGGGCAGACAGACATTTTGTATAAACATGTTTTTTGGTATCTCTGACTCATAAAAAGTGTAAATCCGTCGAAAGCTGGAAGTAAAAAAAAAATTCTATTACAATACTTTCTTCTATTGAAGAAAGTAAAAAAAATGTTAGAAATGAGGTGAAAAATAATACAATGCAAAAGGATTACTTTTTATCAACAAGAAAACAAATAGTAGCCGATTGACAATAGTGTCAGTAGTTTTGTAAGGAAATCAATCCATAAAAGTAAGTAATAGAGTATTCAATAGAGTCAAAACACTGTTTTAAACACTAGTGTCATGAAGGAAAATTTCACCTTGTTATTAATAAATTTTATAATATATTTATAACTACTTAAAAGGTGACAAAAACATATAAAAATATTATTTAATGTAACCTGAGATCTTTCGAACACACACACATTCATTTTCAAAGGGATAAAAGATGATTGACTGAATAGAAATACATTTTAAGAACAAAAATAAAAATATTGCACATTTGAATATATCCCACAGCTTTATGAAAGATTAAGATATGCATTACTAAAATATAATATTAATTTAATAGCTAAACCTCCAACAAAATTGAAAAAATTGATCCACAGCAAAATTGATCCTGTTCCCGATTATGAAAAAGCTGGAGTCTACATCATCCCATTCAGTACAGAACAGAGTAAGAGTTTATTTTATATTGGTATGACATGTTGAAAATTTAAGGAAAGATTAAAAGAGCACATTTCTGATATCAAGTTTAACAAACCAAATACAGCTTTATCCGGATTACATCAAACAGAAAATATTAATATAAACTTCGAAAAAGCTAAAATTATCATTTCAACGTCTAACCACTACTCATCAATAATCCGTGAATCCATTGAAATTTTACTTAGAAGTGATAATGTTTGTAACAATGTCCTTTCCTATAATATTCCTGCAATTTGGTACAATGTCCTAAATATATCACGACCTCCTGATAGTATGAACTGATCTTTTCACCCCTCTGCAGAGAAATGGACTGAACTCTGCTTGCGCATGCATACTGTTTTTGTTTTTAAAATGTATTTCTATTCAGTCAATCATCTTTTATACCTTTGAAAATGAATGCATGTGTGTTTGAAAGATCTCGGGTTACATTAAATAATACTTTTATATGTTTTATATGATTTTGTCACCTTTTAAGTAGTTTTAAATATATTATAAAGTTTATTAATACAGTATTGTCAAGAATTATACAATAATGTCTGCATAAAATTTTAAAAATTCTGTTACGGAATAAAAAATTTCTTTAAAATTGTTTTCTTTTTAATAGAAAGATAGGCCTAATGCATGTTGAAAATAACTTTTACTTACTACAAACACAGTAGGAAAAAAAATACAGTACAGAACTTAATCTTATAATCAGGTAAAACAACATTTTTAGCACCAGAACGTTTTATTGCAAAATAGTTTCAGTAACACCACCAATGCAAAAATGATGGAATTTTGCTCATATGTATGTAGAACTGATTTTAAGGGATAAGTTTATTGACCAATAGAATTACAGGAAATTATAAGAAACAGCCAACAGAAAATTGTATAGGGAAAGGAACTGGTAATGTGAAAAGCACATGCATTACCAGTTTTTGGTGTTTTACTGAATTTTTCTGTAATTCTATTGGTCAACAAACGTATCACTCAAATCCACTTCTCCTACATATATGAGCAAAATTCTATCATTCTTTGCACTGATAATGGCACGCTGATGCTCCCAAAACCAGTTTGCAATAAGCATTCTTCTGCTAAAAAAATATTTATGATTTTACTGTACTGCACCAAGTAATAACTTAGTTGTCAGTATTTAATATTGTTTCTCTTCAAATTGTTGATATACATTAATGTTGTTGTTAAATGTAGTTAAATTTTATAATGAAATGTTTTCACTCTTATAAAATATTTTCTTTTTAATATTCTTTTAAGGGCTTTATGTGCAAATATCGGTATGCTACAATACAAATAGTTTTGAAAAATCCATACTTTTTGTTTAAACTTTGAAAAGTTTTTTTACTAATTAACAGCATAGCAAATTAAACCCATTATTCATTATTTCAAATTTAAACAATAAAATATGAAAGGCTACACAGAGTTTCACATCCAAACTGGCTACTCTCTGACACATTAAAAATGGCATTTTTATTCTTAAATACACAAATTTTGCAGGTGCATTCAGAACATTAAAAAAAAAAAAAAAAAAAAAAAAAAAAAAAATTATTTTCTAATGAAAGCAAAAGTAATTTTCAAAGTTGGCATTTTAAGCTGATTTTAAAAAATCGAAAGCATGATAAAGATCATCATGCAATCGATTACAGCTCAGATGTAATACATACAATGGAAAATCAATAACACTATTCTATTTCAAATCATTTCAGTAGTCATACCTGCAAATTTTTCATTGATGAGGGAGGAAAAATACTTTGAGAAATATATTTTTTACAAAGAAAATTTTTCTCCATACATGAAAATTCCACTCCCGACACTAGCTATGCGTTTTCTCCGCGGCTCTTTGACGAAATTCGCGTTTTTCGCGATCTTTCGACGAAATTTGTGGTTTTTTTCGCGATCTTTCGAAGAAATTTGTGGTTTTTTTCGCGATCTTTTGGCGAAATTTGTGGGGGGTTTTCGCGATCTTTAGACAAAATTTGCCGTTTTTTCGCGATATTTTGATGAAATTTGTGGGTTTTTTCGCGATCTTTAGACGAAATTTGCCTTTTTTTGCGATATTTTAACGAAATTCGCGGGTGTTTTCGCGATTCTTTGACGAAATTTGCTTTTTCCCCGCGATCCTTTGACGAAATTGGCGATTTTTCTGCAACCATATGTCCGAATTTTTGGATTGGTGACCGATTTTTTAGAATTTTCGGAAATGAATGCCTTAGATTTTCGGAAAATTTGGACTAGAATCACCCCAAGGTCATATAAATAGAGATTAGTCAAACCCCAAACACTTATGTGCATCACATACATGATACATCTTAAAGAAAATTTTAAAAGTAAAAAAAAAAAAAAAAAAAGAATGCTAAATGCAACATACAAAAAAAAAAAATAACAGGTTTTGAATTTATTCTTTTAGAACAGCGGTAACCGCTTTCTTTGAAGGTGAAAATTTGACGAATTCGCATTTTTTTCGCGATCTTATGATGAAATTCATGTTTTTTTTTTTTTTTTTTTCGGGATCTTCCAGACCTGCCAACTGCTACGAAAAAATCGTAGTTGCTACGATTTGGACCTATAAACTACGATGCTACGAAAATCGGTCTTAAACTACGATTTTTTGCAAAAAACACAAACGCATTTTTTGTTTCTAGTTGCGATTTTTTTTTTTATCCCGCACAGCATATTTTTCAGGAGTGATTCTGTTGCGAAATTTCCAAAATTTCAAAGTATTCATTTCCGAAAGTTTTAAAAAATTGGTCATTAGTCCGAAAATTCGGACATTAAAAAATGCTCATGGGGAAAAAAAAATTGGGCTACAAAACAAACTTCTTAACATAAAACACTTTCTTTATGTATATTAGCCCCGAGTGAATCGTGTTTCTGTAAATATTTATACAGGAATTCGCTCCCTTAGAAACAAGGTGCCATTTTAAGATTTTCTGGAACGGAGGGGGAGGGGGGTTCTTTGAAGACCTAGGTTTGAAATAGTGTACAAAATCGCACTATTTGCGATAAACTGCTGCGAATTTCGACAAATGATCGTATAAAAAAAAATCAAGTCAATTGATCGCAGAAGAAAATTTCGTCAAAGGATTGTGGTAAAAACGCAGTGTTGATTTCAGGGGGTGGCCCGGGGGGGTATGTCCCTGGAAGATTTGAGATTTTGTGTTTTCAATGGTGTGAATTTTGTCAAAATATCGCAGAAAGAAAACGCAAATTTCGTCAAAAGATCAGGTAAGAAATGCAAATTTCATCGAAAGATCAGTAAGAAAACGCAAATTTTCACCGAAAGATCGCAGAAAGAAAACACTAATTTCGTCAAAAGGATCGCGGAAAAAAACGTAAAATTCGACAAAGGATCGTGGTAAAAAATGCGAATTTCGTCAAAAGTTCAATGTAAAAAGTGCGGATTTCAACAAAGAATCGTGATGGAAAAATGTGAATTACGATTGCGGAAAAATTGTGAATATCCTGAAATGATCGCGGGAAAAAAATCCCGAATTTCGTCAAAATTTACTGCACTGTGCTAAAAAATTGGAACCAGGCTCCTTTTACAAATGTAAAAAAAAAAAAACACTGTGAAACGAAAAGAAACTCTAATCGTATAAAAATTTTCAAAGGAAATAATTTATTTAGTTGAAAGACTGAAACCTTATTCCTTTTACGAATGTCAAAAGATGGCTTTGTAATATGAAAAACCAACCAACCAACCTCCAGATTAATTTAAATTTTGTGTGCTACGATTTCTCATTTTCAAAGGTTGGCAGGTCTGATCTTCTGAAGAAATTCGTGTGATTTTCGGGATCTTTTGAGGAAATTCGCGTTTTTTCGCGAGCCTTTGAGTAAATTTGTGTTTTTTCGCTGTTTTTTAATAAATTCGCGTCGAGGTTTACCGTGATCTGTTGGAGAAATTCGCGTTTTTTCACGATCCTTTGACAAAATTTACGAATTTTTTCCATGACCAATTGACGAAATGACGGTATCTTTTGGAACATATTTGCGAAAAACGCGATTTTTCCGAGATTCTTGGCTAAATGCCAAACATCAATAAAATTTAAAATAAAGGTCGGCTAACAGTGTCGAAAAACTGACTTTACAGACCTAATAATTAAAAAACGCACCTAGTAGGGGCCCTGCTATTAAGATTATCCTACCCAATCAATGCTGTGCTTCAGATTGAATGACGTGCATAAAGGATTTACCGTAGAGGTCTGCACGGGCCGACATTTCCAGGCCCGGGCCCGGCCCATACAAAAAAAATATTGGCCCGGCCCGGTAAAAAAGTTGAAAGTTTGGCCCGAGCCCGGCCCGTAGAAAAAAATTTATTGGCCCGGCCCGGTTAAAAAGTTAAAAGTTCGGCCCGGCCAGAAAAAAAGTTAAAATCTCGGCCCGAGAGAATTTCTACGAAACATTGATTTTCATGTCGATTTGGTTAAAAGTTTTTCTCGTACGAGGAGATCAAGCCAAAAATATTTATCTTTACTTTTCTTTTCATGTTTATAATCTTCATTTTTATAGAAGTGCCGCAGGGTGCGATATTTATTTTTTTAATGAATCTCTATTTCTTGTATGTAAATGTTTCAGTTATCATTAATATTGTTAATCCATATTTAATGTATTGAAGTGTTAAATATCTGAAAAATGCTATACAGTAAAATCTAAGACTGAATTGCATAGAAAAGAAAAAAAAATGCATTATAGACAAGTTCCCTTTTTAGCAAGAGTGAATGTATTATATATTATTTTTTTACGTAGTATATTAATTTTGTTTGTTATTAATTTTTATAATTTTCTTACGTAGTATTAAGTAGTATATTAATTTTGCATGGATCAACACGTTTTTCAGTTTAAAACAAGATTCCGACATCGACAGGTTCTTTTTCATACGTTTTACTATATTTAATTTAACTATATTTTAATAAGTGTAGAAATCTACTACTCTTTAAAAAGAATGAATTTGAATGTTTAATTGTAGAATAATGGCGATTTAAAAATGTATACATTTTTTGACAAAAAATTTGTGCCAAGCCTAATTTTACTGACCTTTGAATGGACCAGGCCATTCCGAGACAATGATTTTCATACGGGGTGGGTGAAAACTCGGAATGAAACCAGTACCCGGGTGTGTGCAGAAAAAATAAGTTAGGCCCGGCCCGAACCTTCAGGAAAAACGTAAGGCCCGAGCCCAGCCCGGCCCGAGACTTCAGAAAAAAGTAAGGCCCGGCCCGAGTGCCATGAATGAAAATAGGCCCGAGCCCGGCCCGTGCAGATCTCTAATTTACTGTGTGTTTTACAATCACGATTTTTCTTTTCCTCGGCAGCAACATCGCTTGCGTCCGAAGCCGCAATGCAATTTAAGGAGTTTCTAAGGAGTGGTTTGCTTATCTAAGTAGTTCTAAGTACTACTTGGGAATGTTTTCATTTCTAAGGAGTCTAAGGAGTCTGTGCGAACCCTGCAAATCATTGTTTATTCTAGAGCAGAGAAATTCTCCTTGATCTTGTATATAAATAAATCTACCACAGAGATGAAAAAAAATATTTGTAAATAAATAGGTTTATATTTAAAGAAGTTAAGAAACTAACCTTGTATTTCTTCATAGATTGAAGTAAACGGCCTAGATTTCCATGACACTTGGCTGTGTACATATTAATTGTACCATAATTCAACAGGGAAAATTGTAGAACATATGTGTGTAATTCTTGTGCTTCAGCAAATAATTTATTTTGAATAACTAAGTCGTGGGTATCTAGTCCTATCTCTTCAAGAATAAGAGCTGAAAAAGTTAAAAAGTTATTTAAAACAACAAGTGAAAGTAAAATTAATAATTACTATAGAAATATAACTAATAAGAAAAAAAAGGTGAGAAACTAAGAGAAAAAGAAACTGTTATAAAACTGTAGTGTTCATTGCTATTTTTTATAAATTGGCATAGGCTAGAAAGAACATACTTAAAAAAATATACCTTTAATTTTCTTTACAGAGGCTAATAAGAAGCTATCTTCATGAATCATATTAACTAAAATAGATAAAGCTTTGTCAGCATGATCCCTAAAAAGTAAGATATATTATAATGGTCAGTGCAAAAATGCAAGACGAATATATATTATTAAAATACAATAATTACAATTATTCAAATTAAGGTAGGTACTTAGTACATGCATTTAAATTTTTTAATCTAAATTTTATATTCAGTTTTTCCAGCAAAAAGTTTAACATGCTCCTTTTTTTTTTTTTTTTTTTTTTTATCAGAACTAATTAACTTACAGTGCTAACAAAATTACTGTAAAGTCCGAGTAATTACTCAAAATTATGATTGCTATTAAGGGAGCTTTCAGAGATTAGCATTTCTGAGAATATTGCACTATTTATTAGTCAACTCAGGTTAATAGACAATTACTTTTTTACAATTACTTTTTTTTAAACAATCTTTAGAAATAAATCCATCATATTAAAATTTTTATATGCACTGACCTCTCACTTATACACATTTGAATGGATTGATTTAAAACCACGCATAACTGAAAGGCCTTTATGTTCTAGTTCTTCATACATATTATGCATTATACAAAACAAAATATAAATTTAAAATGTCATAAAATGCTTAACATTTTATAAGTTAAAAGGAGTGTAATATTACACTTTTAAAAAAATTGCATTTTAACTATATAATTTAGCTCTTTCTTTTAATAATAATTTTAAAAAATGCAATGAACATGTAATTTCATTTAACATAGAAGAAACATTACTTGTATTTATATAATACAGTGAGAATTTTGTTTAATTGTTTAAAAGTTGTCAATTTTAGTTTGTTTTTGCTTAGACTATGCTTGTAAAATAACATTTTCTAACTTAACCCTTGCTGGCACAGAGTAATTTTGTTTATAAACTGGTGAAATAATGGACTGACACCAGAATTTATAAACGAAATTATCAGAAAATATGAACTTGCTTATTTTCACTTACATTATAAAAGGAAAATTTTAATAAAATATTCTTGGTACTGTTTGTCAGGTTTAGAATTAAAATTAGGTGTCCTTTTTTAAGGACACTGCCCTCGAAAGGGTTAATAATATGTGTTATGATATTTCATGTTACATCACAATTTTGAAAGTAACATCTCAATGCTTCTATGGCTTCTAAGGCAGTAGCATAACATGGGTAATTTAGAGCATCAGTTCCATCACCATCTTCTCCTTAAGCAGTAACATCATCATAAATATTTTCAATATCTCAATTAATTCAATAGATATTAAATTTTATCAACATTTGCAAAATATTGAAAATTGAGATAATCATGCTGTTCCATCCTTCTTCATCAATGTTAAATCACTATTAATACTGCTATTTTTATTTTCTTGTAATGGAATAACTTGTGCATGATTTGAATTGATAAAAAAAAAAACCTGAAAAGCAGTTAGTAATTGATCTGGACAGGTTTCTTTATTTTTTTACACCATCAATTGTTTTGTTTTTTACAGATAACCAATCTATTAAAGAAGAGAGATAACAGAAAAATATTTCTGCATAACTAAAAGAGAAGATTCAAAGTTGTGCTTTTAAGTGAAAGATCAATTTTATTATTTTCCAATTCCTTGTTGCAGGACATAACAAAATTCATGTATAATTGAGAGACATGCATAACTGATAGATGCATAAGTGAGAGGTCACTGTATGCTGATAATTCTTCCAAGTCACTGAAAAACCACACAAATTAAATTACAATTTCTAGATTAGATAAAATTTCAGTTTAAAAGTGCTTCTGGAAATAATTTAGAAAACAATATCAATTTTTAGTATGGTAATTTATATTATGGTAATCTAATCAAATACTGAAAAAGATAAAGCAAAGGGAAAACAAAAGGAAACAACAAAGTTAAAATTACTGTTTTACTGTAAAAGAAAACATCATCATTCAATAGCATCATTCAATAATGCAATCTGGACAAAAGTAAAACTAAACTGAGTACATTTTGTTTTCCCCTATCAGTGAAAAGTTACCTAAGTGATGATAAAATAATATTCACTTTGAAAAAGTCCAGTATTATAAAAAAAAAAAATCACTGAAAACCTACCCAATCATAAAAGTAATTTAAACTTTTTAATCTAAGATATTACTTTTTTTTTTTTTTTGCCAATATCAAGTTAAATATTGAATTAGAATTTCACTAGGCAGAAATAATTACATACTGTAAAATTATCACTATCAATATGAAATTATTCCTTATATATTTTTTAAATTTTATATAAAATTAAAACATTTAAGATTAATCTTTTCAGGTATAGCATTCTAATTAACCCTTTCAGGTCTGATGTACTATTAACAACACATGTGCTTTCATCGAGTATTATTTTGTCTTCACAATTACTGTTGTTATTATATACATATAGTAGTGATAGTATATGTCTATGCATTTTTTATTATGACTTTGTTTATGTATAGTCATTTAGTAATAATAATACTAATAATAAAAGCTTGCTTAGTTCTCTTTGCCCCATTGGCGATTCCTTTATTTTAAACATATATTTCACTCTTTAAATTTTACTTTTACTAAAGTACATGTAAATATGTAAAGTTTACTCTTTTACATTTTACTAAAGAACAATACTTTTCTGAATGAATCATGTGCAATAAAATGCAAAAAATATTAGAAATTCATAATATCTGTTAAACACTGCTGTAATACGATATTTTACGAACGTCTCCAAAAACTGTACCTTAGTCCACTGTCTTATGACTATGAAGTGAACAGTATGCAAAATAACTACATTCGTTAGATTTCAGACAGTGAGATATTTTTAAAACTTCAGTAAATTTATTTGGATAGCTACGATTAATGTTATTAACATGAAAATAATTTTGTTCTGAAAATTGAAAAAAAAAATCGGACACAAAACTATTAAAGAGATGTCCTTATTTATTATTATTATTATTATTATTATTATTATTTTTGCTTAAGAATTATTTTTTTGTTATCTGCATGAAGTAATGATAGTATACATCTTTATATTTACTATTATCACTTCATTTATGTTTCAGCATTTAGTATCCCCCCCCCCCCCCAAAAAAAAAAAAAAAAAAAGTTTGCATAAACCTAAATACACCATGAGACTTATTTCAAACATGTGTTTCATTCTTTAAATTAAAAAATAGGGGGCTAACAAGAACCAATAATTTAAGCTAAACAAAGAAAAAATACTTAAAAATTGTTATGTCTATTTTATCCTGTTGTAACCTGCACATTTTCTAAACATCTTCAAAAACTGTCATATTAATAGTATGCAAAATAACTGTATTTGTTAGATTTCAATAAATGGCACATTTATTAAATTTCAATGAATCTTAATTTGGATAGCTATTTTTAAATTTTTTAAGTAAATTTTAAAATGTTTATGAACTTATTTTTTAGATGTATATTTATTTATTTATAATCAAAGAATGGCTATAATACTACTAAAATATAAAAATATATACTAGTTAATTTTATAACAAAAATGATATACTAATTATTTTTAAGATAACATACAATGCATCTTTGAAGTGTCCATGGTTGTATCCATATGAGTAGCATGTACAAGCCAGATCTTCATGACATTTAGCCACAAGAAGATTGTTGCCACCAAAAACACAAACATGTAAATTTAAAGCAGTCTGTAATATAAAAATTACGTTAGTTGTTTAGTTAAATAAACAACTTGCTTCATGAATGATTATATAAGAAAAATAATTTTAAATTCTTAGATTGAAAAATGTCTTATCAACACATGATTTTGGTTTATTTTTAACATAATCCATTAAAGTAACTTTCTTAATACATTCATAATGATTTGAAGTGAAAAGAAAAGCCTTCAAATAATGAAATACTATTTCTAATTACTACAACAAGATAAAATAATTATTATATTAAAATACATCTAACAATAATTACTAAAAAAGAATACATAACTTTAAAAAATAATAACTCAGTAAAAGAAAAAAAGTAAGAACAAAGGGACTTCTGAAATTGTTAAAATGTAAAATGATGTGTAGAGCAGATTTGATATTATAACTCAACAGCTACAAATTCTCAACTGCTCTGCTCAACAAGCACAAAACGTTTTGACACATTTACAAATTCATTTTTTAATGAAAAGATATGAAATTGGAAGGCTTGACTATGGAAGTGATTTGGAATTGAACTGTGTTTTCCATTTTCTGACCAATAAATTACCTATTGAGTTATAAGCAATTTTGATCACATGACAAAGTCAGTTTTCAATCTTCCTTGAGTGATTATTCCTCTTTGCATGAAAATTCGGTTCAAAACACCCACTTGACACTATTTTTTGAAAGATCTATTATGTTTGCAAAAAAAACCCCCGGAAAAAACAGTTTGATGACATAATTTCTGAACAACACCTGCTAGTTTCATGCATTTCCGAACAAAAATAAATTAAAACTTATATCATAAAATTGTCATTTTGGATTTGAGAACAGTCTTAATAATATTTCAAATTTAAATAACTTTTAAATTACTGCAAAATTTTTATCAGTAATTTTTTTTTTCATTCTATTTCAAAAGAATAATTATTTGAAATTAATACATAAATGACCTCTATATTCCTAAAGTAAATATGTGTAACATACTGAAACTGCACATTGATGATTCACATAATAGCAAAAGGATCATCTGAAGGATGATGTACCAATGTAGTAGGGATTTCTAACATTACTTATCACATTTTGAGCAATACAACTCAGAGGGATAGATGGGAACAAACAAGGTAATCACCACTTGGCATCCTGTTCTGCTTTTCATGGATTAAATTTTAAAAATTTCTTCAATATTCACTTAAAAAAAAAAAAAAATCAATATCTTCTGTCTCAATGTTCATGAAAGCAAAAAAGAAACGCATTTTAAAGATAAATAAAATAAAATATATATTTTTTACTAATGCTCAGTGTATTTCTTTTTAAATATATATACTTAATCATAATAAGCAATTTTGTATTTTTCAATTAGCCCATGACACTTGAATTTGTCAATGAAAATTTAACTAGAGGTACAAATGACAAAGCATATAAAAAAAAAATAGTGATGGGGGTCGATTAAAAGTTTTAACTGGGTTAAATGAAGTTTCTTAATTTATTAACTGACTGATTAATGGAATTTTTAATCAATTTCTATTTTGTTTTACATTATTTTAACTTTTATTTATTTAATTAAACCTTCATCAAAAGATAAAGGTAACTCTTTTTCCATAATAAATGCAAAGATTATTTTTAATAAGTAGATAATATAACAGTCCAATAGGTGAGTGGAATAAACCTTACATTACTGGGCGCCATAAAACAATGATTTATTTTATTTCATTCAATACATTTCCTACTGAGTTTACCTTTAATTATGAGGTTGTTTCATTATGCAATTTTCTAATTTAACTTATTTTTAAACATTTTTTCTCACATGTCAGGCTTTACAAGTTCCACCTAATATAAATTAAAATAATAAGTAAATAATGAAAAATATTAAAAATTTAGTATATATATATTTCCTTGTTTATCAATAAATTACTTTTTTGTAACACAGAGCTCCTCCATATAGCCTGTGCACTAGAAAACATTAAAGATATAGCTGTATTCTAATAAAAAGTAACTAATGCTGTCACTGCCACAGTAAATGAATTATATGTGACCGGAGGTCTTTCTTCGTTAATATTAAAGAAAACTACTGCATACAAAAATATAATAATTGGTAGTATTACAGAGAAATGTTTGATAAACATGCTGATGCAGATAGCTTTTTAATAGAATAATTATTTTAAGAGCTATTTAATGTTAAAGTTGGTCAAAATCGTTCCATTAAAAAAGTTTTATAGGAGCAAAAACTATACACAGAAATTTAATAATTTTTTGTCACGATAAACATTACAAGCTTGTGGTGTGCAGACAGCATTTATTTTTTTTCACTAATTTTTTGAAGGTTTTTTTCAATTTTTTATACAAATTTTCAGCATTTCAAGAGATACTTTTTTCATATTTTAGAAAATTTTTATTATTTTAAATTATTCCCATTGTAAAAAACAGTGCAAAGAATAATATTTGTCAAGTAACTGCAAAATTGAAGCTCTGTGGTATAAATTTACATCCCTTACGTTTATTTAAATTCTCTCTTGATGTTGAATGAACTATAAAAGAGGATTTGGACAGTATGAAAAGGGGAAGATAATCAGGCATTATGAGCAAAAATACAGATGATAAAATTATGACAATTTAAAATTCAATTCCAGACACTAAGAGCTGTTTCAAGAAGATTTTGACAATTTTTCCAGCAAGTGATTATTTTTGGAAGTGAATGCTGTGAAAAACTTAAATAGAAACCTCAAACTCTTAAAAAAGTATGAATTAGTAATTATTATTTGGCATAAGTATGAATTTGCTAATTATTATGTTTTTACAAAATCAAAATTATGATTTTTTATTACTAAAAAAGTGCTAAAAAATATATAAATATATAGATTTTAAAAACATAAAAACCATTGTAGATGTTAAAATGATGTTATGAAGTCAACACCCAAGTGCTTTCAACTGATTCATACAGCCATCTTCAGGTGGGTGGGGGGGATTCTTTAAGGTATCAATGTTCATGAATGATCGTTGGTTTTATAGCTGAGACAAGTCTATTTATAAGGAAGGGAGGATGCTCAATGGTTATGTTCCCAATTCACCAGAAATATTTAGTATGTTATACCAGACCCGGGGTTCATTGCAGGAGAGCATATTAAATATTTCTGGTGAATTTGGAACATAACCATTGAGCATCTCATCCCCCCCCCCCTTCTTACAAATAGACTCGTCTCCAGCTATAAAAACAATGATCATTCATGAACATTGATCCTTTAAAAGATTTTTTCCCCCCTGAAGATGACTATGTGAATCAGCTGAAAGCACTCGGGTGTTGACATCGTAACATCATTGATTTTTATATTTTAAAACCTATAATTTTTTTATATTTTTTTAGCACCTTTTTTAGTAATAAAAAATCATAATTTTGATTTTGTATGTTTCAATGTTACTTATGTATTCTCAAGGTGAACTTGAGAATCGTTCCAAAGTTATAGTTAAACTATTTATTTTAATTGCTAATTATTATTTAGCATCTAAGATGCAACAATAGAAATCGCATTTTTCTACAAAGACTTTCACAAATATAACACTGTACGTTACCCATATTACTTTTTTATCATAAAAAGAAACTTTCAAGTAATTTTGATTCATTATTATTTGATCCACTAAATTTTCTCGTTGCTGATATGTCAAGGTCATATAAAATATTTTTCTAAAACATTTAGTATGTGGGTGTGAAAAAGTTGGCCATCCTTGCCCTAGAACCTCTTTGCATATCCCACTTTGAGAAACACTTCTTTAAAGAACAAATTTAACAAAACAAACTTCCGTGAATAAATAAATAATAGAAATATTATTATTATTATGAATAATGTGTTTTAAATTCCATATTACACCTGACCTATGCACTGAATTTCTGAGTTCTTGTCATACATAAATATCCAATAGAACAGATAGAAAATTTATGAAATTATACAAAATACTTTCCTTTTTTTTGGCAGATCACAAATGATAGATTAATTGAAAATTAAAGATTCAATAGGTTTCTTTATTGGGCACTTCTGTATTATTTAAATAAAAAAATAATTAACGGAAATAAAATTGGTTTTTTAAAACTTGGTTTGAAAAATTTTAGAACTTTATAAATTTCAGATCACTTAAAAAAAAAAAAAGAAAAAATACCTAGTTTTCACCCCTCCTACCTATTACCAAAACGTTACATAAATACACAAATAAATTACACAAATAATTTTTTTTTTTTTTTGTCATTTTAAAAGCACATTTAAAAGCAATTACTTTAAAATTTATTAATTTCAATTATGTAATTTTAGAAATTAATCTTATTGTATTATGTTTTAGTCTTCTCACTCCTCCTTTACAGTAAAAGTTTTAACTTATTGATAATTTATACAGTTACTACCTTAACATTGCAAATTTAATATATACTCACTATCATAACATTTTTAAAAATATAGTCCTTAATTAAACATCTTTGTCAAAAACTCTTTTGCACTACAGCTACTCTGTTAGTAATTTTATTTCAATCACTTGTAGAATTTATAAGTAGAAGTCCTATTTCAACTTAAATATTTTCTAAATGAATTCCCAAAACATAATGATTATCTCTTTAAATTAGAATAACAAAGAGAATTGCTAGAAAATAACCTGCACTCTATCAAAATTATTTAGAAGTGGAAAACAAAAATTCTACTATGAAATCAATGTAATCAATCAATTACAATTTTAAAAACTATGCAAAAAATATGATGGAAACTGATGTTCAATGGAAAACCTATGTAGAAACATGTACTATTGAATCAAAATATACAAACATTATTTGTATAGCTTTATTTCCGAGGTTTTGTTTCATTCCAAAACAAATTATTGCCAAAAAATAATAAAAATATGAGCTAGAATGACTGATAGGTATATAAAAACTGGGAATGCAAGTTCACCATACTTGTCTCCTCTGGGTCTAAATTTTTATCATGCCAACTGATAAAGTGCTTGTTAAATAAATAACCCAATACAAAGAAAGACATACCTGATAAACTTTGACAGAGTGTGCTAGAGCATCAATATTTAGAAGATGATACCCATAGTCTACTAACGTTCTGGCATAAACAAGAGAACGAGAACCAAATGTATTCCTAAATACAAAAAGGAGAAAAAAAGTTCTTTAAATAGATAAATGAATGTTTGTACATATGCATTAATTTTATTTTTTCTGTTTATAGTAAAGTAATCTTCACATCACAAATATTTTATGTTATTTAAATTATATTTTAACTCTTCAAAGAATTTTTTCTTTTTTTTAAGACTATTGTTCCTACTTATCTTCAAAGGAATACAATTTTAATTACTAAATTTTTTACAAGAAAAATTCAAAAATCAATTTTCTCCCCTTTTCTTTCTTTTTGTGCATTAATTATTTTTAAAAAATTACAATTGTTAATAACACTGTTCAAAAAAATTTAACAAACTTTCTGTTTCTCAATGTACATTGCCTGTTTTCTACAGATTTTAGGGCACTGAAAAAGAAAATATTAACACAAATTTTCTATCACCCTCCAATTTTAAGAAATTTTATTTTCAATTTTTAGACTCAATGGGCATTTGTACAAGAATTATGACAAAGTTTGGACAAATAAACAAAATATGGTTTTGTTATACAATGTTAAAGAAAATGAAGAATGTGATGATGTGTAATTTTTATATTAAGTAATACATGGTATGTAGTAAATGCTTACATTTGACGACAATATTACCAGTATTTTTTAATAGCAATCTATGTCTTATTTAATGACAGAAATTCTGTGATAAAATACAAGAAAGATTACTATTACAAAATGTTGGTATTATTGTAGTCAAAGGTAAACACTACTACCCATACTGTAACATAAACTAAATAAAACTGATACAAATCTATAACACTGTTTTTAATGGCGGTTTTTTTTTTTTTTTTTGGTTAAATTTCTCTAGTTAAAGAATGAAAAATGATAGTTTAGTGAAGTGTATTACCTCAGTGAAAGACTGATGTAATTACAAATTTAACATACACAATTAAAACTAAAAGCCTAAATAAATATTGTAAGAATACCACCCGGGTCTAAATAACAAATCGCTAATTTAAATAAAAGTAGCCAAGTCTGTATTTTGATCATAGTAAAAAAAATTATTTCTATAAAAAGATTATCGAGTACAGAATTGGAAAGCTCAATGCTTCATTAAATCTCATTTCCGTAATGCAAACAACTTGAATTCATTAAATAACTGTACTAATCCATCTCTAGGAGGGAGGGGGGCAGTCATAAAATACAACTTCATAAAATAAGAGTGATTTTCTGAAAGTACTTCAGCAAAGCAGAGCAGAACATTAAAAGAATCCAAATTAAAATAACTGATAACAGCAAAATATTTAAAGTGCAAAAGAAATAAAATAATTCAGGGGTCTAGTGAAGGGTTTATGGAGGTACACGCAGTACATAGATTAACATACAAGATGGGACACTTCCATACAGTGTAATGGTAATGCGATTGTGATCGTAGTGCCTTTAGCGACAATGGGGAAGAAACTCCTCATCCTTGGAATATTTTTATTATTGAGTATCTACCTTATTATGATATTTCTTTTTTTAAGGTTGCATGTTTACGTTTTCAATAGACTCTTACATTGATACATGAACATAGAATAGATATTCTATTTTATATATCTAATATCTATTCTATGTTCATGCACGGATATATGCTTTTTTTTTTTTTTAACACGGTGAGTGAACTATTTAAGTGCAATGAAAAACAAGGTAAAAATTTCGTCTTGAATGCTATATATCAAAAGCAATGGTGTATTATAAAAATATACGAAATATTGCACTCTACAAGTCCTAGATAATTTCATAAATATTCCCATTTGGTAGAAAAAATTTTATAGCCAATTTTTTATTAATTTATGAAGTTTCACGTATTAAACAATCATTCCAAAAATCTTTTAATTTTATGTATTTTCACTTTCTTATAGATAAAATAAAAATATTGTTTTTAATGTAAATAACGTACAATCAATTCAATAATATTCATAATATTAGCATATAAGAAATAACAATAAAATTACAGATGGGGGGAAAATTCCTTTTGACAAATTTTTAGAATTATATAAATCTAAAAGTTAAAAATAAATAGAGGTACTGACATTACACTCAATAAAATTTTATTCGATATGAATAAATAACACAATACCTGAATTTGATTTTTTACAATTTAATCTTACTAACTTACATATTTACGTTCTTAACATAATTTTCTTTTATATTATTACTCTAATTATCATTTTGTAAGTTAAAGGTGAATGATACAAATGCAATATTAAAAAAAAGCGCAGCTAAATAAATAAAGCATAAATACAATATATTGTCTGCCTCTGCTTTGTTTTAGGAAAGAATAGATATTCAAAGCATAGAGCATAAACATATTTCTTCAACATAGGTAAATTTTGGGGGCTTGTTAATTCTCCCTCCTCGTCGGTAGTGACGCTAGTACTGTTGCCATTACAGATTTTGCTGTAAATGTCCCATCTTGTATGTTAATCTATGATGCAGTATACCCTCTGGATTTTTTAAGAAGCTCCGCGTACCCACCGTTTCTCAAGTAAAGCATCTGTGTATACTCTATCCGTGAATGTTCATGATTTTAGCGTATATCCTCTAGTTTTTTTTTTACCACTACAATATTGATTGACATAAAAACTTTATTCAATAAACACATGATAAATTACATTTCCTTGAAGACATATCTTTTAAAAGTACATATATTTAAATCTTCATAAATATGAAGGCACAACTTTCTATTAAATAAGTAAAGTGAAATACTTCTTTAAATAAAAATAAATAAAACTTCGAATTCAAAACAAAATCTACATCAGCTTTTCCATAAATATACAGACGTGTGAAGATTATTAGAATAATTGCGATTTTTTTCAGTTTTTCTTAATTATTGTATATACTTGCAATGTTTCATGAAAGGTAATTTGTTTCGTTGATCCAGTCAATTTTTCACTCCTTTAGAATAGTTTTGGTGATATAATTTTGTTAAATGTTGCCATTTTTTAAAAAGAAAAATATTTGATCCAAAGTAATCAAATTGTTTGCATTGCATAAAGAATTTGATTAACAACAAATTTAAAATAAAATTTTAAAATCATCTGCTTGCTGTGCTAGTATTTTCTTTCTTTTCTTAAGTTGGCAACAGTATTATGTTATTCTTAAAACAAATCTTTTCACTGTTTTGATCGGTTTATACTAATTGGTAGCTTTTTTTCATTTGTCAAAGGATTTTTGCATGATTATGGGTAAAGCAAGTGATATTTCTGCTAGAAAACTAGCTGTGGTAAAGTGTCTCATCCAAGAAAATTACTATACACCAAACGAAAGCACTGAAAAAGCAAAATTTTCATAAGAATCTGTGTGTAGCATAAAAAGATCGTTAGACTCCAAATGTGAATATGAAAATTCTAGAGTACAGAAAGGTGGAAGGAAAAGTAAATTTACTGCAATAACAGAAAAGAAATTAATTTAGATTGCTATAGCTAACAGAAGAGCAACTAGTCATGAAATAAAAATCTTTTTACAAGCACACAGAGTAAATGTATGATATTCTTCTATCCGTAGAAAGCTTATCTCAGCTAGACTCAGTCTTGTTGTCCTCGAAAAAATGCTAAAATCACATTTGCTGTGGCAAAAAAGAGACTTCTTGGGCAAAAGTTGTGCAAGATCAATTTGGAAATGACTGGAGCAAGGCAAGAAATATTAATTTTTCTTTAATTAATCAGTTGAATTCAAGTTGTTAATTTCTTTTCCTGAAACCATGTTTTTTTTTTTTCTGCATACTGACTAAACATGCAGAACTGTTTATAATATTGATTAAAAATTTCTTTATAAGAATATTTTTCTACAAATTACATACCATAAAGTATTTTTTATCTTTTAGATATGTTTTTCTGATGAATCAATATTTGCAATATCAGAAGAAAGCAGTCAATGTGTCAGGCCAGTGAAGCATTTCCCCCTAATTGTATAGCACAAACGTTTAAACATCCTACTAAAGCAATGGTTTGTAGAGGGATGCCTTCTCAGGATACTGGATGTTTATACATTGTAGAAGGCATGATAGACCAGTATCGATATATAAAAGTGCAAAAACCAATTCCACAATTAAAAAACTGGTTTCCAAATGGAGACTTCATATTCATGTATCATGGGGCTCCATGACATAAAGCTTCATTTGTAACCACATATTTGGATGAAAAAAATATAAAAATACTTTCATGGCCAGGAAACAGTCCAGATATGAACACCATAGAGAATATTTGGACCATTGTAAAGAAAAAAATTAAAGAAATGCAACATCAGAAACAAGAATGGTCTGATAGTAAGACTCATCCAAATGTGGCACTATGACAACAAAATACAAATTAATTGCCAAAAACTCATACAAAGTATGCCAAGATGTATTGAATCTTTAATAAAAAACAAGGGGATGCATACTAAATGTTAAATGTATCGATATTTTTTAAATAATGTATTATTTCTTTAATATAACAAGATTTTATTGTAAATTTCACAATTATTCTAATAATTTTCACACGTCTGTACTTTCAAAATCTTCTTACTGATCCCCACAAATCTCAAAAGAAAAACTTTTATAAGTTGCTTCTAATAAAATAAATAAATAAAATAAAAAAACATGTAGCCTGACATATTTTTAAACTTCTAAAAAAAATAACAGGCAGTTGAAAAAAACTTGAAATCTAAAAGCTGGAAAGCTTGAGATTTCAGTGTTGACCATTCTAGAAGTTGACCACCAATACCAAAAGCACAAGTATTAAACTACACCACATAATAAAAACACATATTGTTCCCACCACCTGAACAAATACCTGATCAATTCAAAATGCAAATTCTTAACATTAAATACACCAACACTTCGGGCAACAATGAATAGAAAATAAGATGTGCTAGCCCATAAGAGAATGCCAGCACATATCATCAACATAGTAATTTTGAAACTTCAATTCCAGGTAACTTTTCAAATTAATTTTTACTTAATACTACTTAATCATAAAATTTCCTAACTAGTTGAAACTATCAAATAAATATTTAACTTTCAATAATCAAAATGTAAAATCTGAAAATTCAATGCCTAAATTGCACTTGGAACCCACGTATAGTCGAGATAGTAAATCCTCCAACATCAAAACATAAAGGTTTCAAACTACAGTGAAAAGAAGTTAACAGTGTTTTATTGTAAGTGCTTGTTAAACTATAATTTTTGACAAAATTTTTCCAGATTATTGACAGAATTTTCCAATTTCTCAACTAAACTTGTATGTTAAATAAACTGACTGACTTTAACTGA
Source organism: Maratus speciosus (assembly GCA_963932465.1). Classification (NCBI taxonomy): domain Eukaryota; kingdom Metazoa; phylum Arthropoda; class Arachnida; order Araneae; family Salticidae; genus Maratus; species Maratus speciosus. Next base: position 395,515,126 of record OZ010790.1, on the reverse strand, counting down.
AAAATAAGGAGTAAAAAATACATTGTTACTACAAATTTACATATAGTTATTTATATTTTTGAGATGTAGGTAAATATATTTTCTTATAATTTATAATGTATGTACTAAATTATTTTTTTAAAAAATACCACTTTGGAAGAAGTTGGTCAATAATGATCATAAGCAATGCATGTTTCTACATAATAACTTTTTGTACATTTCTTCAAGAAAATATGCCTTTCACCGAAACTGAATTTGGGAGGGGGGGGGGGGAGGTATTAATTATGGTTTCATTTTGATTTCCTTCAGTGAATTTTTTTTTTTTTTACAGTCAGACACTTAATATTTAACAGACAAATATACTAACTATAAGCTCAACAGTATGATAACAATATGTGAACAGTATAATTGTAGAAATACAGTAAACTCTGTCTAAGGTGGAATTGATCAAAACCAATTTTTTTTTTTTTTCATCATGGAAATTATTCTGCCTTAGACAGAGTTAACTGTGTTGAAATTAGCTCTGTAAGACTTTAAAATCTATCAGTGTTAAAGAGATTTCTATCTTATTCAGATTTCCCTAAGATTGAGTTTACTGCACTTTTTACAAACCTAGCAATCAGCAAAGCTTGTTTGATGAGAATGTCAGATCGCTTGAACTTTCTTCTTAAAATGCAGGCCTAAAATACATTAAGAAGATTTTTATGAATGGCAAAGTACTGTTAAAAATTGACATAAAACTGTATATATCATTTTTCAGAAACCTGGATACATTCACAAAAATATATAATTCATAAACTATTAACAAAAACATACTAAAATGATATTAAAAAAACATTGCAACATTATTATGATTGTGTCTTTAAAATTAATACTATTGAATTTACCAAGACATAAAACTAAATTTTTCTTGTCTCGCATTACAAATGTTAAAAAGAATAATTAAAGTATGCCCTCAAACACATTTTAGATATTCCTGTTTGTGCTTTCTCAGATTATAGTACATCCAAAAACTGCAACTACGGAACGGAACGCATAAAGTTGAAAATAAAGAAGAGCATAAGAACTTTTTTTTTGCAGAGAAAAAAAAAACAAATTCCTGCACATAGTATTTTATGATACCTTGATATAACTAAGAGATGATTAATGATAATAATAATAATCTTTCATCTCTAAAGAAAATTATCAAAAAATAGATTAAGACTTTCAGTCTATAAGAAAAAATGTGGATAAATACAGTCATTTATAACAAAGTCAGAAAATGTTCAAACCTAGATTAACTTTTTATTTTCTTATAAACATGTACAAATTAAAAAAAACTGACAAATATAACAGGAAGTGCTCAATTAAGATAAGTTTATTATTTAATGAACATTAACAAATAATTTCACAAATCCACACATGTCAATTAAATAAATAATAAACTTATCATATTCAAGTACTACTTTCTTTTGTATTTGTAAGTTTGTTTTTTAATCTACATATGTGTATAAAAAAATAAAGATAAATAATTAACAAATAATTTTAGAAATCCACACTTAAAGTAACTTTAATGTGGCCACAGTGTATAAAATCAATCTTTTTTTTTTTAAAGGCTAACCAGTAATTTATTATATAAATATAATTAAATTACATCAAAAAAGAATTAGACACTTACTCTAGATGCTTGACAAAGAACTCTAATAATTTCCTGAAACAGAAAAAGTTTAAATATTTAAATAAATACAGATATTTAGAAACAAATAAATAACTGAATTTCAATGTGTCTTTCTAACAATTTCACAAGTGTTACATGAAGAGTTCAAGAAATTTTCTACAGAGTATAAGCAATATAAATGTTTTTTAACATATCTGTTACTTACTTTAGGATACAAAGATGAATTTAATTCTTTTATAGCCTCCATACTCCACCTATATGTCTTTATGGAAAAAGAAAAATACATGAACTTAATGCATTTTGATACATAATTTCATTATTACAAGCATTTATTCATCGAGCAATAAAACTGAAGAAAAAAAAATACACAAAAGGGCAAATAAGCACACCAATCATTCAAACAATTATTTTCATGAAATAAAAAAATGAGCAGATTCATCAAAATAAATTTTGAGAATAAGACTGAATTAAGTGCATCAGTTTCAGCAAATGTGCCAAGCTGTGACTCATTTTCTATTTATTACTTACAATGATATTTGCCAATGTACATTTAAAAAACAATACTTAAATATTATTTTCAATATTGCTAGAGAATAACTTTATTCATTAGCAAATGTAATTGCAATCTATTAGCAATTATAAAAATTATATTAGGTAATCCAAAAGTCACAAAAGAAATAATTCAAAAATTTTAAAAATAAATAAATAAATAAAATAGGCAGGAGAAGGCACCTTCCTGGGAAGCCAAACCATTTGGCTTAAAACCAGGAATATCTCTAAAGTTCAAATGAAAGAACGAACTGAACTTTGTGTCGATATACTAAGATACAAATAGACAATGTGACTAGAGTAGAGTGCAAGTAAAATTATGGATGTTAAAAAGGCAGGGTTAAAAGGTATATTTTTAAATATACAGGAAATAATAAAATCAGTTCATTAAGTTAATAAAGTTCATTTAGCTCGTACATTTCAGTTCATTCATATAAATTCATTTTATATAACCAGCAGAATCTGATTGCATCATTGCACAGATGAAAAGGGATTCTTGAGGTTGTAAAAGATATCTTCTTTTGGTAAGAAAAGTAGCCAGCTCTTTTAAGAGGAATACGCTTCAACTCTTCTTATAATACTTGAGGAATTCTTGTATCATGAGAAATGTTTTAATGAAAATCATCTGAAATATGTTGTTATATATATACATACATGTGTGTAGGAAGATGGTGTGCAAATCGTTAATTTACTGAAATATTCAAATAACAACAACATGCTGAAATCCTACAAACTTTGATTTAATTTTATTTTATAGTAGTTAGTTAAAGATTTATCATATTACATGGAAAAAAAAAGAAAAAAAAAGCCTCTGTTTGATTTTTTGGCACTTGAAAAAAACTTGAAAATTTTATGCATGTGGGAATGAAAATAATTTTGTGATTGAAGAGGCAAAGAAAATGCACACTTTTGAACAGAAAAATTGTAATAATTTTGAATACCCTTTATCACAAATCATACTTCCTGCTCTTAAAATCCTTCCACTCCTTTAGAAAGTATTAATCTTAATGTAAAATCTTGTATAAAATTTCTTCAAAAAATTTACACAGTATTTATAAGATCAAAAATTCTTACTAATTTTTTTCAGTTTTACAATTTTTTAAGACCTTCCAAACAAATGACAAAAATGAAAAATATTCATGTATTATGAAAAACTGGGATTTTTTGGCATTTTTAATTTAATTTATTTTATTTATACTTTTGAATTATTTTTTATTTCCTCTGTCACTTGTAAATCATCCTGTATGTATTGCTATCATGATTGTGATAATTACTATATAAGGTACTATATAATATATAAACAAAAATTTATGAAAACTTTTTCTAATTCCATCATCCAAAACATACTTTTCATAAACTATAAATTTAGCTGTTTAACAAACATTTTTCTTTTTCAGAAACAAAAAATCATACAATGAAAATAAAGTTATTTTATATGTTTTTAGTACAACTCTGAATTTTTTTAATACAATGTAACACAAAGTGAAAGATATGTACAGATGGGCTTTAAAAATTACAAGCTTTTTCAAATGACTCAAAGCATTCAAAATATATTTAAATCAAAAATTTCTAATGTAACCAATATTAATAAACACTAGCAGGAATGACCGAGCTAAGCTCGGTCAAAATTAGCTTTGTGTTTATAATATATTATTCCCACTGAATCATTCTTGGTGTTTTAGATGCAGTTAGCTTGACCCTGAGACATACTGACCCAAAATGACCCACTAATCGAATTTTTTCGAACATGCGACCTAACACAATGCTCTTCTCGAGCCTGAAAACGATGGAATAAAAATTTTGTGAAAATCGTTAGTCATTTTCTAGATAAAATAAGCTTGACCCACATTGATTCAAAAACCCACTAACCGAAATTTGTTTAACATGTGAGCTATTTCAATGGTCTTTTTATATTGTGAAACGGTATAAGAAAAAAAAATGTCAAAATTGTTTAAACCTTTTTGAGATGCCGTTTAGCTTGACCCCGACCCATTATCACCAAAATGACCCACTAATAGAATTTTTTTGAGCATGCGACCCAGCCCAATGGTTTTATCTTGTCCAGAAACGGTGTAGTACAAAGTTTTGTCAAAATCTTTTGAGCCGTTTTTTGGATACAGTTAGCTTGATCATGATCCATTAGGACCCAAAATGACCCATTGATTGAATTATCTTGAACATGCGACCCTGCCCAATGGTCTTATCATGTCCGGAAACGGTATTATACAAAATTTTGTCAAAATGTTTTGAAACGCTTTATAAGTAAAATTAGCGTGACCCTGACCCATTGTGACCCAAAATGACCCACTAATCGAATTTTCTTGAACATGCAATCTAGCCCAATGGCCTTCTCGATACTGAAAACGGTAGATAAAAAATTTAGTCAAAATCGTTTAAGCCTTTTTTTAGATACAATTAGCTGGACCCTGACCGATTGTGACCCAAAATGACCCACTAATAGAGTTTTCTCGAACATTTGACTTAGCCCAATGGTCTTCTCGTAATCCAAAAGTGTAGACTATAGAGTTTAGTGAAAATCGATGAGCCGTTTTTTAGATAAAAATAGCTTGACCCACAGTGACAGTAAAATGACCCACTAATCGAATTTTCTAGAATGCGTGACCCATCCCAATGGTCTTTTCGTGCCCGAAAATGGTTAGATACAAAATTTAGTCAAAATCGATTGAGCCGTTCTTTAGATATAATTAGCTAGACCCTGACCCATTATGACCCAAAATGACCCACTAATCGAATTTTCTCGAGCACAAGACCCATCCCAATGGTCTTTTTGTGCCCGAAAACAGTAGGGTGCAAATTTTCGTCAAAATCGTTGAGCCGCTATCTAGATAAACTTAACTTGACCCATGGTGACCCAAAAATGACCCACTAATCAAATTTTCTTGAACATGCGACCCATCCCAATGGTCTTTTCGTGCTCGAAAATGGTTAGATACAAAATTTAGTCAAAATCAATTGAGCCGTTCTTTAGATATAATTATCTTGACTCTGACCCATTATGACCCAAAATGACCCACTAATCGAATTTTCCCGAACACGAGAGCCATACCAATGGTCTTTTCGTGCTCGAAAACAGCAGGGTGCAAAATTTAATCAAAATCGTTAGAGCCGTTTTCAAGATAAAATTTACATACACACACACAATTTTTGCTCGCATTATAGTATAAGATAAATAATTATATTCAGTAATAAAAAGTTTTATTCTATAAATCTTCAAAAATAATCCTTTATAAATACTGTTGAAACACAAATACTTACTTCATGGTAATTGTGTAGGCAGAAATTAAATGCTGCAAACTCCCCATATATAGGAGCTAAATTTACAGAAAGACCTAGTTCTTGGATTTTTTCAATACAATCAAGTGCATCCCTCATTGTAGTTTTCCCTGCTTCATACTTGCAATAGGAAGTTCTTACACATAATAATCTATAAATAAAATTTTGAGTCTGTCAGTCATAGTGATTAAATATTAAGAAATAAAACTATTACACACATTTTAAACACTAGGTAGAAATTTTTTAAAATAAAAAATGAAGAAAATGAAAAAAAAAAAATTATATTTTTATATAACAGAAGGCTCCTACTTAATCCAGCAGGACAGTTGTTCTGCCAAATCAAGCTTTAAAAAAACTAAGCCCACCAAGCAAACAAATGCCAAGAAGCAAATAACACACTACAGGAGACAACTTCTCCACGCCAATTTTGTCAAACATGTAAGCATAAAATATCAGATATCAAAGGAACCAAGCATCACAGAAAAATAAAATGAAAAATAGAAGAATCCAATGAAGTAGTTCTTCAACTTGAGAACAAACATAATGTTATAAGTGAATTACAAACAGAGATGCAGAATTTTAAAAAATCTGTGCAGATACTGAAAGTAAGCTATTTTGTAATCTTTGTCACTGCAGTTTTAAAAAGAGCATAAAGACTTAAATAAGGGACAGAAAAAATAAGGATTAAAATTTTAGAGAGGTATTTTTTATCTATTATGTTTCACATGAAAATTTTCTAAAATAACTTATGATACTGCAGTCACTATTAATTCTGGAACATAAAATAAGAATTACCAAACGAAAAATTTATGAGTTATGATCTCATAATAAATGCAACGAAAGTATGAAATAAAAGGAAGAAAATCTCTAATTAAAACTGTTTTCTTTTTCTCCTCCCATTCCCAGGTAGTAAGGAAAAACATCCATGTGAGAATTTCTGCACACAGAATGATATTATAAAATTTTAATGTAGCCGTACACACATAAACGTGATCTTGAATAAAAGTAGAACTAGGGAAGCGCATGCAGTACCTGCACAAAATTGAGTGTGCGATAAAACATTCATTTGATGTTGTCCAGCAGACATTCATAATTTCTAATTTTGAAATGAATGCCAACATATTGACAGCAACAATGTACCTGCAATAGCTCTGGTAAAATTCTTGACTGTCAGAAACTACCACCAACAGCAGGCAAGCACATAGCATGAAAGCATATGCAATAATAACAAACATTTTCATAACAAATTGCGTTAATCAAGCGGGCCTTCTGGGGAAAATAAATGAAAATGCAATAACAGAGCTTTGTGCATTCGCACCCATAGACTGTTAAAATGACAAATTAGAAATAATATGAACAAAGAGAGTTACTCTGACATAATCATAGTAAAATCTCTCAGCTTTATAACTTTTTACAGAAACATATGTGATTTCTTTGACAATACCAAAACATAATTGCAAAAAAATTTAACCAAAAATCATAGTATTTTTAGAATTTCTATTTTGTATGGCATTAGTTTTAAATAGAAACTCACCTTTTCACTCATTAAAAACTCAATCTATAATGATTACGTGAAAATGTGATTTTCTAGACACTTGTTATTCATGACATCAGTCAAAAAGTTTTGTTTGTAAAGAGAAACATTGCAAAAGATTTTACTATTTAAAGAAACCCTCTGGATTCTGATTATTTCAGTGTTTAGGCACGTAGTTCAGTTACATATCTATAAAATTTATGTTTTTTTTTTAACATTGTTCTTTTATTTATTTATTGATGATGTTTTAGTTTTGCTATCAATTATTAGCCAGGAACAAATACAGAACTATTTATACTGTTTTAAGTGCAAACAGGTCAATCTTCCATAAGTGGGCTGCATGTGACAGATTTTTTAAAAAATCATGCTTGAAAGTTATTTTATAACCAGTAAAATATAAATTGAGATACAGTTTTCAAATTGCATTTAAAATTACTTTCCGCCCCCCCCCCCCCCCCCTATTTGTTGATGTAAAAATTGAAAATTTGTGATATATTTAAAGGTTAATAAATTTGCAAAAAAGCAAAATTTTTTATTCATGTTGTTGAATCATCAATATAATATCAGCGTTACTCATGGACATGTTTTTGCTTTATAACATAGGTATTGTCCATACATACAGTGATCTCTCATATATACGCGACCTCTGTTATACGCGTTTTTCACTTATGCACGTTTTTCCCACAGACCCGGCTAGCGAAATAGGAAAGCAATGCTAACACTTATTTATTTATACGTGAAACCTAAAATGCACCCTTCACTTATGCATGGAAAAAAAAATTCAAGTTTTAGTAAAATCGTCACCACGCTTTGCTAATCGCAAGAATGTACCCTTCCTGTTCTGTCTCTTGGAATGCATTCATACGCCCTTAATCCATTGTTCGGATTCTTCCAAGAACGCATTCTTCTTCGCTTGTGATTGACATCGAGAGGGGAGAACGGGTTACATACAAAAATGTTGACGTCACTAAAAGTCGCAGCCAGTTGGTGCGGACGGTAAGTACTGCTCTCGGAACAAGCTATAGGTTTGTGTTACTACAGCATTCGCTTACGTACTGTACAGTTTATAAAAAATGACAAATTGTGCGAACTTGTCACTTTCTTTGAAAATGGATATCATAAAAAATTTTATGAAAAATGCTTTAAATCAAAAACAGCGTTAGCTGATCATTTCCATATTTTAGTACCCGAAAACAAAAACAAATCTTTATTAATAACTTCTTTGTAAAGAAAATGCAATTTAGCAAAAGTCTAATACATATGTAACAACTTTGAATTTTTACATTCTTATTAAATTACAATATATAAACATAAATTATGTGCGTATTTATTTATTAGTGTATTAGTAGTGTACTATTAGCATTAGTTATGTTAACTTTTCGCGTTTAAGCTTATTTTATGGTTTTTTACTTATGCGTGAATCTCAGTTGTTCGTCGTCCCCTTTTGTCACGCATAAGGGAGAGATCACTGCAGTTTCTTTTTTGTGGCAACAGGGAAAAAAAGGATTTGGAAATTTAAAAAAGATACTGACTTTTAATGTTAAGGACATGATTTTTGTCAATTTTTTTCTGAAAACCATTATGGCCATGTCATCTATCATTTAGCTAAATTAGATGATCAAAGACTGAACAGTTGAAGAGGAGTAGAGTCAAAAAGAAACCATTGAAGTTGTTGCAAAAAAATATTACATGGGTAATAAGTTCTGGGGGAGAACACTAAAAATAATTATTTTTTAAATGCAGTTTATCAGTATGAACATAACTTGTTGTATTTTAAGATTTAAAAAATATACATAAACACAATGGCAAAATTTATTTTTAAAGTTTTATATAAAGAAAGAAAAAGTTTTTTTCTTTAATTCTCTGGAATGATTCTGAATAAATAATAATAAATTATCAACAGGCCCCAAATCATTTGGTTTGCTTTTAGATATCAATTAAGCATTTATAAAATCATGTTTTTACAGATTTTTAAATTTATTAAATTACTTTGTTTAATAGATAAATAGTTAAGAACTAGATTTTTTTATTATTATTATTCTCATTTAAAAGCATTTATAATCAACCATTCCTTAAAGTCAAAAAGAAACAACTCTGTGAAATCCACCAATGTATAATCTGCAAACGTCTATTATCCGCACTGCACATTGGAATGAAAAGAGTGAAAATTGCGATTAACAATTAGGTTCATAAGTAAATTTAAATGTGTTTTTTCTTTTCTTTTTTTTTATCATGAATTATCAGTTTCCTCATTGTGATTTAAGAAAATTCATATATTTTGTACCCTGCATTCAAAGATGAAAATTTGTGCTAAGTAAAAAGGACAAACAAATCAAAATAGAAATTGCTATTTTACATAGGGATCTATGTTTGGTTGGTTGATTATGGATAATGTGAACAAATAATAAACGCATAATGCATGAAAAAAGCAGCAATGAAACTGTAACGTTAACTGATTGTATCTTAACATTGTCTTTGTCTATTTTACAAAACATATGAATGTTTTATTCAGTGAAATTTCCATTAGTGTATTAATACCTACAGGGCTCTCAACACATTTTAGTCTCCCAAAAGGGGGATAGGGGACCATTTTTATTTTAAAAGGGGACTTTGGGGGACCATGTCTAAAAATACTGCACCGAGTTTCCCTAAATATGCAAGCAAATTTTAAAAAATTACCCCAAAAATATGTTAATTGGTTATCTTTATACAGATAGGCCACTGAAAAGTATACTCATTGATGCTTTATTAAGGGAAGACAAGACTGGGTGCAATCGTATGGGAAATATGCGAGCTTTAAGACCTGTTAAACTACCCGACCGATTTTGATGAAATTTGGAATCCTTATTCACTGGATTATGCTCAAGACATGGCAGACAGTTTTTTCTGCGACTAAAACTTTTTATTTTAGAGCAATGGTATTTTTTCAGAAATTTCATTACGTTTTTTAAAAACTGTCTGCCACATATGTATGCTGTCATCTTATATTTATACTCTACCACAAAAAAAAAAAAAAATATATATATATATATATCCAAATTGCCTGAGTACTTTATGAGATAATGGGATTTTTACCTGAAAAGTAGGATTTCTCAGGAGATCCAAAATACATAGATATTCACAATTCACGCTCTTTGCGAATGACAGATTGAGTTTTCTGATTACGTATCGACAGAACAGACACTGGGAGTGTCTATAGTCGGTCAAATGTTTGTACACCTTTTTAAAACCTTCTTATTGTTCAATCAAATTATGCCAACTTTTTGTATTTTGTTTTGTGTTGAACTGTGACTTGTATTTTTTGAACTTGCACTTTGTGTTACAAAATGGACAAAGCCTAAAAGTGTTTTTGAGGGAAGACAAGAATGGGTGCAATCATAGAGGAAAAATGCGAGCTTTAAGACCTGTTTCCTCAGAAACTACTAGACCGATTTTGATGAAATTTTGAATCCCTATTCACTGGATAATGCTCCAGACTTATGGCAGACAGTTTTTTTTTTCTGCAACTAAAACTTCTTATTTTAGAGTAATGGCAATTTTTCAGAAATATTTTTTCTGAAACTAATTAATTTTTTTTAAAACTGTCTGCCACATATTATCTTATATTTATACTTTACAAACAAAAAAATTTTCATCGAAATCACTCAAGTACTTTAGGAGATAATGGGGTTTTTAGTTGAAAAGGACAATTTTTAGAAACGTTACAAAACTTAGACACTTCTAACTTCTGTAAAGTTCTTGCTCAGTTTTATCAAACACATGAATATATATAAACACTTGGATAAAGTTTAGTTACATATAATAAATGAGTATAAAATGCTAGAGTAAAATTAATGTGAGTAGGCGTGGCGTCCCAGTCATGTCTTCCCAGTCTAGTCTTCCCTTGAATTTTTACAATTATTTCTAATGGTCAGAAAAAAAACTGGGCATATCAATGGATCCAAGAAGGTTCAAAGAATTTTTTAAGTCAATAAAAAAATATGAATTTTTTCAAAGAATTTCACTCATGTCTCCCCTTAATATTTATAGCAGCAAAAATTGATTTGCAATAAAATATAAACTAAAATTAATGCATCTAAGAAAATATCAAATCAATTGTTAACAGAGTTGCACACTAGCAAGCAATTACAAAGTATAGTGCATTTCTTCGAATCTAACAAGGTATAACAGTGATCAGTGAATAAAAAAAAAAAAAAATCACAGCATAACAGCACCTCCCGTTGAGTATTAAAATTAGATTAACTGCTGATTAATTATTAATCTGATTAATTATAACTGTTAATTATTAATCTCAAACATAAAATTTAGTTCCTTTGTACTACCAAATAAAAGCTGAAAATAAGCTATAATGCTCATCGGAAAAAGCATAGTATGGCAATGTTATGGTTAGCTGAGTGAATTATTATTTCAGATTCATCCGAGATGGCTCAGTAGGTAGAGCATTGGTAGCTCCAGCCAAGACATCCCTGGTTCGAATCCTGACCTGGACTTTTTCCCCCCACTTGGAAATTTACAACTGATATGATTTATTTACCAATTGAATAATTGTATTAAAAATTAATATAATAAAACATAGAGTTTTGTCTATGTGTTTTTGTACTGATGAGATCGCTGCGCATAGAGCTATAAGATTTGGCAGAAAGGTAGCTGTATGTTTAAAGTTATGCACATCGTAGCCAATTTTTGGACTCTTTAGAGTAGTTTTTTTTTTTAATGTAATTTTTAGCCTTTTTTCGTGTTTTATGGCAATTTTTCTAAATTTGTAAAAAGGAATCAGATTTAAATTTTTTAGCAGAATGTAGTAAATTTTGTCCTCTTTACAGTAAAGTTTATTTGGAATTTGTACACAGCGATTTTTAAATTTTTCGCAATTATTACAATGTTTAGCATTTGTTGACATTTATAAAAGGAATTCGGTTTTGAACTTTTAACTCTAATGTAGTAAATTTTGTCTTTCCACAATTACATCCGCCAGTCTGAATTGTTAGCGATTAAAAAAAAAAAAAAAAAAAAAAAAAATTCACATCCCACAAGAATTTTTTCCCTCATTTGTGAAAAAATTCCGTATACAATGTTTTAGCCCTACTACAGTACATTTTGACTTCTCTGATTTTCTGAATTTTTAGCAATTTTTATGCAGTGACTTTTCATACTAGTAAATGGGATATAGTTTCAATTTTTTAGCCAATTTAGTAAATGTTGTACTCTTTTCAATAAAGCTTATTCGGAATTCAAATAGCAATTTTTGAATTTTTTTATGTGATTTTTTGACATTCGTAAAAAGATTCCAGTTTCAATCTTTTCGCAGAATTTATTCAATTTTGTCCTTTTTTCAATAAAATTGAATTCCTATAGAAATTTTTTAATTTTTTTTTCTTTTTTACATTTTGTGGCGATATTTTGAATTTTGGTTTTGAACTTCTAGCTTAAATGTAGTAAAATTTTGTCATCTGTAACTTTTGAATTTTTAGGGATTTTTAATGAGATGCGTATTTTAACATTTTTTCACATTGCGCAGCAATTTTTTGGCATCCATGAAAGAATTCCAGTTACAATGTTTTAGCTTACTATAGTAAAACGCAATATTTGAACTTTTATGATTTTTAGAGTTTTTTGGTGAATTTTCCATGTTAGTAAGCAACAGGAAGGGGACTAAGGGAACCAAAATGCATAAAAGGAGACTAAAGGGGAACATTTTCCAAAAAGGGGACTTTGGGGGGGGAGGGTACCTACTTTTGCATGCCACATATTATTTTTCTTACGAATTACACCTGGAATAACAAGTATCATGATTCATGTGGCACTTTCGATTCTTCAAAAAGTGCAAGTTATCCAAAAATTGGATAACTGATTCATAAATGAATTTTCTTGTGAAAGACTTAAGGTACAAGTCCAAGAACTCTTTATGACATAATTAAATACAGTAGAGCACTGTTTATCCAAACAAGTCAGGACCGACCCTAATTCGGATAAATGAACAGACAATTTAAAGGATTTCTTGATAACACTAAAACCTTCACACTTTATCGAGCCTTAGGACTGACAGCACCAGTTAGTGCTGGCGTGTTTAAAAATTGGGTTTTTTTTTTTTGTTTGTTTACTTTTTTATCATCTGTTTATTTATTTATTTATTTATCATCTTTTGAACTTTAGAGATTATAATTTAAGCAAAAAAGCTTTTGATTGTCACTTGCTTCAAAGAAGACATTTTCAATGCTGCCATATCTCGAATTATTCGTAAATATGTTAGTTGAATAGGATCAGCGTTCTTCTGCCGTTCAGGCCATTTCATATCTATTTCCAAACATTCAAAGGCTTCGTTATGGGATCGACCTGGGTTATTTTCAGAGCATTTGTTTTCATTTTCTTCAATTTCTTTTTCGTTGTTACTGCACCCAATGATACACTAATTGGGGATTTGATTTTGCATGCTAAATCTTAAGAAAAAAAAAAAAAAAGAGAGAGAAATAGGGTGTTTGGACAATTGGAAGTTCGGTTTTAAAAACAAATTGAGTTTATTTTCGAATTTCTTGTTTCAATTTGAATATCTTTAAACAATTTTTTTTGCATAGGATAGCTGAACTCAATCTTTAATACGACTCTTTTTTACTTTTTCGATTTCGGTTGCAGATTTTTTTTTAAAGGTACTTTCAGTTTCGAAACCGGTTTGGAAACTGAAAGTACCTTTTTAAAAAAAATCGTTTAAAAATATTAAAATGCAAATGATAATCTTTAAAAAAATTTCCATAGGATTAAAATTAGTGAGCGAGTCTATCCAGGTGACTGAAGTAGCCTGTTAAGACATTTTTTCATAAAAAGATTTTTGATTTTTTGGTACTTTCAGCGTTTTTTATTTTTAGCCCTCAATTATCCTCCTACTCATTAATCAATCAAACAAACACAGTTGTAATTATTACGACTGTCTAGTCTTCAAGAATTTAATGTACAAAAAAAGTATGAAACACTTTTTTTATAAGAATTTAATTGAAAAACTACTGATATTTATACACCATCTTTTCTAAACTATAAACTAACAGTGCAAACATAATTGATAAATGATCAACATTAACAAAAAATATATAACTCAGGAATATAAAGAAATGTTCATTAATACTTTTACAGCAGATAAAAATCTACAAGAAATATAGTAATAAAAAGATACTTACTTTGTATGACACTGTAAAATAACCCTCCATATAGAAGATGTATTGTATGTATAACACAGTGCTAAGCATGCACTAAATACTACTTCAGACTCAAGAAACCAGCCAGCATCAATTAAGAAAGTACCTAAAATAAAATTTATATTTAAAATGCTTTATAATAATAAGTAATCTACTATGGTAAACTAAGGTGAATATCAAACAAAAGAATTAACAAGTAATATAAAAATTTTGTTTTTAAAGTCAATTCCTACTTAGGTCATCAAAGAAAAATTTAATATAATCCCTTGAGCTAATATTAGTTTTTGTTGCATTAAAATATCTCAATTTGTTGATTTTCTATAATGGAAGCCTATGGGAATTAAGTGAAATATTAGAGATATTGCCAAGTTGGTGTCACTTTTGGCGACTCATTTTGGTTGTCAAATTGGGCGATATATCGCCAAGTTGGCAACAAACTTGGCGGTATTGGGCGACAGAACAGGGTCATCCCTAGGTTAACCCCCCTTATAGATATGAAGATGTATTAAATGCTTCAATAACCAATGGCCGCCATTTTGTCCCCCATGTAAAACTAAAATTAATACATTAAAATTTAATTAAGGAATAATATTTGAAAAAACTGTATTAACATCAATTGTCATCCAGTACAAGTTTTTAAAAAAATATTTCAACTTGATAGGATGAATAATAAGTATTTTATTAACGATTGAGAATTTGAACAAGATATATAAATAAATGAATATAGGGAGAGCGTGAACTAATAGTAGGAATTGAAAAATGAATATAGTAGACTCCTTCCAATCCACACATCTTGAAACAGGGGGTTGTGTGGATTTTAGAATTTTGCGGATTTTTGGTCACTGTTTTGTTTACTTTTTTCAACAGTAATTTGAATGTAGAAAATTATGATGAATGGTTACAATAAAGTAAATGCAGAATCAAGCTTCTTTATAATCTCTACTTTTTGGATTATTGTCAAACTAAAGTATTTTCTTTTCCTGTCTTTTTTCATTAGAAATATTGGAAATAGTCATATTAGGAAGAATTACATACGAAACCCTTAAAAAATAAAAATCGTCACAGATTAAAACTGAAACAAATACAAAAAAGTAAAGATAAACACTTCAACAGTTACAATTATTGTGGGAAAGCTACTGTTGCATCGTATTTTTATCTTATATAAGAATATAATTTGCACCATAATTGTAAAATAACAAAACTTTATGTCATGTTTATCCAGATTTAATAAACCAAAAGGCTTTTTCTTTTTTTTACTAATCTAAGAAAAAGGCTTGGTTGATTAAAAAAATTTCTTGGAAAAAGATCTTGATCGCCATTGATATTAGCAGCATCTTTATTTTTTTCAGAAATAGATTAATATTTTCTTCCTAAAAAAGCTTGAGTTTGGTCATATTAACCAGAATTAATATTAAAATGCATATGTAATATTGACAAAATAAACATTGAGACGCATGAAAACAAATGCTAGAAAAATATACAAAAAAATTGATTACAGTTAACACTTGTGAATATTGACCAAGACCTACAATATGGCATTTTTTTGTTATAGATACACTGCTAATTTACATCAAAATCAAAAGTAACATAATTTCATTTAATAATTAATCAGCTATAATAGCCAAAAGAGCATGATTAACAACAAAAAAAAAAAAAAAAAATAATAATAATAATAATATATATATATATAGTGATTGCTGCTGATTTGAGTGCCATCTTGAATTTTATTCCTGCAACTTAACTGTAAGTTTCACTGTTTACATCTGAAAAAAATGCAGATTTTAGGCATTTGCGGATTTAAGGGAGTCTACTGTAGTATAGAAATCACCTATGCATTAGACAGGGGAGAATTACATATATTATGCTTACATATTTCTTTTTTGAACAAAGGCATAATATTAAAAACAGAAAAGTTCAAACAGAAATCCAATCCAATATTTTCATTGCTAAAATTAGCAGTACAATAAAGTTCTTAGCGTATAATACAAATAGTATTGTATCTAAAAATTTCTAAAATGATAAAAATCTAACTTTCCAAACTAAACTATTTCCATTCTGTTTATAAGATAGTTCATAGAAACTTATTTTTTTGCTCCTCTTGAGTTCTTAATAGGAGTTACAATCTTCAGAAGGTTTGTAAAGCCTCTATAAGCCTTCTCCACAATATTCAAGAACAGATTTACAAATAATATAATGTGCATTTCCAATAGAATCTATCTCCTTTTATCATGTGCCTAACACATGTCACTGCAGTCAGTATGCTCTAGTTACAGCCTTTGAAAGAAAGAAAAATATCAACTAACTGTTTATTCCACTTGCTAATAAATATCATAACTTCTAAGATTAATTTTAACTAATAATGATATGATAAATAATTTTTAAGGAAAGCAAAATCTACTTATAAATAAAATCTGAGTGGAGAAAAGTGTAGGTAACCATTCCGGTGCGAACCATTCTAGAATCGAACCTAGCCAAACGCCATGTTAGGCTTAATGGAAAACATATGCTAACATATGAAAGCTAAATGATAATTTCTTCTACTTGAAATAATGTTTGTTCAGCATATTTTCATATAAAACTTGTATATCATATCCAATCATAATGTATTAAGTTCCAAATTAAAAATACGCTATTATAAACATCAGATTACTAGATATAAACAAAAGAACACTGTTCCCATTCACAATTTCTGAATCTTCAAACAAATGAATAACCCTTTGAATGCTACATAAAAAAAAAATACTGGTTAGCGTCGATGCTGCGCTAAAAATATTTGTAAAAGTATATTAAAACCTTTAAGTGTTTTAACTTTGTTAAAAACCTTCAAAAACTACTAATTAAGTTTTAAATTCAAAATAACAGATAACTATCTATACAACAACCAGAAGTACGATCTGTAGATAGCTACACTAGCGCCCTTGACCTAAGCTTTACAGAAAATTCTGTTTATAAATCAGGATGATGTTTCTTGCTAATTCTCTGGTGCCATCTATCAGCAATTAATATAAACACAGGTACTTGCTGTTCAAATCATACATTTTTTAATGCATTTTATCAGATATGAAGGCATTGTAAATAAAATGAATATTTCTTATCAATTTGCTTTGAAATTGAAACATAAAGAATGTATAACTCAGCGGTATAGTGAAACCTCCCTGTGCGACCACCTCCCTGAATGACCATTTTTTCATGGAACGAAATTTATTTCCATAGGCTCAATACTAATTTTGCCTCTATTCAAAGACCATCCTAGTTTAACTCCCTCCATCAGCGACCAATTTTTTTGAAGAAAATAAAACAAATTCCGTTTTTTCCTGATCGCTTGAAGAAGATTTTATTAGAAAAATAATATAAATTCTAAAGCAGAATTTTTATTTATTCCGGTAAATTTTAAGTGTTTAAATCCATTTGTGTCTCTAGGTAATGAATTTAACTCTAATGACAAATTAAGGATGATGGTCAATAAACTCCCCTGCCCTATTCTGTCAGAAAACTGTCAAAGAAATAGACAAATTAATGAAATCGTCATTATTTGTTCCTGTCCAAAAAAAATTTGCATTTATTTAGTGAACTTCAAAAGGAGTTAGAAATAAAAGTTATAAAAGATAAAACCGTAAAATCAAAGCAAACGTCAATGTATTCATTTTCTAAACTCTATAGTAATTATCTTATGTAATTAACTTTTGTTTTGATAGTTAAATTTTAATATGCTTTCCTAATGTAATAAATAAACTTTATTAACAATAATTGTTATCTTTTATCAACAATTAAAATCTAGATTTAAACATGACCTCCATTAAGAGACCACCTCTCGGAGCGACCAAATTTTATTGGAACGGAACATGGTCGCTTTAGGGAGGTTTTACTGTACAACATATTTTAGTTATCTTGCAGATAAAATCATGAATTTTAACATAATAAGTTTGTAGCGATAAATAAAAAGTCATTAATGCAATTTACGTTCAGAAACAATGCAGATTAAAATCATTAAACATTTGCTGTTTAGCATCTCTATAATAATAGCCAAAGTCATGTGACTGTCATCAACAGTTCTGGGTTTATTGCTTCACTTTTTATATGCCAGGCAGCCAATTTGTTAGTTCCATGTTAGCCGGGCGCAGGTGAAAAATTGCCAAATAATGTTTCATTGCCATCATGTCATCAGTATTATAATAGTCCATTTCGTGCGACTGTCATAAGCAATTTTTCGCGTGGTAAATTAAAACAAAGCTTTGATGTTGAAATTAAATGCCATGGTTTAAGATATTATTTATTACTTTTTCTTTTTTCTTCTTTTTTTTATTAGAAGAAATTTAAAATTATTTAAAGAAATAATTGAAAGTCATATATTTTAAATATTTCAGTTTTATGTTAAAGTTATGTATTTTAAATAAAATGAGTCAAAGTATTATATTTTAAATGAAATACGAAAAAAATACGACAGGAACAATGTTTGGCGATTTATCACCTGCACCGGCTACCATAAAAATACAGAGTTGATGATTTCTGTATCAGAATCTACCGATTTGGCGAAGGATTGAGCATATAAATTAAATTATAAATAAAAGTAACATGGTACAATGCTTAGCATATATTTAAGGGAGACCAAACTGGTCGCCAAGGGCGGCTAGTATTACAGAATAATTCAAAATTAGTTTCTGAGTAGTAAAATAATTTGTAAGTCACAAAATTAATATAGGATAAATGATTCTTTACACTATATTAATTTTGTGACTTACAAATTATTTTACTACTCAGAAACTAATTTTGAATTATTCTGCAATATGCTAAACAGCAAATTTTTAATGCAGAGGGAACTTAAACAAGTATTTTCGTCATAGAATGTGTCGCTGAAAATGGTGCGTTTAAGCGCTGGTGACTAAACTGTAGTTTTCATAATTTTTTTTGTTCTAATCATCAAAAATCAAAGAATAATACTTTTTGATTAACAAAATACATGAGACATCTTTTATTTTATTTTATTTTCTATTTTTATATATTGTTTTGAAGATTTGTTATTCACATTGTCATTTTTGATGGGGATTATATACTAGTATATAATAAAAGATATGCCATAAGCTGATACTTTATACATAGTACATCATATGCAGATTTAAAAAATGGAAAAAGTTCTCTGTCATATCAAGATCATAAAAAAATCTTCCAGAAATTCTCCTCTTATGTCTAAAGCTTAAGATGTATAATCAGACCTGGCACGTAGCATGTGTGATGCATACAGGTATCTTGAACCAGAAGGTGGACCTGAAAATTTTATAGGGGTGAACAATTATTTGGATATTCTCAAAATATTTGGATAGTTTCAGAAAAATTTTCAAAATGTTTGAGAAAATTTGAAATATTAAACCTTAATATATATGTGAGGTTATACAATAAAAACCAAATGCAGCATTTGTCCATGAAATAGCGAGTTTGATTGCCTAAATGTTGCCACTGCCTTTGGGAACATTTATATAAAGTTGTGTAATTTGCATTTAAATAAATTGGATACAGATATTTTCCATTAAAATATTTTAAAGTAAAATTTGGTTTAGCAAATTGGGGAAAATGTCATGGGAGACATATAGGCCCAGGTGCTAAGGCAGGCTGAGCCTCCCTAGCAACTTCTTGAAACCCCTCTAGACTTCATAATCTTTCAATAATAATATTGTACTATAGTACATTTAAAATAGAGATGGACCGAATAGGGATTTTAGTCGAATACCAAATATTTGGCCTAGAGGCAAACTGAATACCGAATATTCGGCTAGTCGAATAATAACTGCTAGGCCGAATACCGAATATTCGGCTTGTCAAATACTTTTATATTTCAAAGTTTAAAGGCATTAAAATGTTAAATTTTAAAACAATTTTACATAATATTTAAAACAGAAACTTTTATTCTAATAAACAAGAGCTTTTTCAAGTAAACTTTATGCTGAAAAAAATCTGCTTTTGAGTTATTTAACAAGAGGATAGTTATAAAACTTTTTTAATTAATAAAATTTTTAATTTCATGGCTTCTTCTGAGAATTAAAACAAATGAGTAAAATTTTCTTAAATTCTAAAACAAACATTTTAAAATCAAAGAGAAATTGTGAAAAAATTGGAAGAAAACTTGTACAGGATCATACATTATTTGTTTGTCAGGAAGCGACTAAAGTAAAAGTAAATAAATAATACAATCTATTCGAATTTTATATGGTGGCAACTCAGCAAAAATAATTGTTCTACTCCGTTTGATTAAGCAAGAAAGTTTTTAAATGCATCCTAGATCGGTGTCTGGAATGGCCAATCATTTTCAGAGATTGTAGGTAGACGTTTTTAAAATCTTAGCAAGAAACAAATTATTTACTGGACAATGTTCAGGAACTTGCATTTGTACATAATTAATTCCTATGAAAATCCCTGTGATTGGTTAATTTTCTTAAATAATACTTAACAAACAGCAAATAAATATTGAATATTCTCTTTTATTTAAATATGATTTTTTTTCTAATTATTCTGAATATCGTTATACGTTGACTGTTAAACGTAGAAGTGGTATAAGGTTTTTAAAAATATGTTTAAAAAATTTTTTTAAGTGTTCGGTTTGGCTGAATATTTCGATATTCAGCCAAACCGAATATTTGGCAGGCCGAATAGTTTGCTATTCGGCCAAGCTGAATATTCAGCATGCCGAATAGTTTGATATTCGACCAAACCGAATATTCAGTAACATGGCCAAATAGACAGAATACCGAATAGCAGGGTTGGGTTTTTGACGTCAAAAACTGGTTTTTGACATGACAAGCGTCAAAAACTGGTTTAAACTGTCATAAACTGGTTTAAACTGTCGAAAACTGGTTTAAACCGTCAAAAACTGCCAAACACATGTAACACGCTAAAACATTTTAACAATAGATAGACATTAAATAAGTCAATGATTTATGTGATCTTTTATTGAAATTTAATAATTTAAAAAATATATTATTTGCAATAAAATATTTTTTTTTTCAACCAGAAGAAAATAATTTTGTACAATTAAATAATCCGGATCAATTTTACCCCGCAGCATGCTGCAGCACACCACGTGTTTAGCACATTTATTTACACCCAAAAGATTTTTGAGTTTAGAGTGTATGAAGCGTTAGAAAATAGTGTGTCACTTAATTGATGCTGAGCTATGACTTGATAGCACAAGCATTGCTAGATGAGCAAGTTTTGAAGCAGGCTCAAAAAGCTGTTGCATTTAGTGATACCTTTCCACCAAACAAAGGAGTCCTCCCTATAGCACTGAAATAAGAAGACTGGAAAGGGGATTCTTTAGCTTCATACACAATCAGTATGGGTAAACATCCATAAACTCTCTCCGTAGCTCAAGCGCGACATGAATCAACTGGTACAGCAGTCAACTCTTGCCCCTGATGGTTGGGATGCAAAGTATAAGCCAAACAATGGTATGGTTTCATGTTTTGATCCCTTCTATTATGCACTTTTTCAATATGAGCTTACAGGAATTTTCTTTTAGATGACCGAGCCAATTTCGTTCAGTTTTAAAATCGAAAACATTTTTATATATTGAAAGAAAGCATGTTTTAAAAAGATTTTGACTTTTAAGCTTTTTTTTCTTTAATTACTTCTCTTATTTTGTAAATTTTTAAAATTAATAATCCAATTTCAATTTTGAATGGAATGGTTATTGCCTAGACTAGAATAGCATTGATGCACATTATCTTGTTATATATACAAAAAATCTACACTTTTCTAAGTTTTTTTTTCCCCCATAAAAAAAACTAGCTAAAAGCTCTCAAAAGTAAGCGAAATTAAAACGATTTTAAGTAAGAGAAAAAATGTACAGCTCAGGTGAGCTTAAAGTGTTGATTTCAGGGGGTGGCCCGGGGGGGACATTCCCCCCCGGAGCAATGAGATGTCCCCCCGGAAGATTTGAGATTTTGGGTTTTCAATGGTCAAAAGGTGCAATTTCCCCCCCAGAACTCTATAATGTCCCCCCCGGAGCCACAGAAATCCCTCCCGGAGAAAAATATCTGAATTCAACACTGAGCTTAATGTCTACTTTTTAGAAAAACACAATTTTACAAAAAAAAAAAAAAAAAAAAAAAAAACTAAATAAAATTTTACCCTGTTAAAAAGTTGTACTTAACAATAATACTTTACTATGTACTAATTACTGATATACAGTAAGAGTGAATTAAAAATATTACATGTAATGTTGTCATGCGTGACATTTAATTTAAATTTTTACAGATCAATTTAGTATTTGAGGTTTCTGACATGACGGTTTAAACTATGGTTTAAACCCGACATAAACTGACACATGTCAAAAACCTGCCAACCCTGTAATTATTACTAATACTATATACTAATTATAAAATTACAGTAATAGTGAATTTTAAATATTACATCTAATGTGTGACATTTAATGTGAAATTTTACAGATCACTGTAAGTATTTGAGGTTTTTGACGAGGTTTTTGACAAGGGGTTTTTGACATGACGGTTTAAACCGCAGTTTAAACTGTCAAAAACTGACATGTGTCAAAAACCTGCCAACCCTGCCGAATAGATACCGAATATTCGGTGCATCCCTAATTTAAAATTTTTAAAACTTTGCACTGAAAAGTTTTATGACGCTGGGAGGAAGAGCAGGGCTTAAAATGTACCGCTGCAAATCAGAACGATATTCTGGGTCATGAAATTATGACAAATATTGTTCCGTCTAGTGAAATTACGGTAAATATTGTTCCGGTTTGTGCAATTATTAACACATATAGTTAAAGTTACATGTATATATATATATAGCTTATTGCACTCTTTGTAACTTTTTTTTTTATCATTATTTAGAAACTTAAATGCCTTTTTAAAATTATTTTTGTATAGCTAGATATAAATTTGTCTATACATACTTAAAAAAAAAAAACTTAGTCAACAATAATTTTGAAATGGAGTTCCGGTTCATGAATTTTTTTCATTTCGGACCCTCATGGGAAGGGGTTTGTACTCTACTTCTGTCTATATTTATATATCTTTAAAGTAGAGAAGAAAATATAAGCTGCATATTAGTCACAACAAAAAATTTCAAAGCCCCCATTACATCCCCTGACTTTGTCGACTGGTTATGGCTCTGGCAGCATATGAATGAATTTGAAAGATAAATAGAAAAAATTACAAAAATTCTTTCAAGAAAAATATTTTGAAAGTTCAAATCCTCGCAGTGGATCCAGATTTGGCAGAGGAATAAAAGGAAACTAAGAAAGAGACAAATACCTTTCGATGGTAAACTAAATATTCTTGAGTAGCTTAATGCAAAAAAAATGAGCTTTCCATTTTTCATTCAGTGAAAGAATATTATGAATCTTTAAATACTTTTCAGATTCTCCAATTTTATTTAAAGAATGTGACTATTAAAATTTTTTTCAAGTTCAGAGCGTACAACACACACAGACACATATAAACTCTTTGTTTTATTAATACAGTACCCGCCGCTTAATCTGAACAAATTGTGAAGACTGGAATCAAATCAATGCAAATTTCTGTTAAAACTGCCAGTTAATAAACTCAAAAAATTTCTTCAGCAGCAGAATGTAGTAGATATGTGAAAGAAAAATAATCAGTTTAATCTTCATTGAAAAATTTTATTTCTGCTTTATTTTTCAGATTAAACGTAAACAAAACAAAATAAAAAAAAATCACAGCCGATATCCCAGAGTTGCACCTGCTTAGCAACAAACACGCCCATCACGTGTCCTAACTAATTTTTTCCCTCTGATTGTATAGAAGATTAGTGTAGAAAGAAAAGGGGATTGAGGATAAACGAATGAATACTTCCAAAGATTATTTGTGCAGTGGTAAGTTTAAAAAATTGTTGTTACACTGAACACGTGGATTATTTTTTCCCTTTCTGTAATTTTTAAAAGAGAATTTAGTTCAGTCTGATTCCATTTTGTTTAATTTGAAACCCCTAACGAGTAATATCTAAGCAAAATGATTTAAGCTTGACAGAAAAGAGTGAAATTTTAGAGAATTATGATAATTTACCGAAATGTAGCCAAAGGGAAGCAGCATCAAAGCTTGGGATTTCCCAATCTGCTTTCTGCAATTTGCTTAAAAACAGAGACAATATTAAGCCTGTAATCGTAGAAAACAGAAATTTGAGCCGCAAACGGAAGCAAGAAGGAAAAGCAGAAGACGTCAAAGCAGCACTTTTAGAATGGTTTTTAAATACCAGGTTAAAAAAGTTCCCATTTCTGGCGGAATTTTGTGCGAGAAAGCTGAACAGTTCGCGTAAATGATGAGTGTTGAAAACTTCAGACGCACTGGTGTGGAAAGAAACATTTTGCCCAATTTGTTGAAAGACTATGATCCTTCTCAAACCTTTAACACTGATGAAACAGGACTGTTTTCAGGAAATTAGTAATTATGAATAAGGCTTTACCAGAGCACACTCATTTGTTCAAAACAGAATCCAGTGCAGAATGCAAGAGAATTAAATGTGAAACTGTTCTTTTGATAGGCAACATGACAAGGACCATAAAGAAAACACCTCTAGTGATTAGAGGTAGTAAAAAACCGTGCTGTTTTAAAGAAGTGAAGAGATTTCCTGTGGACTACCACAACAATAAGAAATCATGCATGAAATCTCCAATTTTCACTGATTTTCTTGTACAATGAGACAAAAAACTTACAGAAAATATTGCCCTGATTATGGACAATTGCACTGCACATCCATCAGATTTAACATTGAAGCACATAAAAATAGTGTTTCTTCCACCTAACACTACCAGTGTTATAAAGTCACTTGATCAGGGAGTTATCAAAGCTTATAAATGTTATAGGAAGGAATTGGCCAAAAAATCAGTAACAGAAATTGAGATATGTGATTCATCCGTGTCTACTTCTGTAAGCTCCACAGAAAAATCTGTTAGTCTGTTGGATGCAATGCATTACATATTACATTAAAATGTTTTGGGGCAATGTGACAAAAGACACGATAAAAAATTGCTTCTTGGCTTGCGGATAAAATCTGAAAAGTCACAAGAAATTGCCGCCACCTATGAAGATAAGGAGAATTTGACAAGGGTTTCCTTCATCATGTTGAAATCAAAATCTTCCACATACACAACCTCCAGTGAAATATCTGGCACAGGAATAGTGAAACAGTTCTTGCCTTTGCAAGTTTCAAGCAGACCACCTAGTGAAGATGAAGATTTCGACATAGACAAAGAGCCAGATCCTCCACCCACTGTTGCTGATGGGCACAAAGCTCTTCATACACTCAGAAGGATACTAGAGAATCATGTTGCAGAACAGGAACTGTACAGTCAGTATTACTCTCTTCCTAAAAACATTGAACATTTGATTGTTCGACCAAAGCACCATTGATCAGTTTTACATAAAGACCAATAATGTAAGTAATAATGCGTAATTAAATTTAATTTTATATGTAGTAAGTATTTATTAATTTTATATGTATGATAGTTATTAATTTTGATAAAAACAAATAATTAACAAACTTTAAGCAAAAAAATAATTAACCCTGTTTGTTAATTTCATCAGATGTCACATTTTACAATTTCTTTCTGAGTTTGCGGGTTACCACCTTCGTTTTTAGGTTCATAAGTGTTCGCCAGATATAAAAATCAGCCGCTTATTAAAATCAATTTGGCTCAGAACAAATATGACTTTATTAAGCGGCGGTTACTGTATAGATATCCTTGCATGCATTTGATAAAGTGTCTGCACGGGAATGAGTCTGGTTATAAGTTAGAACCCCTTTATTGCACTATCATGAATGCATTCATTGGTCTAACATTATTTAACTCTCATACACTAGAAAATACAATGTTGCCAGCACCATTCATGTTTGATACCAACCTCTGTTATGAATGGAATATTAACTAGCATGGTTAAATCAATAACTACATTTAATTATAAATATAAAAATATAACTTTTTTTTTTAAGTTTACCCACCTAATGCAAAACCTAGCTGTATAATAGAATTCTTAGCTGAAATAGATGAACCACAGGCACTTGAACACAGACTGCGAAAAGCCTGAGCAAGATCAGAAGCAAGAGGACAGCCATGATCCATAACAGCTTGAAAACAGTTGTGGAGTAAACATCTACAGGAAAGATAATAAATATTAAGAAACCTTTTTTAAAGATACTGCACAAAATACCATTATATTCAGAGGAAACAATGCAACAACATTTATCAATGACTGACACCAGAGTTCATACTCATTTTTAAAAACACAACCCCCTGAGATACTTTCCAGGATGAATAATTTTTCCAATCAATAATAAAATGACATTTTTAAAACCAGCATCGTGCCCCCCTGCTGGGCATACCTGGGCGACGTGTTGGGGTCAAATTTTAATTGTCATCGGGGAAAATATTTTGACTTGGGTGTAAAGTCCTGCATCGAGTAACTAGGATTAGAATATTGATAAAGAAACTATTATTGGGAAACTCTTTAAATTCTGCATGACGTCAAATTATTTTACTTTCAGTGATTGGTTCTTTAAGCAAGTTAATGGAATGGCGAAGGGGTCTCCACTCTCAGTCATCATCACTGACTAGTTGGTAATGCAATTTAGAGAATAACATTATTTGTAAATCAGGACCGATCATTAATATTTTGCCAGTGCTATGTTGACAATGTATTCGTAATTTCTGAAGATCACAATCTTCCTTTAATTTTACAAACAGCTAACTGTCTGCCTAGTAGGGTGTAAAATAATCGTGATTTTTAAAAATTTAAATCAGATTTTTTTTTAATTTAAATCGGATTTTTATGATTTTTTTCCCCAGCATTCAAATACTGAATAGCTACCAAGAGTTTTAGGTTTCCAAAACAATTTTAAAAACACTAATTGCTAACATAATCTATGTTTTCACACTTAATTAACAAAATTATAATTAGTAATTACAGAAATTATAAAAACTACAAATTAGTAGTATCATACAATAATGTTATATACATTTAATATTGTAATACAGTCGGATCTCGATATCTCGAACCTCCTTATCTCGAAACCCTCGATATCTCGAAAAAAGAAATTTCCCCTGCATTTCCATCAAAATTCTTATGTATTTTACATAGTTATCTCGAAATACATTTTTCAAAACCCTTGATATGTCGAAATGTTTTCCCCAGAAATTAGTTTGACTTTTTACTTTTGGCTATTGTCAGTTGTAGAACTAGTTTGATCTGGATGCTGGTTTCATATTCTTTTATCCCTTTGTTGATACAAAGAACTTAAAGGGTAAGAATATAAGGCTTTTGAAACTGAAAAAAGGGACAACATCGTTTTTTGGAAACTCTGCGGTGAAAGTGCATCGAGTATTTCAGCTACCTGTGAAGAGTGGCTTTCAGAACTTCCTTCTCTTTTAAAAGACTGTAAAGCAGATGATGTGTTTTTAACGCAGATGAAACTGTATTATTGTACCAATGTTTTCTCAACAAAACGGTTGCATTTAAAGGTGAAGAAATCGGATGTGGAAAACAGAGTAAACATCGTGTAGCTGTGCTTTTGGCAGAAAATCAAAGTGGTAAAGAAAAGCTTCCTTCTCTTGTGATACGACGATTTAAAACCTGAGGTGCTATGCTAAAATTAAGTACAGTACAGAACCATTTATCCGAAATGCTTCGGGTCAGATGTATTCTGGATAACTGGTTTTTCCAGTTAACTGGTTGTGTATGAAAGCAGCATCCATTTGATAAGTTTTGTGGAATATATGTGGTTGTGGCATTATTTCTGATATTAAATTATTAGATTACTTGGATATCAATGCAAGAAAGATCAAAAGTTAACCAGAGTTTTAAAAAGGAAAATTATGGGAATCCCTTAGGAACAAAAATTCTTCTTCCTCTGCATGAAAATTAAAACATTTCAAATACAATAAATGTGTTTTTATTTCAAATACTAGATGTTGTCATCAAATTATACAATTGTTTAAGCAGAGCCTATGTCAAACTGGCAGTGTGTTCCTTTTTCTGCAAAGATTCTGAAATCAATCTATCAGAAATATCATTCCGGATAACTGGTTTTCCGGTTAACTGATTTCCGGATAAATGGTTCCATACTGTAATTTCTAATGCTGTACAGGTCAAATATAAAGGCTTGGATGGCAAATGCAATTTTGTTGATTGGCTGATAGGAATCGGTAAAACAATGGCTAAAAGTAAAATACGTATTCTCCTCTTCATAGACAATTACAAAGTCCATTCTAATCTTCCAACGCTAAAAAATATCACTGTTAAAATTTTGCTGTCAAACACGACTTCGAAGTTTCGACTAGGACAATCATTCAACCATGAGATATTCAGTAGCTTCAAAGGTGATTATCGAGCCCAAATTGTGAGAAACTTTTGAATAATATCGGTGAATGTAAACTTTCTAGCTCACCTATCACCATCTTACAGTCAATGAGAATGGCTGACTATGCATGGAAAAATGTTACAAAAACAACAATAAGAAATTGTTTCATAATAGCATAATTTTTATAACATGTAACTTCCAGTGAAACTGAGGAAGTTGATTCCATTAAGCAAGCAAGTGAAGAAGGAGAACTGAATCCAGAATCTTGGAAATCGATACAAAAGGCGTGACACATTGAGATTTCATTCGAAGAATTCTTGAATGTTGACAATGAGCTTGAAACGTGCGACACTATGATGGAAGAGGTGATTATTTCTACCATTAATGCAGAAATTTCTGATGAAGAAGTTAAAGACCTACAAGATCATGAAAAAAATACAGTGAAAGAATCTGAGACGGCAGTTGACCTGCTGTGGAAATTTCTTGAATCAAATGAAAATATCAGAACAGAAGCATTTGGTATCTTTGCTAAAGACTGTGCAAAAAGACTCAGCGAGACGGCAGATTTCAATTAAGAACTTTTTCTTCTGAAACAACTGAATGAATTTATTAATGACGAATTGGATATTATTTAATCAAATTAAGTTTGTGTGTAACACAATTTTGAAATTATTAAGAGTTTGAGAAGTGTAATCTGTTCATTATTAGAAGATTATGTGTAGTTTTTGATGAATCTTATTTTTACAGCAAAAAAGAGTTTGTGAGATTAGATTTTTAAATTTTGTCAAAACCTTGATAACTCGAAACCTCTTAATCTCGAATTTTTTTCTCTTCCAAACAGATTCGAGATATTGAGGTTGTACTGTAATTATGTAAAACTTTATTAAATACTAGTGATATTTAACATTTATTAAAATTATTAATAACTGCATTTAATATTAAATTAGTTCACACTACTTCAAATTAGTAATTATTAAACAATTAACTTTCTAATTAGGAACATACTATACATTTTCAATCTTTAATTATTAAAATAATTAATAATGTAGTATTTTAGAAAGAAAAAGGGGGCAGGATGCTAGTTCTAAAAAAGGGCACTATTTCATGAGGAAATATATTAGTAATGATATAAGAAAAAAAAATGAATAATTTTTAGTATGATAAATAAAGTGTCCTTACTTTTTAATAATTTTATGAATAAGAAATTGAAAAATACAATTAAATAACAACGTTTGAATAATATCCTGTTTTTCTAAAGAAATAAAGTTCTATTATTTTTGCAAGATGTTGGGCACATGAATTTAGAAATACTGTACAATGGGGAAGTTTTCTACAAGAAATCTCTGGCTACAACTGCAGGTGAATTTAACTTTTTTTTTTCTTTTAAAGGCAGGGTACATCTTGCCAATTTCAAAAGGGGCAGGGTGCTGCAACCTTAAAAATATGGCCTAGAAGAAACAGTAAGTAATTACAGATTTAATAAAAACTGCAAATAAGTAATTTCATTAGTTAGTAGCACAAATAACAAAACTAACAAATATTATTTGCACCTCGTTTTGCATTTGTACTTAAAATAAAAAAGAAAAGTGCCCAGCTAAACTGATGGCATTGAGCTCACAGGCTATTCACACTAATTGTATATTATACTCTTATTTTAAAGAATAATGCCCCTCAAAAAAATAAGTGAAGAGGAATTAGCCCCCGTTTCCCCCTTTATACTTAACCAGTGAACCTCCAAATCTAATCAGGGAAGCTCTTTATCATAATAAACCGGTATACCAAATTTGGAGCAAAGCGAATAATTCTGCATGAAAAACCCGTTTATATAAATTAAGGGGGTGGACTAGCCCCTTCCCCCTTATCCTTAACCAATGAACCCCCAAAACCAATCAGGGAAGTTCCTTAACATAATAAACCGGTATACCAACTTTGGAGCAAATCAAATCATTCTGCATGAAAAACGCATTTATCGAAATTAAGAGGGGCGGGCTAACCTCCCTTTTTCCCCCTTTATCCTTAACCAGTGAACCCCCAAAACTAATCAGGGAAGTTCCTTAACATAATAAACCGGTATACCAAATTCGGAGCAAATTGAATGATTCTGCATGAAAAACCCATTTATCTGAATTAAGGGGGTGGACTAACCCCCCTTTTCCCCCTTTATCCTTAACCAATGAACCCCCAAAACTAATCAGGGAAGTTCCTTAACATAATAAACCAGTATACCAAATTCAGAGCAAAACGAATCATTCTGCATGAAAAACCCATTTATCTGAATTAAGGGGTTGCACTAACCCCGTTTTTCCCCCTTTATCCTTAACCAATGAACTCCCAAAACTAATCAGGGAAGCGCCTTATCACAATGAACCTAGAAAAAAATTTTGAAGCAAATCAGATGTTTCTATCAAGAGTTATCGCGATACGTACATACATACGTACATACATACAGAACGGGCGGGCACATTAGCTCTCAGGCTTTGATAGCCTGTGAGCAGCAAACATGTTCCCATAAATCAGAATGAAAATTGTTTGAAATGATTGTGATGCTTAAATAATGTTTGTGCAACAATAACATAAAAAAAGATAGCTTGCAGGGGTCAATTTAGACAAAAATTGGGGCCCCTTACAAAATTCTGCTCCATAAATGCAAACTTTTCTTATTTTTTAGGATTAGAAATGTGTAACTTGCAAACAAAACAAGCTTTTTAGAAATGTTGGGCCCCGTAGCAGAAACTGTGCAGCATTGATAAGTCGCAGATAAGTTTTGGTTCGCTGCAGATAGACACCAAAAATTCTGCTAGCGGGATGTTGGGCAAAATTTAACCATTAGAGCAATTAATAAACTAATAATTTAATCTATCCTTAATGTGGATTTTTAACAAAATTTTTGATTGGGGATTTTTCAACTAAGTATTGTTTATTGTAGATTTTACATTTAACAATTCATCAACTGTTAACTGCCACTTGTACAATTTATTCAACTATTAATTGCAGATTTTATAATTAACGAATCATCAATTAATAAATTTTTTTTTATCCTGGACTAAAAATTAAGATAAAAAATAAAAGATAATTTTTTTGTGTTTTTTTTACATGATAATGATATTCAAATTAAAATAGAAAGGACAGATTAAAATTGATACTATTTTAACAGCTACCTAGCAAAAAACAGAGTGAAGTAAAATATTTGAAAATTAGTTTTTGTGTTTTCTCTTAAGGCAACCATATCAAAATTAGAAAAAATTGAAAAGATTCAAACCAAATTTATTTTATGGTGCTCATGCCCCTTTGTGAGCAATAAAAGTAACCATTCCTAATTTATACACAAGTGTATGATACATTTCATTAAAAGGTATAAAGGTTTTCACAAGGAAATACTTTATTAAAATGTACATAAAATTACAAAAAAAAAATTGCCTAATACATGCAAATGTCATTACACAATAACACATTTTGAAAATATGTTATAGCTTTTCATGATTCTTATTTTCAAAATGTGTTTTGAAAAACAAACAAAAAGTCTATAATATTTAACTATGTATAATAGTATTAGAAGTTTTTACAGTACTTGTCTATTATCCTGTCGACTGCTTTCTGTAAAAAAATGATCACAAAATTATGCTGCCAACTAAATAAATTGAAGAATGTTGCCATTCCAAATTTTTATACATAAAAATAATAATGAAATTAAGAGTTAAAATAACAAATATGTATTTATGAACCTAATACAGTAGACTCCTTCAAATCTGCACATCATCGCAGATGTAAACAATGTTCAGTTCAGATGTAGGGGAAAAATTAAAGAATTTAGTTTTATATCATTCCGTTTGTATTTTAATATGCAATTAATTCTCTATAACATGACTAAACTCATAGTTTGTACAGTTTATTTCTGAAAAAAAAAAAAAAATAATAATACAGTCTACTCCCTCTAATCCGCGACTCTATAATCCGCAAACGCCTATAATCCGCACTATATTCCAGATGTAAACAAACAGTTAAAATCTTTTTTTAAGCAATATAACGTACATTTTGACTATAATAAAAGTTTACTAATCTGATGAATTTATTAAAAATTTTAATAAATTTTAAATGCTTGAAAAAAATTTTATGTATTTCTGCATTTATTAGAAGGAAATGTTCTGGGTATCTTGTAAATAACCATTAGACTGCTATATTTTGAACTCATTTGTTGGCTATATAAAAGGTAAAATTGTTTTTGAAGAGAGGTTAGCTTTTTTGGATTTGTTTTAGAAAAACAAACTTTTGTTACTGATCAAGAAATCCTGATTTTTAAAAGGCTTCAAGATTAAGCAGCAGAGCATAAATTAAAAGCTATAAAGCAAACTATTGTCACTGTGATATTTAAAAATTAGAAATGTTTCTATTAATTTTGTATTACTATATTACTTAAATTTATTTATAATATTGAATATAATTTTTTTTATATAAAAAAAGCAATTTTTTTCATTTCTGTGTTATTTATTTACAGTGTGATTACTATATTAGTTGATAAATTCCAGATATTAGAATGTAAACAAAGAAATGACCTATAATCCGCAAAACTCTATAATCTGCAAAACTCTTGGTCCCGACCTGTGCGAATTAGAGGGAGTGTACTGTAATAACGATATTGCTGATATCTTTGGTAATCACAATCTTTTTACCAAATTTTTTTCTGTATTAATCGAGACTTTTTGGTTATTAAGACTGACTAAACGTGAAATAAAACTTCCATACTTTATGATTTTGATGTGAATTAATAGGGTACCTTTATGAGGCAAGTTTCATTTAATAATTCAAGGGAAATGCATCTTATCTTTATTATACAGATTTAATTATACATTATTAATTATTTACTTGACCTTTACTTTTAATAATTTAGTCATTTTTTTAAATTATTTTACTTCTTATCATTTTAGTTTTTACTTTTTACTTTTTTTTACTTAATTATTTTAATATTTTGCTATATTGCATTGATTCATTATAATTTTGATTGCATTATTACATTCAAATTACTGTTTAAAAAGTGTAAACAAAGCAATGATCAGAAATCTGTAAAATTCTAAAATCAGCACAACCTTTGGTCCCAAGCTGTACGGATTTGAGGGAGTCTACTGTATAAATATTTTTTTAACTAATTAGGGGGGCACTGCCCCCCCCCTGCTCGCTACGCTCACCAACCCCCCACATAATCGTTTAGCGATTCTATTTGGTATCGCGAAGCAATTCCTATTTTCTAGCCAACCCCAGATTATTGTTTGTGCTTAAAAATAATGTAAATAGTTCAATTAAGCTCTATTCATGAGCTAATATTAGTTTTTGTTGCACTGAAATATCTCAATTTGTTGATTTCCTGCAGGCAAGTAAACCCTATTGTATTCCAATAGGAGTCTATGGAAATTTGGTGAAATACTGGAAATAGTGCCTTGGTCGCCAAATTTGGCGATATACTGCCAAGTTGGCGGCAAACTTGGTGACAGAGCCGCGTCCCCCCTTGGTAACCTTCCTTATAGCGTCATAAAGCTCTGACCAATCAGATGCATTTCAAGGTATCTATGCAGATTTTCATTGGTCCATTTCCAAAGCATTACTTTTTTTTTATATACTATGGGGCGCTGCCCCCTACGAGCTACGCTCGCCAACACCCGTTCAGACACCGCAGACTCAAAAAGCACGCTAATTTGATCGGCTTAAAAAATATTTCGGAAGATTGAATTATATGTTAAAAAACAGTATGGAGATCTCCCTATAAACAGGTTTCTATTCATTTCTCTTTGATTGGGAAATTTTAAAGCCAAATCAGTGGCTGTTAAAAGATACAATGGCTGTTTCAGTCTTTGATTAAATAAAATCAGTTAACATTTCAAAATAAGCTAATATAAAATGAATTAAATAAACAGAGTCTTTGCCTCCTGACATTTTTTAGCAAAGTGAAAAGAAAGTTTTTTTTTTTTACACTTTAAATATATCGTCTTTAATCTGACGTAATTTTCACTAAATTTTTCTTTCTCCTTTTACTATTCACATGAATCACGTAATTTTGTTAGAAATGAAATATTATTTGCACTATCCTAATAAAAATAGTTGAAAATATCATCTTAAAGTATTACATAAATGTCTCGCGCAATTTTTAAATTTAAACTGTTTTGCAATATTATTTTTTGTTCATTTAACGTAATGTGTAATGTGACGTAATTTCTCCTATTTCAGGTTTCTAACGCATGTTAATGAATTTATTATTTTACAACATTCTTTCACTTTTAAAATTCACGTGTAATATAGTTTTTATGATAATTTTCAATGAGTTCCTGCTTTTTATATTTTCTTGTTTATAATAGTCACGTGTAAAATAAGTTTTTAATTTGAAGCAAATATTATTGTTTGCGCTGTTTATGCAGTTGGCAACAGTTTAAATTAATACCATTTTCTAAAATGTGTAAAACAATATCTCTCGAAATGCTGAAAATTTGAATTTAAAATAGAAATAAAACTTCAAAAAATGAGTAAAATTAAAAAAGTGCAGTCTGCACACCGGGAAATTCTGACGCATAAAATGATCTAAAGATGATTAATTTCAGATATACAGTTTTTGCTCCTATAAAACTTTTTTAATGGAACGATTTTGTCCAACTTTAGCATTAAATATCTCTTAAAATATTTCTTCGATTTGGAAACTGTCGGCATCAGCATGTTTATCAAACATTTCTCTATAATTCCACCAATTTTCATATTTTTGTATGCAATATTTTGCTTAATATTAACAAAGAAAGACCTCCGGTCACAAAAAATTCAAAACCGCCGGCAGAGAGATAAGAAGGATAAATTAGTAAAACATCTTTAAAAATATAGCTAAAACATTGAAGAAAAATCTCTTGATGACATAACAAACATATTTAAATGCATCAGATGCCAACTGAATGTAACCCCACAATCATCCATTTCTGGCATTATCCTATAGTTTGGTGATCATTTTTACTAGGGATGTAACGAATATTCGGCCACTATTCGGTATTCGGCCTATTCGGCCCTTTTGCCGAATATTCGGCCGGCCGAATATTGAACAGATATTCGGCCGAATACCTGTGGCCGAATAGTGGGACATTTGACCGAATACCTGTAGTCGAATAGTGGCATATTTGGCCGAATATTTTAAGATATTTGGTTAAATATGTTCCAGAAAATCAACAAAATATTATTTTAAATATTTTCAACAAACAATATTCAAAAATTATATCTAAATACATTAATTATTATAAGAAAAAGATCTCATTCTGAAATATGGGGTGGAGGAAGTATTATGAGGGTCTTGTTAATTTTGAGAGAAAGAAAAGAGAAAAGTATATCTTGGTAGCAGAAAAGAATATACAGTAGAAGATCTTTATAACGCAATTCTCCATATAACGCACAACTTCTCAGATATAAACAATGATTTTTGCAGTTAAAAAGCGCCTGTATTTTCACATTGTAAAATATTGCTACTCTCTAGAGGACTAAATTTGATAGATTAGTTCAACTTTATCTTCTAATTTAAGACCTTTTTACTGAAAAAAAAATGCTATTATTACAATAAACATTTTTGAAAATGTCTAATATAAGGGATGGTTGTGTCAGTTATATTTGGATCATGTTTATAAAGTAAATTTAACAATATCTGACCTATATTACGCAAAAATTTCTAATTTGTATAACTCTTTGTAACAAGGAATGCAGTATAAAGATATCCTAATGTATTTTGATATATTTCAGACATATTTGGCCATGTTTACAAGGTAAATTTAATTATGTGATCCATATAACGCAAAATTCTACATAACGCACAACCTTGCATTTTGAGCTTTGCGTTATAAAGATCTTCTACTGTATAATATTTTAATGGAATGAATAATTATTTTTAAAGAAAATAACCCTTTTTTTTACATATAGAATGTAAATTTACTAAGTTTAAGTTGCATGAAAAAGGATATAAAAAGACAGAGGACACATGCAAGTTCTTATTTTTAGGGGGGTGAAAGGATTTTACTAAAATAAAAAAAGCATTTTTACAGAGGTAATGAGTTCTATTTTAGATAGTATATATATATAAATTACTAGAACTATCTATGGATTGAATAAAAAATTATGAATTAAATTATTATTTACATTTTTAAAAGTCATATGTTATCTTTAAAATATTTCTTAAGCCATTTAAAGTATTACAAAAAATACAATCAGCTGTTATGATTTTTGAAAACTCAAACAAAAAATTAATTTCAATTAGTCCTTAATTTTTTATTTTAAAATTGAAAAAAAAAAATTAAACAATTAAAATAAAAGTCATTTATTTTAAAGTCAGTATTCGGCCGCCGAATATTCGGTATTCGGCCTAAAACTTGGCCGAATATTCGGTATTCGGCTATTCGGCCAAATCACTATTCGTTACATCCCTAATTTTTACTACGAAACGTGGTCGATGAGATAATAGACAAGAACTGTTTTCACTATTAATAGATTAATAAAACAAAGGCTATCGTTATAATTTTTTTGTTTTTATTTTATCTGTTTCAATTTTTCATTATTGTAATCTTTATGTCACGTATGAATTTTTCAATTAAAATTTCTTTTTAACTTTGATATTTCACGTTTTTGTCTTTCAAAAGCAAATGTCAAATTTGTTCTGAACATCCTGAAATAGAAAAATATGTTTCGCTCATTCATACCATATGGTTGAACCAGCATTTGACAAAATCAGATGGGCGATAAATAAATCTTTCTTGTAACAGATTTTAAGAATACCACGACGACTATCTACGACAAAGATTACAGTAATAGATAGGCTGATTTATTTAGATTTTTGGGGTTTTGAGAAATCGAGTATCCAGGCGTTTTTGTTTCTTTGTGAAAGTACTTAATCCTTTTGTTCGCTGGCTTAATATGTGGTTGTTTGAAGCTTGACAGTAATTAAAAATCTGACTGAAGAGTTTTTAAATAGGGCTATGGTTGATAAAAGATCTGCGATGGATTTTTGCATGCAAAAAATCCGATTTCCAATATGAGTATTTTAAATAGGTTTAAAGATATGAAACTAGTTGAAAGAAAGGAAAGAGTGCATGGATGTTCATTTTGGTGTCAATCCATATGAAATCATCCAGAAAAAGAAAAAAATGTTGCTCAATATTTTTTATTTATTTTTTTTATTCTTTACCACTTAATTTACTGTACTTTTAGGAGTCTAAAACAAGGATTAAAAAATTTTTAAACCTTTCGAATTTTTTTGGCATCCATTTTTTGTCATGTCACAAGTGTTTTTTTATGAAAATAGTACTTAACGGAAACCCTTATAACTTTTTTATTTCTAAACATATCAAAATGATTTAAAAACCATTATATAGAGTAAAGAATGAGCTAAATTTTGATAATAGGTATTTTTATGATAATGATTAAAAAATTACATAAAATAAGATTAAATGTATCATTTTTACAGTGAAAAATTGAATTTTTGACATAAAAATTTTAATGGAAAAAAGTAAAACTCATCTTTACAATTTTTTTTCTGACTATATACATTATTGAACTATTCTCAGAAAAAATATGAAACATTTTGAGATATTCCTTCTTTTACTATAAATAGTCAAACTTGGCATTTCAGTGCCAAAATGCTAAGTTTAAAGTTCAAAACCTAAAAAAAGACTGGGTAAAATTTTATGAAAATTTAGCAGGATAACCTACTTATAAATGAAAACATATAGCAAAAATATTAAGAGTGATATTCATGTAGTTTTAGAAATATGGAACTTCAAAATTGGCTTGAAAATCACATTTATTTATACAATTTTTCACAACAAGAACTCTTAATGCATAATTTATTATTCTCATTACTTCAAATGCTACTTGTTAAGGTACTATACATATTTTTTCTCATGTAGAATACATAATACAGTAGACTCCCTCAAATCCACACAGCTTAGGACCACAGGTTGTGCAGATTTTAGAATTTTGCGGATTTCTGGTCATTGATTTGTTTACATTTTTTAAACATTAATTTGATTGGTAGTTAAGCAAGGGAAATTATAATGAATACTTACAATAAAGTGAAACATTAAAATAAGTAAAATATTAAAATAATTTATTAGTTTAAAAGTAAGTAATTATTAAAATAATTATGTAAAATCAAAATTTAAAAAATATTAAATTATTACGAATGAAATCGATTCAATTCGATTCCAAATGTTCTATGCTGCCATCTAGTGGTAAAGCGATTGTAAGATCGAAACATCATTACTCGTTCTTAGCACTACATGGACGGTTTTACATACGGAGAACGACAAGGCTTAACAATATTTACGAAGTAAACATCCCAGAAATAAATTAAATAAAGAGTATTTAAAGTTAAAGACTACCGAGAAAAATATAAAGTAAGTTACATATTTAAATAAATAAAAATGAAAAAAAGTAAACTATTAATGTAACTGTAGTTAAATATAATATGTATAAAGTAAACAAAAGACCGGTATTTCAAACTAGTGATGACATAAGAAATAGGGAAAGAAGCAAGGAAAACAGTGTTAATGCTATTATCAGTATATATAGCTTATTGCGCTCTCTGTAACTTTTTTCATTGTTATTTAGAGACTTGAATGCTTTTCTTATACTGCTTTGTATGTTTAGAAATAAATTTGTCTATAATTTTTTTTTTTTAATTCTGCAAACAATAATTTAAAAATAGCGTTCCGGTTCGTGGATTTTTCCATTTCGAACCCTGGAATTTTTTATATAGATATGCTAATTTATATCAAATCAAAAGTAATGTAAATTTACTTAGTAATAAATCAGCTATAATAGCCAAAAGAGAATGATTAACAAAAAAATTAGTAAAAAAAAAACACTGCGGTAGTCGCTGATTTCGGCACCATCTTGAAGTTTGTTCCTGCAACTAACTGTAACTTTCATTGTTTGCATCTGAAAAAACACGCGGATTTAAGGGAGTCTACTGTACTTAAATTTACTTTACACTCAAAGAAATAAATATGAGAGATATTTCATTGCAAAGTGCCCCGGTAATGTTGTAGCTGCGTCCAGTGACTGTAGTTAGTTCCAATGGAGTTAGTTTCTGAAGCACGCTATTTACTGGTACCCAAATTGTATCATTTTTGGACAGTTGAAAAGATGTTTTTGTTCCATATGAGTAAAAAAATAGAATAAATAGTTCATTGATTTCTTTA
Source organism: Maratus speciosus (assembly GCA_963932465.1). NCBI lineage: Eukaryota > Metazoa > Arthropoda > Arachnida > Araneae > Salticidae > Maratus > Maratus speciosus. The sequence goes on along the minus strand of OZ010790.1, from coordinate 395,475,406 downwards.
CTTAGCTCTAGAATTTTTCCAACCCACCACTTTTTATCATAAATGCACGCAATATAATCATTTACTTTGAATGATAGTGAGCTTTCCCATTTTTGAAATATTGTGATCATTATACTGTTCACATGTGGATGTTACAAAGCAGCTGATAACACTTTCACTTAATGGTATAAATCGGTAATATGCACGTGTTCTTGGAATCTGTTGGCAGAACTGGAATCTATTTTCTATTTTTTTCTCATTTTCTTCGATTTCTTCTCTTGAAACATATAAAGAACCTCTAGATATGTTTTGAGAGCAGCACTCAAACATATTTTCTGGTGTTAAAATTTGGTTTGTGTATGATCACTGTAAGGAAATTCTTGTTATCTCTCTCCTTGTCGCTCCACCTATCCCATCACAAGCATTTTTTTCGTGGGAAGAGGCGAAGAAATTCTATTCTGATTTTATCCCAAAATCCTTGAAATGATGACATACATTCACAAAATTCTTTTTGTTTTTATACTGGCTGCTTGAACCATTAGTAAAATAAATAACTTTTTCAATGATAGAAGGTGCAATGTTTTTGATGTCGTCAATTAAGTGTTTCTGAAAAGTAGGCTTGGGCCTTAAATCGATTTAAAGATTACATCAGAAATCTGATTTAACCATTGGTCTTAAATCGATTTAAGCTAAAATCAGAAATCCCGATTTAGCCAATGTCTTAAATCGCGATTTAGCCATAGGCTGGAAATCGATTTAAAACAAAATACTGATTCAAAGCTAACATCGGAAAACCGATTTATCTACTTTGATGTATCTACCACTTACATGGCAATCTGGTGTTAAATCGATTTAGGAGGATCGGATTTAAGCGAACATCGCAAGCCTCCATGCTTTCCGATTTAAGGAAAACAAGGTAAGCTGGTGTTAAATCGATTTAGCAGGATCCGATTTAAAAAAACATCGGGCCTCAATCCTCTCCGATTTAAGAAAACGATGATTTAAGTAAGAATTGATATTTATTTATTTATTTTGTAAACAAGATTCAGAGTTTACGAGATTGGAATGTGTATTTTTCAGAAATTAAGAACTTATATAGTGGAAAGTTGAAAGGAAAAAGTAATGTTTAAATCTTAAAATCCAAATTCATCGAATTTCAATTTATATGCTAATGCAATCTTTTGATGATAAATTAAGTTTTCACATATTTGAGTAATATTGCAATATGTATTTTTTTATTTTCCAATATTCTGTAATTAATTAAAATGTTTTAAAGTAGAATCCTGCATTGTTTCAAAAGATTGTTTTCCTGAAATTCATTCAGCATTTATATGATTAAAAAAAAATAATAAGAAAGTTTTATATTTAAAATCCAAACTCATGGACTTGCAGTTTATACTTTTATGCATTCTTATGATGAAAAATTCATTTTTTACACGTTTTAGTAATATTTCAACATTTATTTTTTATTTTCTATTATTTTGTAATTAATGAAATTATTTTAAAGTATAGTCATGCATTGTTTTGTGTATTACTATTTGGCCGTGATCCACATGAAATATTTTTCTTTTACTAATAATATTTTTTTCCTGAAATTGATAGAGTAATTATGGTTGGAAAAAAAAGAATAAAGTTTCATATTTAAAATCCAAATTCATCGAATTTCAGTTTTTATTTTTATGTATTCTTTTAATGAAACATTCATTTTCCACATGTTTGGGTAATATTTTAATACATATTCTTTATTTTCTATTATTCTGTAATTAATTAAAATATTTTAAAATAGTCATGCATCAGGTTTGACATCCGATTTCAACGCCAGTCACGTGGATTGAGTATCTTGCTGAAATTGATTCAGTATTTATATCCAAATTCATCCATTTTTAGTTTATGTTTTTATGCATTATTTTCATGAAAAATTAATTTTCATATGTTTGGGTATTATGGGAATATTTTAGTTTTAATTTATTATTATTTTGTAATTAATTAAAAATACTTTAATAAAGTTCTGTAATGAGTCAAGTAACTTTATTTTTACAGCAGAATGAGGGAGGTCTGGAGGAGGCATTCGTTAGATTTTTCTGCAGATCTGCGATTTTCTACTTTTTTGACATTTTGTTATCATTAAAAAGAGATATATTTTAAGATTATATTTTATTACTAATCTTAAAGGATGGCAACGGCCGCGAAAAAAATCAGCAATTTCAGTAATGTGCTCCAAGGCTCACACTTTCAATCCTTCTCCATCCGCTATATAAATGTCAGCATTTATGTTAAACAAATCTTATTATAATCTAAAAGTTAAAAAGATATAAAATTGCACCTTATTTCTCATGTCTTCCCCTCCCCCTCTTTTTTTTTTACTACTTTTCTCATCATGGTAAATGAATAGTTAAATTCATCATTGAATTCTTTTAATATGCTTCTGTTTTACCTCAATAATTTTTTTAATCTGTGTCAGTAAAAAAAAAAAAAAAAAAAAAAAAAAGTGTATGCTGCTAGCAATGAAGTGCTATTTGGGTGGGCTAGGGGAAGTCCCCCTCTCCTTAAGGAATTTAGATTGAGCAGGCATAACAAGTCAGACAAAAAAAAAAAAAAAAAAAAAAAAAAAAAATCATTTTCTTTTATATTACTTCTTATAGAATGAGTTTATAAAATGTATTACAATAGGTCACTAATTTTTAAAATGGAAAAAAAAAACTAGTGTTTTGGGACATTCAAAATTTTTTATGTGTAAAATATACCTCTTTTCAAAATTATTTGAAAAATTAAAAGCTAAATAATACAGGAGGGGGGGGGGGAGCACATAAAGACCGTATTTTGTTACTAAAAATTAAAAAATAGGCTTCCAGATTCTAAAATGTAAAATCAGTGTTAAATCGCGATTTAGCACTAAATCGCGATGTTAGATGGATGATAAATCGATTTAAGAAATTTCTACATCGCCCAGTCCTACTGAAAAGCATGAACTGCAATTGTATCATGTACCAAATGATTTCTAATTATGCATTGATTCCTGCAACAAACTTTTGTGTCATTTTTGTAATAGTATAAAAATGGGTGTTTTGTAGCCTGTTGATTATTCCAGTGGTAACTCTGGATTTCATCTTGAATTTTAAATGTGTAATTTTCAGCAAAATCTGCTAGAACAATACATTCTTTTGAAGTTAATTTCTCTTTTAACTCCTGAAAGTACTGAAAACAGAAATTTACAAGGTAAGACATGATATGATTTGTAAATTTGTTCCTAATCATAAAATTAATATTTACCTTCAATAAATGCTAGCTTACAATTAAATGTTAAATTTGTGAGCATAAATTAAGTTTTAACAATATTATTTTTGAGTAAGAAAGTTATTTATACTTTAAAAAGAGACATTTGAAGAAAGGAGTAGAATATATTATACATTGAGTTCGTCATGGTGTGGAAATATGTGTAAACAAATGGATTTTCAAGCTAATTTCGAGGCTCCATATTTTTAAAACCACATACATATCACTCATAATATTTTTGCTACATGTTTACATCTATAAGAAGGTTATCCTGCTAAATTTTCATAAAATTTTATCCAGTCCTTTTTTAAGTATTGAACTTCAAATTTAGCATTTTGACGCTGAAATGCCAAGTTTAACTAATTATAGAAAAAGAAGAGGCATGTCAAAATATTTCATATTTCTTCTCAGAATAGTTCAATAAGGTATATATTCAGAAGAAAAAAAAATGTAAAGGTGAGTTTTACTTTCTTCTATTAAAATTTTTATTTCAAAAATACAAGTTTTCGCTGTAAAAATGATACATTTAATCTTATTTTATGCAATTTTTTTAATTATTATCATAAAATACCTATTATCAAAATTTAGTTCATTCTTTACTCAATATAAGGGTTTTTAAATCATTTTGATATGTTTAGAAATAAAAAAGTTATAAGTTTTTCTGTTAAGTACTATTTTCATGAAAAAGCACTTATGACCTGACAAAAAATGGACAGCGAAAAAAATTTTAAAGGTTTGAAAAATTTTTAATTCTTGTTTTAGACTCTGAGTCTAAGTTAACTGGTAAAAATTTAAAAAATCAAAAATATTGAGCAACATGGTCTGGATGATTTCACATGGATTGACCCTTTCATGAATGTTTGAGAATTTGACAGAACAAAGTTGTCACATCTAAAGATGAAAATAAGGAATTTTGCTTAGTAGCTACTGGCCAGTAGGTTGATTTTTTTTAGTAGCCAGTTACCGACTACTAAAAAAAAGTGTTTTTTCCGTGTTCCTTTAACAAAATTCGTGTTTTTCTGCGATGTATTGCCAATATTTGCATTTATTCCGCGATCCTTTGGCAAAATGTCTTTTCTTTTTCAATCTTTTCACATAATTGTCGCGTTTTTTTTTTGTAATCTTCCGACAAAATTCATGTTTTTTTCGTAATCTTTCAACAAAATTCATGTTTTTTTCGTAATCTTTCAACAAAATTCACATTTTTCGAGATTCTTTGAGAAAATTCACATTTTTTTTGCAATCCTTTGAAAAATTTCATGTTTTTTTTCGCGATTCTTTGACAATATTCGTGTTTTTCTCGCAATCCTTGGACAAAATTCGCAATGTTTTCACAAAATTCACTTTTTTCGCAATTCTTTGACAAAATTTGTTTTTTTTTGGGGGGGGGGGGGGAGGGGGCTTTGTCAAGATGCGAGTTTTTTTATGATTTTTTCACAAAATTCGCATTTTTTCTGTGATCTATTGACAATATTTGCATTTTATTTTCTGCGATCCTTTGACGATATTTGCATTTTTTTCTGCGATCTTTTGACGAAATGTGCATTTTTTCACGATCTTTTGATAAAATTTTTAGGCTTTTTTCTCGATTCTTTGACGAAATCCTCATTTTTTCTAGATTCTTTGACGAAATTTTCAGGTTTTTTTCGCGATCTATTGACGATATTTGCGTCTTTTTTTTTCCATGTTCCTTTTTGATGAAATTTGCGGGGGGTTTTTTGTGATTCTTTGACGAAATGTGTGTTTTTTAGAGATTCTTTGGCGAAATTCACATTTTTTTTTGTGATTCACTGACAAAATCCCTCTTGGAAAGTCCTGCATTTGGCTGGTGCTTTCCATATTTTTAATCACCAGTTTTTCACGTTTAGTAGCCGGGTAGCGACTGCTTATTTTCATCTTTAGCCACGTCCTGTATGTTTTCTTTTTCTGTTTTGTTTGCATGAGAACAAAGCACTGATACATGCATTACTGATCGCAGTTTTAATGAATTTGACGCATTTTTTTGGATTGCTACACAATGAGGAAAGGTAAATAGATTCATTATTAAAGATGATTCATATTTTTTAGAATTTGTTAGTTTTTGTTTATAGAAATTGCAAATTACTTGAAAAATTACATAATAATATATAGAAATAAAAACTATTTGCAAAATACTTGAAACAAAATTAATTCTAATCAATATAAACTTGCACAAAGGTATGTACTTTAATTTTTAAATTCAGTTTTTAAATATTTATATAATGAGTAAATACTTTGTTTATACGTATTTCTCGGTGAGATAAAAGTGTCTCTAATGTAACAGCTTACTTTAAAATGATGCTGAGATGATTTTACTAGCAATGCAACCATGCAACATTTACTTCGAGAAAAGGTATTTGCATTGGAACGAATTAATGCATTGTTTGCAGTAGCACATAAGCGATCCAAGTAGGAAAGAAAATCACTGTTCAAATTACTTGGTTTGTATATAAGAAAAATCGCCAAAAGCTCAGCTCGGCCATATATTAGGATTCTACTATACGTTTTTCCTTATGATCCCCCTGGCCTCAGAAACACTGCCCAATTTGCCCCAAAGGTAGTTATGCCCCTGCATAAGACATTATTAAAAGAAAATATTACCTTTTGTCCTTTATTTTTAAAAGTTTCTTGAAGATATCTAAGTTGGAAAATTCCAGACCTAACTTTTTCAAGTGACTTTCTTTATATAACTAGAAGAAAGAAGAAAAACTTTAGAATTATTGCGATCCACAGAAATATTAAAGTAAAGTTATAACACGGAATCTGAAAACTACGATAGTAAATTGCCTGTTTTGTAAAATTAACGGATTCTTTTAAAAATCTAACAAATGAAAACATTAGTATTAGAAACTCACTTGATAGTAAATGTCGAAAAGCATATCTTCATGAAAGGATCTCACTTCTTTTTGATATACATTATAATTTGCTGCAACAGCAGCGAGAGAGTAATTATACAGAGTATCGGGTATCCAACGCAAAGCAGAAGCCATAGTTTATATTTTAGAAAACATCTTCGTTAATCAGATCCAGACTTTTAATAGCAGAAACGCGAAAGTAATCATTGTGAAATTCGAAGTTTCGATATTTTTTATTCGGTTTAAGCAAGTCGATGAATTCTCCACTTGCGATCAGCGATGAGAAAAATACATTGTTGCGAACACAGTTTTAAATTCGTAACTTGCAGAAATTTTGCGCATTTGCAAATTAAATAGATCTCTACTTAAATGTTATCAGAAATACTAGCAGTAATTTTGATAGAGCATTCACGATCGTTTTCTGAGAAACTATAGAGTTTATGGAAGCAGGATTCAATCTTCTGCACGCTCCTTGCGCCTATAAAAATAACTGAATACGACCCATCGCGCAAGCGCTTCGCTGATGTCCTCGCTGATGTCATTCTACGGCACGACGAGGAAGACCCCTCCTCCCCGCGATGACGACCCCCCATGTGAAGTCACCGCGGGTAAACAGAAGAAAAACACCAACAGGCGTGAAGAACATTTTAGCACTGCTCCCCCTTCGTCCAATAAACAGTCTTCTTCGAAGGGTTTTACCCCCGCAGAGGCGTGGCTGTTGCCATTCGTGGGTCCGTCCGAAGCAAAATCACAGTCAGGTGAAATACAGCCACCCCATTGGTTGTGTACTCGCATGGTTTTTAAGAGAGATAAGGGTGAGGATAACATGATAACCAACTTGTTTCTTCATTTGAATTTTGGGGAAAAGAAATTTTGAAGCTATTGTTACCTTATTTACATTTATGCATTATTTACCTTATTATTTTGTTCGCTTTTATTTATAATAAACAATCGAAATTAACCCAGTTAAGATATTTTGATAACATTTTATACAACGAGAGTGAATAATTTAGATTATAAGTTGTAACAATTTTTAAATGATATGACATGACAAATAATATTTAATAAAAATTTAGTTTTCATCGAAAAATACTTGCAATATCATTTAAAAATTGTCTGTAAATTCCGTACGGTAAAAATCTCAATAAATTTTCTCCTCTACCCACCCACCACCACCATTTAAATCCATAAAATCACAAAAAAAATAATACTATTCTAGAAAAGTCAACAACTATATAAAAAAAAAAAAAAAAAAAAAAAAAAAAAAAAAAAAGATCCTTTTTCTAGACTTTAAATCGGAAACTTTAAATTAACAAAATTATATAAAAAAAATTACACGAATAATTTAAAAAAATACAGAATTTAATGTCTTCTAGGCAGTGCTGTAGTTAGGGTAAAAAATTTGTGGGAACGCACCTTTTCATAGAGTAGATGTTGATGCTACCGAATTTTTGCTAAGCTAAAATTCAATTTAAAACATTTAGCTAAAAGCCGACTTTTCTCAATTAGCAGCTATAATTATTATATTCTAGTTTTTATAGAATTTTATTTGTATAGCATCCATCTAAAAGGAATATTTAATCAATCTCATAGTAACATTTTCCATTATGAATCAAAATTTAATTGAAATAACAGAAATAAATGCATATATTACTTACTGACACATCTATCCTAGAAGTTTCCATAAAGAACGATGATGAGAGAATAATTTATAATTTTTTCTGTAATTTAGAATATATCTAAATTATAAAATTAATTGTTTAGCATTAAATGAGAAAAAAACTTAAAAATAAATCCAAAAACCTTTTTTTAAGTCGCTCCAGGTTCTCTGCCCTTAAAATAAATATGAAAAAAAAGTTTTTTGTTTTTAACCCTTTATGTCCGACGATACATTAAAGTGCCATTAAAATAACTTGTTATAAAACTAATTTAATACATCAATTAGTAGTCATACTATTTAGAATGAATTATAGATATTTTACTTTATCTTGTTCCAAAAAACATTATTGGTTGCACAAAAGAAAAAAAAATAATAATTTCTTTTGCCTTTACATCTTTTTCAGCTTACTTGACGTTGACAAACTGGGTGGGTGGGGGGGTGGGGGCAGGCGAAACTTTCAGTTCGGAAATATTTCTATTCTAAGAAATTATATTTGTATATTTTGTAATTCTACAAAATACTAAAAAAAAAAAAGGGTTTAAAATAAAAGATTTGAGGGGAGTTACAAATATTGCACAAAATCACTATAAATTCAATTTAATTAATTAATTTTGGCAAAATCCTTCTAAAATATATTAAATGATTGTGTAAATCTTCTAATGTAGTTTCAAAAATTCACAAAATATGCTTTAGAAGATGAAATTTTCATAAATTCATAATTTAGGATATAAAAGGTAAACATTCTTTTATAGACATTTAACGTTTATCTTAAAAATCAAGCCTAGTTTCATGACTGCTATCGCTACCAGCGCAAAATCTATCTGGATCCCGTCCTTAGAAGAACCATTCAGAATAAAGAAGAAGCAATTTAAAATATAAATGCAATGCATGATTATTTGTATTATCCTTTTTTTATTAAAGATATAAAATTAATTTATAAATTAGAAAATTACAGAAGCTAATTCTAATAATTATTTTCACATGCAATACAATAATATGCAAATAAATTATATTACAGAAATTGATGATTCTCGCCTGGAAGGATTTGCTTCGCCGAGTTAGACAAGCAAACAAAAAATTCGAGGTTTAAAATTTTTCATACCTTTGTAATGCGCATCACCCGTTTCAAAAATAGACTTTACCGGCAGTCACGTGACTGGCTTGCGTGAGCTCTGCCGAATAAGAATATGCTTTGAGTTCGTTGGAGTTCTGTTCTGTTTTGAGTTGTGGAAACATGTAGAAAGTTATTCGTACTATTATTATTTTGTGTATACGTGTTGTGTGCCGTTTTATTTGTGATGTGTCGTCTTACCAAGATTAAATAAAAAATATTTAAAAAGTTATACCCCGAGAAATTGTTATCTTGAAATTATGTGAAATTTCTGTGTGATTTGAATCTGAGCTAGCCTGACACCTTTATATAATCTATATATTTAAAACACAAGTGTGTTTTTTAGTCATCTGCCCTGATCTTTCTGCTGAACCAATTTTACTAATATTTTTTTTTAAACTGAAAGCTGTTTATTTGTCGATGTGATCGCACTATCTGTTTTTATTTATATCCCCACTTTTATATCTTAATTTTAGAAGCAATTTATGAAATTTCTTCAAAATGGTGAAAATTAGATAGCTTTCATTATTGCAGACAAGAGAGAAATAATGAGGTATTTTTATCTTTATTCATGCCACTTTCTGATAAAAATTCAAAATTGTTTATAAAAATTAATGTATAGGGTTTAGTGGCGCAAAATCCCATTAGGAGCATAATATTATATTAGGGGAATAATAACGGAAAATGACATACTGCTTTTGAAAACACGCATTTTTCCTCATAAATTTTCTATATTGTTTTCCCTTCAGCATGTGTACTGATACTAAGTTTCAGACACTAGGCGAAATGCTTATTTAAGTGAAAATGAAATCATATTTAAAAGAATTTCTTAGATAAAACTAAACATTTTAACACAAATTCGTCTAAAAAACATAAATTGCAGAAATATTTACTCTCCGGAATTGAGATTAGAATCTCAAGTAAAGAGTGCGTCTATTCACATAAAATCTGACAATGGTGACTTAAAGTTTTGAGTTAAAATGATTTTAAAATGATCAAACAAAATACAATTTTTTTTTAAATGATGAATATGGATATGAGAAGTGCTGTTGCAAATTTTGGGAAGGTAAAAATTGCTGTTTTTCATTTTGGAATACCAAGCATAAGAGCTTCAATTAATAACCACATTGTAATAAATGATCTTTATTATATTTTACTGATTACGTATCTATATTATAAAGAACAAACGTATCTATGCATAATGCTGACGTCATTTTGCGAATGGCAACACTTCACGATCAAATTTCGGTCTTGATATTTTTGCTACTGAAATTTTTTAATCTTCTGACCATCGTACATTTTAAAATTTTCGTCGCATAGGGAAACAATTTACTTTCAAATGCAATTTGTGTAAAAACTGTATCTTAATTGACTGATGTATTATGTTTTTTAAAATAATTTTTAAGCATGATTTTTTTTAAAGTTTATCTTATCACATTCCGGTTTCAATACAAAATAATACTAAACATTTTTCACATAAAGCAACAAATATTGTTCAGCATTTGTTTCTGACTATTTTTGCATAACAAAATGAATACTTCCTTTATAAACAAATAAAACAATAATATCTAAAAAAAAAAACACCAATCTAACGTATTTGTGAAAAATTAACGAAATTAATACTTCTTTTATAAACAAATAAAAGAATAACATTAAAAAAACACAAATCTAACATATTTGTAATCGTACAATTTAAATTTTTAGATCATCAATTGCATTTTTTTTTTCAAATGGAATTTCTTTGAAAAGCTTATCTCAGTTTTCTGATTGTCTATGGTTTTAAAAACAATTTTAAAGCATGAATTATTTTTTAATTTATCTATATCGCGCAGAGCTCGATTACGAAAGTTTAATCCGTTTGCCCTTAAAACACAATAAAGAGTCCATCACTTTCTTACTGCTATTTTCCATTAAAAAAAACTTCCCTATGAATAAATAAATAAAATAATATAAATAAAACACAAATTTAACAGACATGTATAAGCTCTGAAATTATCAGAATATAAAAGGATGCCGTAAGTAGCAAAATCTTGGTCAAATAACTCTTAGCATGCGGCTAATAAGAAAATATCGCTTTTGATAAATTTCAAAAATTTATTTGATTGTATAATTCGTATTTTTAATATGAAAAATGCTTTTTTAATGTAAGTGGGCAATCTAAAAAAATCATTACATATAAAAAAATTATTAGTTTTTAATTAAAAATGTTTTCACCTATATTCTGTAACCCGGGAAGCCCGGGTAAGATCCCCTAGTTTGCTTAATTATTGTAGAAGCCTTACTTAGCATTTCGATTAAAATGAAAATACAAAAAATTGCGAACTGAGAAAAATGTATTTAAACACTAGCATTTAAAGGGACGTTTAACGGGAAGGCTTAGGGACTATATCTCCTTTGTTATTTATCGAATTGTTCCGAAATTTGACAGAATGTTCTAAAAGTTTGGACAGAATGTTTCTAAGGTACATTTTAAAGTAAAATCTGAAAATCGACATTTTTGTCATTTTTTTAAAATCAAAATGACAGGTACTAAGTCCCCTTAAGAACATGGAGCATCGAATAACATTTTTCATCTTTCTATAAATAAGATGTATTTTTAATCGAAATGAATTGATATCTGAGGATCGCCTTTTCATAATTTCCATTTAACCAAAATAAGCTTAAAATATTGATTTCAATAGCATTTTTTTTTTTAAAGAGGCCTTATATTTATCGGAAAAACTAGAAGGGTATTTCATAAATCTTTACACAAATCTAACGAAACATTCAAATACACCTATGAATTTTGGCTACTATAAATATATTTCGTTATAAGCACTGGTATCTGAATCTACTTTTTAAACAATGACGTCCAGATTTCCCATGACGCATGAAAAATGGCCGGTCTCATTCTCTTGGTAAAAATAAAACGAACAGAGCTCAGAAGCAATAAACTCAGAAGCAGTGTTCAAAAAATAGATTAAGAGTAGAGAGATAATATTGCAGCTATATTAGGAAGTTTTTATATAGTTTGTTTTCCACTCAGCAGACACGGATCCTGTTTACTTTGAACGTTCTTTTAAAAATAATTGCTTATTTTAAGAATCTATAAATGCCCTTATTTTTGGTAGTAAAGCTAAAAAATGACCTATACAATCTTCTCTTTATAATTCAAAGTTGAATACTTCGAAATATTGGTTCATTTGAATTTAGGTTTATTCACTTTAAAAGCCATATTCAAATCAATGTTTAAATTGTCATTATTGTAAATAGAATTTTCGTGAACTCCCGTTATTGCGGTATTCGAGGCCATTTTTGTTCGCGTTAACCGAAGTTCGGTGTAAAAATTTGAATGGCGTAAAATAATCCATTTCGTTCAATAAGTTGAATTCGTTCTTTGACAAAAATCAAACAGGCTACTAACTTAATGCTGAAATAAACAGCTTTTTCTTTAATTTAGTAGTTTTAGTTAAAAAGCAAGTTTGTGACAATTTGTTAATACAAAAGAATAAATTACTTAGGACAAACAAACAATGCATAAGAATTGCCGTACTTACATAATTTAACTTTAGTTAAAGTAGCGCTACTTTGCGTTACTTGAACAATGGATATTTTTACTACGTTATTTTCCAGTTTTGCGACATCCTGAAAAATTTGGTCTGTTATATCTAGTGGTGTCAGATTCAATGTCCCAAAAAGCGGGACAATAGCTGCTAAATAGGGACATGAAAATACAGTAAATCCTATTAAAACGGAACATAAAAATTTCATTGTAACTACTATTAGAATACCGTGCAGTGCAATTATACATGCTAAGACTTAAACCTGTTTAAAACGGAATTTTTCTCCGATCAATTGCGATTTTTTCTTGGCAGGTTTTTCTATATTTAGTAAACGCCTTATAAAATAAATCCTGTGAAAGCTGAATCACTGAGAAAATCAAAATTTTTACTATTAAAACAGATTTTCACTATAAACAGGTTCGTTTTCACAGGTTTATTAAACAAACTGCAGTAAAACCTGTGAATTCAGAATCCCTAATAAGAGACATAAAAAATACGTTTTAGTCTGGTTTCCTTCTAGGCTGCTAGATTTACAAGGCACAGAATGTGATCGGTTAACGAACTGTTCGGATTATGAACAGATCGGTTGACGGACACTTTCGCGAGAGATTTTTATGTTCGGCTAACGAACACCTCACAAAACAAAGCCAAGAAGAAGCAATGCTGTGTTTCCGATTTGCCCTGAGCAACATTTTCCGAGCTATATTTAATTGCATATATTCTCGACGTAGAGAACATTTGAACAGTTGGCCTAATAAATACGTATGGCCTAATAAATTCATGGGCTACCGGGTGTTCGGGTTTCAACATTTTAGCACCCCCAAATTAGAATGAACAGATCAGAAATTTTAATTTTTATATTTTGTGCTCCTTTTTAAAGAAATATTTTTAATTGCAAATTATTTTAATTGAAATTTAGTTCACAAATTATTAACAGGTTCTAGGTTCCACTTGAGCTTTATCGGGCCCTGCAGTAAACACGATCTTTTAGAAAACTAAGCGGTTTTTGAAAGGTCAAAGTGGCAAATTCATATGATTTAATGGCATAGCCAATGAATGTAATCCTAAAAGTTTTAAAAAAAGGCATGCCGTTTATTTTTCTTTAAATACGCCACGACACGGAGAAAGCCATCAAAATATGATCGATCTATATTAAATAAGGACGTATATAAACCTTGTCATAAAGGGAAGATTTATATTACTTTTTTAATATTATTTAGCTTTTAAGAACGAATTAATTGAATCCCCATACAAATCAATACAAAATCTATGATCGGTTAACGAACAAATCAGTTAGCGAACACTGTTTTGGAACGGATTAAGTTCAGTAACCCATCACCCACTGTATATAAAATGGTACAAAAATAAATTAAAAAGAATTTGTACATCATGAAAAATTGGGACTTCTGGGCGTCCCGCGGAGCGGTTACGCGGGACAGGTCTTGGAGGGAAAAATCGGGACGTCTCGCGTAAATCGTGACAGTTATATTGATTGGTATTATTGGTGAATAGCCATGAGCATAATTTGAACCTCTCACGATTTTACTGGTAGAAAGTTTTCTTTCTCTTCATTATTCTTTCTGGCATTTTCTTGATCATTCAATAACCAAATTTACATTAACCCTTTATCTACTGACGGTACTTATAAGTACCATTAAAACAACTTGTTATAAAATTCATTTAAAACATCGATTAGTTGTAATATAGTTGAATGATACTTCACTTCGAAAAGTTGTAATACGTAATTAGTTGAATCCTCTTATGGAATTCTTCAGGGAGAATGATTTGGTGATAAGTAGATGGAAAGCCCAATGTTGTAAAATATTTAAATTTAGAAATGTTTTTGGTGATGGTATACATTCTTGGCAACGGGTATGATGAGTTTCGAATGTTAGAATTAATTAATCGGAAACCAAATGCCATTCTGAATTTTGGCTTGTGTGTTAATGAGGTGGTCTTCTTCTTAACCATAATCATTGGACATGCCCATTTAGAGATACTTCTAAAGACTAAGCTGTTCGAAATCATGAAAAGCATAAAAGGTAAGAAAAGGATCTCCTTAAAAAAGATTTCACTAAAGAAGGATTTCACTAGAAAAGGATTTCTCACTAAATTCATCCTTTTTCAGGATTCTATTGAGTTTCAAATACCTATTACTTAACACCGTTTAGGAGCTCATTTCGATTGTCTCAGTAGCTTATCTTGAGCATAGTAGAATCAATTAGTTCGATTTCATTCCTGAAAAACGAAACCAGTGTTGAATTCAGGGTGTGTGTGTGTGGGAGGGGGGGGGGGCATTCCCACCGCAGCCCGGAGCAATGAGATGTTCCCACGGAATGTTTGGGATTTTCCGTTTTCAATAAAAAAGTATAATCCCCCCGGAACTCTATAATGTCCCCAACCGGAGGCACAGAAATCCCTCCCGGAGAAAAGTGTCTGAATTCAACACAGAACGAAACATTTGTAAAAATAGCATTTAAATAGGTTATATCATATACCAGGCATGGTGAACTTTTTTAGATTCGCGTGCTAAATTTTTTCAAAAAATATTCTACGCAATCCTGACGTGCTAACAACAACAACAAAAAAAAATAGTGAATAAAAAGTTATGAATTAAAATTACTTTCTTTTTTATTTATTAGGATAAAAAATCACGGATTACGTACACGTAGGTATTGCACTTAAATAATTATAGCAACAATTATATTTGAGAAAGTACTAAAAAACTAGTTGGATATGCCAATTTTAAAATTTTCTTCTATCTCATGCTTCTTAATATTTCAAAAAGTAGTTACAGATGTTAATACTGCTATATTATTAGTTCGATACTATACCAACTTTGATATTCATCTTAAATTCCTACTTCAGTCAATTAATCGGAGTAAAAACGAGTTAATCTCGATAATGATATTTATAAAACATCAATAGTTTTTTTTTTTTCTTTTTTGTTATTGAAGGGAGATCAAACTAGTCGCCAAGGGCGGCTAGTATGTGATATATTAGCTGTTACAGCTAATAAAATCACCAGGCAGCTAAAGCACCAACAGGAGGTGTTGCCATAGCAGCATCATACGTCTTGCGGTAATGTGAAATGAATAGAAACCCGGTTACTGATGTCTTCGAGTCCGAGTAATATCGATAATCGAGTTGCCATTCCTTTCACATTGAGTCGCGGTGTGCAACGTTGCTACGGCAACACTTCCGCTGGTGCGTCAACTGAGCGGCAATTCCGATTTATTTGCACCATTCTATTCTAATCCATTAGTATTCTAAAGAATACTAGCCGCCCTTGGCGACCAGTTTGGTCTTTCTTAAAATTTATGTTTGGGAAAGCATACTAAGCATTGTATCATGTTACTTTTATTCATAATTTAATGTATTTAAACTCCCTTAAATATAATTAATATAATCTCTTAAGTTAATATTAGTTTTTGTTGCATTAAAATATCTCAATTTGTTGATTTTCTGAAAGCAAGTAAACCCTATTGGTTTTCATTGGACGCTATGGGAATTTGGCGAAATATTAGAGATATCTCCAAGTTCGCGTCACTTTTGGCGACAAACTTGGCGGCATTTGGCGACAGAACAGGTTCCCCTCCCTACGGTAAACCCCTTACAGGTATGGATATGCATTAAATGCTGTTCAATAACCAATGAGATGCGTTTCATTTGGACGTTGCCATTAAACAATTAACAAATAAACGTGATTTTTGCGCTACATACGATAGCGTAATATATGTATTGATTCTGTTGTACATCAGCTGTTTGCGAAAAGCAGGCTTAGCAGGACGCGAGTTCCCGTAGCTGCACGAGCCGTTAATGGCCAACAGAACTACGAAAAACCGAGAAAAAATATACAAAATCACTATCACAGAGGCCCGTTCCTGCGAAATATTTTCAAATTCAAGGAGAAGCTGCTGGCCATAGCCAAAAACAGACACAAAAAAATTGGTTCAACTCTATTCATAACTTCATACACTTTTGAATGGTAAAATAAAGAAAATGGCACAAAACTCGCTATTACAACAACTCCTTCCGGCAGAATATTTTCAAATTGAAGGAAAAACTGCTGGCCACAGCCAAATACACGCACAAAAAATTTTGTTTCAATTCTATGCATAATTTCATACACTTATTGATGGTACAATAATGAAATGAAAATGGCACAGACAACACTATTACAGCGCCCCTTTTCGGCAGATTTTTTTCAAATTCAGGGAGGACCTGCTGGCCCTAGCCAAAAATATACACAAAAAAATTGATTCAATTCTATGTATAACTTCATACACTTTTCGATGGTACAATAATGAAAATGGCACAGACATCGCTATTACAGCGTCTTCTTCCGGCGGAATTTTTTTATATTCAGAAAGGACCAACTAGAGACAAAAACATACGCAAAAAATGTGGTTCAATTCTATGCATAATTTCATACACTTTTCGATGGTACAATAATGAAAATGGCCCAAAAATGGTTATTACAGCGCCCCCTTCACGCAGAATATTTCTAAACTGAAGGAGGAACTGCTTGCCACAGCCAATTACATACGCAAAAAATTTAGTTGAATTCTATGTGCGTAACTTCATACACTTTTTGATGGTACAATGGCGAAGCAGACAGGCAAACATTTTGCATAAACAGGTTTTTGGGGTCTCTGACCCCTAAAACGTGTAAATTCATCGAAAACCGGAAGTCGAAAAAAATTTCGATTACAATACTTTCTCCTATTGAAGATAGAGGAAAGTAATAAAGAGCAGAATCAACTTTTCTTTTCAGTGTTACATTTAGCAACTAAAAGCATAACATTCGATATATGCTTTCATAAGAGGTAAAATGCGAAATAAAGTTAATTGTTTAATGAAGGTTAAAATTATTATATTTTTTAAACTAGATAAAAAAAAATGGGTGTGAGGCCTTTCTAGGAATGATGCCCTGTGAAGCCACACCTGTTGGCAGGGCCGAAACTAGCTTTTTTTGCACCCGGTGCAAACATGGATTTTGGCATCCCCCTCTTCCGCAAAGTCTATTTACAGAGAAAATTTTAGCAGAGTTATTTTCTTCTCATGGACTAATGGCTTTCATTATTATGAAACAGGCGTTATAAATGAAGTGTTAGGTGAAGATGAAAGAGCAGTCGTAAAATGTTAGAACTCTGACTTTCTGGTCAGAATGGGGAAAAACGGCCATTTTTTTTTTCTTTTTTTGTAAAAAAGAATTATGACCATTTTCTTCTCATTCTGACCAGAAAATCAGAGTTCCAATCTTTTAAGACTGCTCTTTCATCTTCACCTAACACTTCATTTATAACTGCTGTTTCATAATAATGAAAGTCATCATTCCATCAGAAGAAAATGATCCATTCCAAAGGTATAAGTTCGATTGTAAAAAAAAAAAAAAAAAAAAACTATTTAATACTTTGAGCAGAAAGCAGAGGCTACACCTGCAATTTTCATGACACTAATAGAATCACATAACTGCCAATGTGTACGGTTTAGTAATCTCTAAAATTTAATACAAATTTTTGCCATATTTAATCGTTGACAATTGTTAGGCTTTTTAAACTAAATTTCCGAAAGTATCAGACAATTGTTCCCTTACGAGGACATTTCTGCGACTGTCAACTCGTAAAACTTGGCTAAAAATGCCAACTTTGACAACATTTTCTGAATGAATCTTTGCCTTTATGAGAAAATGGGAAACTCTTTAATTTCTTGGTATCTGAACAAAATCGGTAAATTTTATATTTTTGCTAATATTAATGCAAATTTTTTGTATTTACGAATGAAAATGACTTCGCGAAAGTATCAGAAAAGTAGTTAGTTTGGATTTGGGAATAGCTTTCAATATAAAAAATTCTCATAACGGGATGTGATCCCCTCCCACCCACAAAAAAGGAAATCCGTGACCCTCCTCTAAATGGTGAGTTGGATCCGCCCTTGGCTTTGTCAAATATTGATTGATTGAAATCTTGAAAATGGAATCGAAAAGAATCGCAAAAAAATTCCGCATTATACAGGATCTTTATTTAGATTCTTCTATGCTTTGTCATATGCCAGACAGGATGATTTTAACAATAACGTGCTAAACATTGATGTGAGAAAAATCGACAAACAAAATCTCCATTTGGCGCCCCTTCGTTTTGGCGTCCGGTGCACATGCCTCCTTTGCCCCCCCCCCCCCCCCCCCCCTCTAGTTTCGGCCTGCCTGTTGGCGGTCTTCAAAGGATAACTAATGAATCGCCTATACCAGGCGAAACATTGAGTACGACACAGTGCCTCATTGTTATAAGCTTACGAAGCACATTCAAAGTCTCCATGGGCAATTTTCTCAGTTTAACTAAAACTTATTAAAATATAATTCATGTTTGTCCGTTGCTTAATTTTTTGTGCTCACAACATGTGCTCACAAAAATACTGTACAAAGTAAGAACAACTCTTAATGTGAACACAGCGAGGTTTTTTTGCACGCTGTCTTATCAAATTGAAGGTCATTATAGCTGTGATTGCCATTTTGTGTTCCCATTTGTTTTCGCGCTAATTCGGAAAACTTATATTAGTCCAGGCAATAGGGAATTTTACCTAGCAAAATTAATGGTAGTTCTGGAAATCGGCTTACTTTATGTTTTTTGGGTCGCTGAATCCGAATTTGTAACTTCCCACCAAAATTTCCCCCGGCACACCCCCCCCCACATTTTGGTAAAAAGCCCCCCCCCCCCAAAAAAAAAAAGGTTTTTATTAAAAAAAATCAATTTTTTTATTGTTTTAGGGGAAAAGTATCTAGAAATTCAGATAGTAGACAAAATTTGAAACAAATTAGATGTATAACATTATGACTTAGGATGAAGGGGAAGGGGGGATCTGCCTCGGAGCATGCGCGCGGTGCTGTGTGGGCTAAGTTGCGCAATTCCACTTAATCACTCACACGTTTACATTCGCCCTCCCATCTCCCCTCCGAACTTTCCTTATAAGGTTTACTTTAAGTTTTTTGGGTCGCTGAATCCGAATTTTTAACTTACCTCCAAAATTTTCCCCACCGAAAACCCCACAAAATAGTTGTTATTAACTTAAATTTCTTATTGTTTTACGGAAAAAGCATTACGAAATTCAGAAACTAGACAAAATTTGCAACAAATAGGATATATGACATTATGACGTAAGATAAATGGGGAGAGAGGGGCTGCCTCGGAACATTCCCCGCGCGCTTTTCTCAAAAACCAAATTTTTTCAAAAAATCAATTTTTTGGGGGAGTTGCCGGGTAAAATTTTGGTGAGAAGTTACAAATTCGGATTCAGCGACCCAAAAAACATAAAGTGAGTCGAAATCCAGAGCTAGTATTAATTTTTCCAGGTAAAATCCCCTATTGCCTGGACTTCATAACTTAGTGCACGTAGCGCCGCAGTGCATGTTCAGAGGCCCCCCTCCCCTCCCCGTTCACCCTACTTCATAATGTCATGTATCCTATTTGTTGCAAATTTTGTCTAGTTTCTGAATTTCGTAATGCTTTTCCCCTAAAACAATAAGAAATTTAAGTTAAAAACAATTATTTAGGGGGGGGAATTTTTTTTGGGGGGGGGGAATTTAAAAATTCGGATTCAGGGACCCATAAAACTTAAAGTAAACCTTATAGAGAAAGTTCGGAGGGGAGATGGGAGGGCGAATGTTTACGTGTGAGTGGTTAAGTGGAATTGCGCAACTTAGTTCACGCAGCACCGCGCGCATGTTCCGAGGCAGATCCTCCCTTCCCCTTCATCCTAAGTCATAATGTCATATATCTAATTTGTTTCAAATTTTGTGTACTATCTGAATTTCTAGATACTTTTCCCTTAAAACAATAAAAAAATTGATTTTTTTAATAAAAACCTTTTTTGGGGGGCATTTTACCAAAATTTGGGGGGTTGCCGGGGGAAATTTTGGTGGGAAGTTAAAAATTCGGATTCAGCGACCCCAAAAACATATGGTAAGCTTCTTTCCAGAACCACCATGAATTTTGCTAGGTAGAGCCCCTATACGGTCTCTATTGCCTGGACTATATGTGTAAACTTTTGTATGTGTCTGTCTTCAACCAAAGTTGAAAGAATAAATTCTTATGAACTAAAATAAATTATCACAAAAAACCGATAACTATAAATAATTTATTTAATTAGTACTTTTTTTTTACAAAATATATTACATTACAAAACAAATGTGTTCAACAAACAACCTTTCTCTCACAGAAATATCAGAATAAATAAATGACGAGAAGAGCAATTCAGAATGCACTATCAGGCAGTTTTACTAAATAAATAGTTATATTTTCCTATAAAATATTCCTCCGAGTTGCTGCTGCGTGTATTTTCCTTATTAGAAGGTCGGTGTCGGGCACTATCATCTTATTTCTTGGATTCTCCAAGTGTCTGCGTTTTCTTCCAAACACACCCGAAATTGAAGCTAGTGGAAGTAAAGCTGCTGCAGCCGGAGCAACGAAAGGAAGTGAAACCATGGCAGCCAGAGCAAGAGGACCCATAATTCCTAATATTGATTCTAGTCCTGTTATGCCTTTCGTAACTTTAACTGCAAGTATAAATGCAAATGCAAGGAAAAGAGTGAATATTACACGTATGCATGAAAATTAATTACTATTAATATTTAATCAATATTAAAGAAGTACTTCTATGGGTCATTCTCAGAAAAAAGGAAAATTTATGTCCTTGAAAAAAAAAAAGAAACTTAATGAGTCTAACATGCATGTTTTAATTTTATTTTAAGAAATACCGTGATGAACAGCACTGTGCAACAGGGATGTAGTGGAGGGTATACGGTGGTATACGCCGTATACATTCTGGATTTTTTTTAAGGAACACCGTGTACCCTCTGTTTCTCAAAAAAGCTGTAGTATATACACTGTAGGGTATATACCCTCTGCCTTGAGCGTATACCCTCTGCTTAGAGCGTATGCTCTCTGCTTTTTTTTACGACTACACCGCTGCTGTGCAATAGTATGGTCATGGGGGAAATAATAATTTGAATATTTAAAAGAATTTTAAACTTGCAAATGTCATTACCATGACATGGCCCTGACGTCAAATTTAACAGTTAACCAATATAATAAAGTTTTATCTCCCTGCTTATAATATAATTAGCATTTTATCTTTAATTCAAAAAATATATTAATTATCTTTAATTAAAACTTTGTCCCTGGAGTTAACTGCCATTATCAGGGTACAAAGTGTTTGCATTCTTAGTTCATCATTACATCGTTCTACTCTTCATGCTGCTAATTGAAGGGTAACACATGCCCTTACAAGCAGTGAGTGCCTTCTTTTGTTGAAATAGGTTTTATTTTGATACTTTTATTAAGAAATTGCGAAAAATGTGTTTTTTACGTGCCATCACCATGTTTCTAAAATATAAAAATAGATATTAATAATTTATTAATTGAGTTATAAAGAGCCCTTGGGCAATTTTCAAAGTAAATATACTATAAACCTTAAATAGCTATAATTAAGTCTAAAATCAAACTTAACATTAACAAGTCGGAAGTTGTACGTCAAACTTGGCAAATGAGGTACTATAGGAAAAGGTGGGGCAAAATCGGGTACCATAAATGTTTGTTGTTCTCAAATGCAATCAGATGGGAAAACAAACTCCGAACTACGTTTTTAATATCAAATGAACCTTCGGCTATAATAAAACATATTCTTTTCGATGAAAAATATAATTGATTATATAAAAAAATAGCTTTTTTCAAACATATGCAAAAATTCGGTTTTACCCCGCTGGTTGGGTAAAACCGGGTACCCATTTAAAAGTACTGGAAAACTCATTTTTGTCAAAAAAATTCTTTATCCTTCTATATATAAAAAAAAGTTTTGATTTGGAAATGGACCAATGAAAATGTGGGTAGATATTCCGGGTAGATCGGCATCCAATTTGAATGCTTAAGCATGGCCTTTCATCGTTAATATTAAAAAAAAAACTGTTACATACAAAAATATGAAAATCGGTGGTATTATAGAGAAATGTTTGATAAACACGAAATGTTTGATAAACACGCTGATGCAGACAGTTTTCAAATCGAAGAATTATTTTAAGATATATTTAATGCTAAAGTTGGACAAAATCGTTCCATTAAAAAAGTTTTATTGGGTCAAAAACTATACATGAGAATTTAATCATTTTTAGATCATTTTATACGTTATAAGTTCCCGGTGTGGAGATTGCATTTATTTTTCTTATTTGACTCATTTTTTGAGGTTTTATTTCAATTTTAAATTCAAATTTTCAACATTTCGAGAGATATTTTTTACAAATTTTAGAAAAAGTTATTAATTTAAACTGTTGCCAGTTTTATAAACAGCGCAAACAATGTTTACTTCAAATTAAAAATTTATTTACACGTGACTATTACAAACAGAAAAAAAAACTTTAAAATTAGAATTAAATGATTACATGTTAAAAGCAGGAAAATTACGTCATAAGAACCATAGGCACAGATGTCCTATACACCCCATGTTGGCGCATTTTTTTTCCGGCGCCAATTTGGCGAAAACATCAATAGCATAAACAACAACATCCGGGTTACCATATCAAGCAAAATAACGACACTTTAGCACCAGTTAAGTACCCGTTGCGTATATGAAATTGACGTCAGAAAAAAATTGCGCCAATGACACCTGTGCCGAACCATATTTGCACTTGAATTGAAAAAGAGAAACGAAATCTTAAAATAAAAAAAATCATTATTATGGGTTAAAACTTGTAATTTCAGGAAATTACGTCATACTTAAAATGGCAAAAAATATAGCAAAACAATTTAAATTGAAAAATATATTTGCGCGAGATATTTTGAGATAATCTTTTCAACTATTATCGTGAATTCGAAGACAGCGCAAATAATATTTCCTTCTAACAACAAAAGTATTTTCACGTGAATATTAATAAGAGAAATAAAACTTTGGTGTAAATTACGTCAGATTTGAAACGATACATTTAAAATGAATTATTTAAAAGAACTATCTTATAGCGCTGTTAAAAACTACTGAGAGACAATGACACTGTTTACTTAATTCATTTTACATTAGCTTATTTTCAAATGTTTAACGGTACTTCTTAGTTATCCCTTCGACCAAATTACTGTCGCCAAATTGTAAGATTAAATGCCAATAATGGCCAATAAAACCATTAATTCGACGTTTTATTTGTATTTTTATTAATGTTTTACTAATTTATTTGTTCTTTCGTTATTTAAAATAAAAAAATATGTCAATGTGTATAATTTGGCGAGTGGTTTGGCGATTTATATAAATTGGCGAAATTGGTCGACGGGATAACTAAGAAGTACCAGTTTAACTAATTTTTTAAATTAAATACGGAAAAAGCCATTGTATCTCTTAACAGCAGCAGATTTGGCCTTAAAAATCCCCAATCCAAGGAAAACGAATGGAAACCCGTTTACAGAGACATCGCTACTGTTTTTTTCTTTTTTTTTTTTTAATTCAATATTTTTAAAGCCGATCAAATTAGCGTGCTTTTTGGATTTTGGTGTGCCTGAACGGGGGTTGGCGAGCGTAGCTCGTAGGGGGCAGAGCCCCCTAGTTAATGTAATAAAGAAATACATTTTTGTTATTTATAACAAAACGAAATTGCACATGTGTTCTCTCATGTATCAAAAATAAATCTGTGGCAAATTTTCTACATTGTATATGCCTACCCATTTTACAATGGAAGTCTTAGAATTGTTTTAACTGCTAAAATCACAAGTGAATTTGTTATCATATTATTCTTCATATTACATCTTCGTGTGCCCATCCGTGGCATTTCAAACATTGTATCCAACCTTTTTTGGATTTTGAATTGGAGTAAAGTTCATTGCAAAACATTCAAGCTTCATCATCTTCTTCATTTTCTGAGGGTTTCTTCTCAACCTTTTTTTGTTTCTTTTTCTGTTGATTCTCTATGTTTTTTTTCTTTTTATGAATCTCCCGTTTTCGCTTTACATACCGTAATTTATCGGGCAAAGAAGTGAGAATAACAGTTTTCTCTTTCTTTTGCGAGCTCTTTTCACAATCCTAAAGTCTTCCTGGGGAGGGCATAATAACATTTTAGGCGAAATTGGAAATGCAGATTGCTGGCTTACGTAATCTGAGATGTCGATGGAAAAAGGCTATTGTCAATTGCTGGATGTGTGATGCCAACACTTTTAGAAGTGGAAGGATCTAATTGTGTTAATTGCAATTGCTGTTCTGAAAAATGCAGCTTTGAATAATTTCTCAATTTATTAAATTTTTACAGATCGCCCAGAATTAGAAAGTAACAGCATCTTCATCTCTTGTTTGTAGTATGAGTTTAAAGGTGCCATGAATGACACATTAAGGGGTTAACAGTACTTAACAGCATTAAATTGCAATTTACAGCTTCAGGCTAATTTATTAACTAACCTAAAAAAAATCACTCCATGAGTGTAAGACTAAACCAGGAAAACCGGTTTTGACCCACTCTTAAGTACACAGTTTTATCACAACATGACACTGACTTAAAAACATGGCAACATTACTCTCAGTCCTATAGTAAAGGATAAATAAAACTGTCAAAATACTAGCAGGAAAGCAAAGAAATTGAAATAGTACTTACCAATATTTAAAACGCTGATAAACAGTTAATATACGCGTAAAACATAGAATCAAACAAAACAATTTTTAAGAGTAATTCAAACAAAATCCTTCACATAAAAAATAACCGCACACAGTAGAGTTTCGTTCAGCTACAAATGACGTAATGACATTCGACGAGCAATGCCTCGTGTTACCCTTCAAACAAAAGTTCAAATCTAGGAGGAATCTGAGCTACCCGGTTTTGTACAACTCTCCCCTAACTAGTTTTATAAATATTCAGATCTTGGTGCAATAGTTGTTGCACTCTTATGCAAAAATGCATCAATGCAAAATTTATTGGAAATAATATGATTCCATCATAAATAGGATGTAATCACCATGGCAACCTAGAATCATTACTTATCATGGGATATCAATGAATTAATTACACGTGATATGGATCTAATAGAAGGAAGAAAACTTTTATTAATACCCTTTTAAGTTCTGATTCGATTTTCATAAAATTTGGAATGACTCGACAAAATTATGCAACGATTATACTAGGGTGTCCCAAAAAAATAAATTTTTAAAAATTTGGACTCTCACCCCCTAAAAAGTTTCCTTTGGGATACTTAAGACCTCTAGTAAAATTTCAGCTGAAAAAAAAAAAAATATTTAGAGGTCCCTCAAGGTCGCCAAAAAGCATAAAAAATAGTTTTAATTCTATAATATTTTACAGTTACTTACAAAATTACTATTTTTAAAATATCTATATATATTTTTTACGTTACATGTATTTAATATGCTGTTTCTAAAAAATGAACTCTCTTGGTAATATTTAGTTAAGTACATGTAAGAAAAATTACTAAGAAAGTGACTAAAAACGAACTTTATCCAAAATATCAGAATGCAATGTAAAGAGAATGTTATATAGAAAAATACACCTGTAAAATTTAAGAAAACAATAAAGAGGAAAATGTTGCATAATATTCTATAAATAACATAACTAATCATTTTTACATATTTGAAGATCTTTACGGTTGCACTTCTCGAAGTTTTTTCTATGCATTTCAACTACTTGCAGTAAATACTGTTTTTGATCTTCATCTTTTGTTGCATCATTAAAAATTTCAACTACTTGCAATAAATACTGTTTTTGATCTTCATCTTTTGTTGCATCATTAAAAATTTCAATTAATGCTATGCTTCACTCAGCATAGCCATTAACGCATGGAAAATTTTTAACAATTTCTTCAGCACCTTTAAAAGGGATGTGCTTTTGGTAATTTCTTAACCAAAACACTTAGGAAGCTGTTATCTATTTATGCAGTGTGAAAGAAGCTGCAAGAGATATTTAAGTTGAAAAATTTTAAATGAAGTTTCTATAATAAGTACAAATTCTTTTTTCATCAGCTTTAGTATTATATATTTCTCCTTGGCATTAAGAAGTTTTGAAAATGAACAAAGAGTGGCAAGTTCTTCACTTAAATATCAGGAGTGATGTAGAATCTTCTTTAATCCTGTTTTGTGTAGTTGTATATTAATCATATTCATGCAATCTTTGTATCACTAAAATGCCATGCACAGGTGCAACTACAATAGACTGACATTGTACCATGATTGAATGTATAAACACAGAACAAATGATTGAATCTTTGAAGGCTTTGAAATTTTTGAGGTGTCAATTATATTCATTTCCATCAACATTAGTTCATTTTTTAATGAATAACTTTTGCCATCCATCGAGTTCTGTGGAGAGCACCTGTTTTCCAAATAATATTGTTCACATCTATTACAATCATAAAAACAGAAAGGTTTACAGGTCCATGTAATCATCTGTAGGAAGTGTTTAGCAACTGTCTGAAGATGATTCGTAATAAAAAATTTCAAAGCATCGGGTGCTGCTATCAATGAGTTTTTTGATATTGTGAGTTGAGTGGTTAACTTTAATCCATTTTTTTTTCGAAATCTTTTAAACATAATAATTTCAGGCCCACTTGACAGTCCAAGACATACTTTAAATATATCTGAAAGTAACACTTCAAACATGCGTCTACAGACTAACCACAGAAGGATTCTTCTATTTTTATATTCAAGAACACATGTTCCTTTGATTTTTCTTGTATTTGAGAAAGTTGTGTCAAAGCACATACCAATAACCTGATTCCATGACTGTAAAAAAAAAAAAAAAAAAAAAAAAAAAAAACATTAGATGCTGCTTCCCTGTACCAGATAACAGCTTCGGCATTCCAAGAAGTTTTATATTATTATCTTTTAGAGAGGAAACTAACACTGGTAAACAGTCAATTTTTCTTGTTTCATTTAAGGATAAATCTTTTTAATGATAACACCTGAAATCCCGATTTTAGCGATTGACTCGTAGGTTTATCATTGTGTTTTCGTGCACCCAAAGGTATGAAAACATGGAGGACTGGGAGCAGGAAAATACAATATTAAAACTGTGAGTCAACCACTAAAATCGGGTTTTCAGGTGTTTTCCACCAAGATAGGACTTGACAGACCAATTGCATTTTAATTGGTGGATTGAGTTTTAACTAATTCTGGAATTTCATCCGTGAACTCGATGAGGTGATTGTCTGTGCTGCCCAGTCTATTATATTCTCTTTGTAACTTGAGAAACTGAGAATCCTCTTTATTTTTAATAAGCTGTTCTGAATTATCATCACTTATGTCAAGTAACATAACCAAATTTTCACTATACATTTTTTGATTCTCTTGATCTTTTGCATTATTCCTTTTTCTATTTCTCATTAAACGCACTTGTTTGCCATATAAATCTTTAATATTTTTTAAGATATGCTGTTTATGTCTTAATAACAAACTTGATTTTTCCCAAAATGGTGCAGTGTTATTGTATACAAGAACAAAACTATCAATGATTGAAAGCTTCTGAGTATGGTGAAAGTATATGTATATAAAATTAGCAGGTGCAGTTTTAAGCTTTGTTTTTCTATTTAATTATGCTTTTCATAATATTTTTTGTTATAAGTTATAATAGATAGTATTAAAAATCTATTAATAGAAATAAAATAATATATAATTGATCATAACTTATGTTTTTGATTAAAATTCCATATTTTTACATAAATCAGTGAACTTGTGTGACCTTGAGGGACCTCTTAATCTTTTTCAAATGAGCTCTAACTTCATATATGTTAATAATAGGAGAAGAAGAAACTTTTTAGAGGGTGAGACCCACCTTTTAAAAAAATATTTTTTTTTACATGGAATTTTGGGACACCCTATATACATATTAAATTTCAAACCATTCGGTTAGGTAGTTTTTGCGCTGTTACATGCGAACAGACAGACGGACGGACCAAGACGACGACTATAGGTGCTACCTATTTATATAATTACGAACGCACCTAAGTAAAAATGCCATAATGCCAAAATTATTGTTTTTTTTTTTTTTTTTTTTTTTTTTTTTTTTTTTTTTAACATAGTAACAGTCAACAGACTATAGAAAGGACAAATTTGAGAATTTTCTTAATTTTCTCAGTTTCATTTAACTCATTTAAGGTCGAACCGTAATAAGAAAAGTGGTAATGGAGTTCTCCAACTCCCCTTTTGAGTTTACTAGCAAATTTAGCCGTTTTTTATGATACTAGGCGGCTCGGCCCCTTACGAGCTACGCTCGCCAACCCCCGTCCAGACACCGCAGTCTCTAAATGCACGCTAATTTGATCGGCTTTAAAAAGATTTCGAAAGACTGAATTATAATTTAAAAAACAATGGCGATCTCCCTATAAACGGATTTCTATTCATTTCTCTTTGATTGGGGGAATTTTAACGCCAAATCCGCTGCGGTACTACTTGATTATCTCGTCGACCGATTTCGCCAAATTATATAAATCGCCAAACCACTCGGCAAATTATACAAATTGACATAATTTTTATTTTAAATAACGAAAGAACAAATAAATTAGTACAACATTAATAAAAATACAAATAAAACGTCGAAATAAAAATAATTTGATGACGTAGACACGTGTAACAACATTTCAAAATAAGCTAATATAAAAGGAATTAAGTAAACAGAGTCTTTGTCTCCTGGTATTTTTTAACAAAGCGAAAAGAAAGTTCTTTTAAATGAGACATTTTAAATTAATCGTTTTTAATCTGACGTAATTTTGACCAAGCTATTCTTTCTCTTTTAAATATTCACGTGAAAATACTTTTGTTAGAAATGAAATATTACACAAGCCAACAGCTGTTTTGGTGCCTAGGTTTTTGGAGCTGATATTATATGAATTTGATGTCCTGAATTGAAATATGGCATTCAATTTTGCCTGGGAGCTCAAATATTTAAGATATAGAACTTTTTGTGAAACATATGTTACACTATTTTAAGTTAAATCCATAATTAAACTAAAATAAAAATAAAATAAATAAACACAGAATTTATTTAAATAATATACAAATGTTAATTTCCATTATTATAATATACATATATTCAAATAATATTTTTAAGAATTATATTATACAAATATATTTACTCACAAAGATAGAGGAAAAAGTCATCGATGAGATCAATTCTCACTGAACATTTCAGAAGCTTCTTTTCCGTGACATTCTTGAATTTATTTTTGAACAATCCCTTTTTAAACTCCAACAGTAATCTGCCATAATGTGCGTATCCCATCTTCCTTGGTAGTGGTTCTACATAGTCTTAATATCCTGGTGAAATCTTTCGCCCTGTTCCTCACTGGTGTCTCCTACATTTTCAGGAAAATACTCTAAGTGGCTGTGTAAATAGTGCACCTTAATGCTCATATTACACCCAAGAGATTTAAAACTATTAAGCATTTCGTTTACCAGTTCTACATAGTTTTCTGCTTTGTGTTTGACCAGAAAGTTTTCGACAACTGCAACAAAAGAAGTCCAGGCTTTTCCCTCAGTCTCATTCATCGAATTTACGAAGGCAGGATCCCTAATCAGTTGTTTTGTGGCCCGTCAAATATTCCTGATTTAATTTTTTCATAACTCAATTGGGGCATTTTCTCTTCTATATATGCAAAGCATGACCCGTTCTTATCAAGAGCCTTTACAAACTGCTTCATAAGGCCGAGCCTGATACGCAGTGGAGGAAGTACGATTTTGTCTCACCCAACTAAGGGGTTATTAATGATATTTCTTTCCCCAACATCCATGTTTTCTCTCTTAGGCCACTCGTTTCTAACCCAGTGGTGTGTTTTATCCCTGCTATGTGCTATCCCAAAGACACAAGAAGCAATGATATTTAGTGTAACCGCTTTGCTGTCCAAGAAGAAAGTTTACCATTTTTAAATCAACACAAATCACCCATTGATGTTCATGATACTTTATCTTGTCAAAGACCAAAGCTATTGTGTTATATTCTTCTTTCATTTTCGTTGAGTGAGCAATTGGTATTGAACCATATTTATTCCCAATGTGTAGAAGGACACATTTTAAACTCCGCTTTAAGCTGTCTACAAATAAGCGCCAATGATCTAGAAAATATTCAGAAAGACCCATTTTTCAAGAGTCCTCTAATTCTGTGACAAAATGCAAGATTGTCTTCTTGGGAGAAGGGTAGTAGACCCTTTTCTCTTGTGCGGTAAAAGGTAATTTTGGTTCCTTGTTCCAGTAAATTTTTGTCCTTCAATCTTGAAGCCAGTAATTCAGAAGCTTCTTTTGACAGGTTGAGATCTCTGGTGAGATCATTTAACTCATCCTGGTTGAAACGTTGAGGCATTGATGACATCTCCTCATAATCACTGTCACCTTCATAAGTATCGGAAGGATGATCAGAGGAACAGTATTCATCCTCTCAGAGCTCTGGTAGCTGGTAAAACGTTGGGATCGGCACTTACTTCCTCTGAGTGAGGAACCGGGCGTCTTGCAGAGACTAAATCAGGATAAGTCCACTTACTATGTTTCTTTCGATTAATTCCTTAATATTTACTAGGCAGAAATAACAATCATCGAAGTGGTTTTGGGGTTCTCTCCAAACCATCGGTAAATCAAATTTGAGACAATTTTCTTTTCCCGTTAGTCCACTGTCGTAAGTGTTCTGTACAAGTTTTACAGACCTGATGCGGTGCCCAGGTTTTATCCTGATCACCAAGTTTAACCCCAAAGTGTCCAAGATAAAGCTCTCTTTACAAAGTCAGTAACATTTTTTCTGTTCTCTTTTAACACGTATTCTCTGCATATGTAGCAAAACACATCAGGATGATTTACACAACTTCTTCTACTTGAACTCATTTAAATTATATTCAACAACACAAATACAACAATCTACAATACAGTATGTTTTAAATTAACTTTATAAGAATTCTATACTAAACACAAATATTGCAAAAGGTCAACAGCGTCTACCCTCCACGGAGAAAACTCACAAACTAACCTTATCTCTTTGCGGCTTTTCCATTTGGCTTTATGGATGAGCGTCACGAAATCATAAGCATGCTCAGAACCTCAGTTTTACTTGCACATCTGTTTTTTCAAGGTCTTCTGAAATTTCAGTGCCTCCCAAATCGCTTTGAGCGTTGCGACAGGCCCATGTGTCAAAGGCCAGTTTAAGCGTTGAAGGTCACTTCAGTTCTAAAAAATCTTTAGTTCTCTTCGCATAGCTAAAAAAGTGGAGCTGATAGAGAAAAACTGATTTCATATTTGGATTCAGTGTCCCAAAAATATCTAAAATCAGCTGAAAAATTATAGGCACCAAAAAAAAATTTTTTTTTTGTAGGCCTGTGTTATTTGCGCTTTCCTAACAAAAATAGTTGAAAAGATCCTCTCAAAATATCAAATAAATGTCTAGCGCAATTTCTAAATTTAAACTGTTTTGCAATATTATTTTGTGTTCATTTTATGTAATAACTGTAATGTGACGTAAATATGACGTAATTTCTCTTATTTAGGAGTTCTAACCCATGTTAATGAATTTATTATTTTACAATATCCTTTCTCTGTTAAAATTCACGCGTAATTATAGATGAAGTAATTTTCAATAAGTTCCTGCTTTTTATACGTAATTATTTAATTCTAATTTGAAAGTTTTTTTTCTGTTTATAATAGTCACGTGTAAATAAATTTTTAATTTGAAGCAAACATTATTGTTTGCGCTATTTATAAAGTTGGCAACAGGTTAAATTAGTACAATTTTCTAAAATCTCTCTATTCTAAAAAAAAGTAACTATCGCTGTCACCGCCGCCGGTTTTGAATTTTTTGTGACCAGAGGTCTTTCTTCGTTAATATTAAGAAAAATAATGCATACAAAAATATGAAAATTGGTAGTATTATACAGAAATGTTTGATAAACACGCTGATGCAGACAGTTTTCAAATCGAAGAATTATTTTAAGAGATATTTAATGCTAAAGTTGGACAAAATCGTTCCACTAAAAAAGTTTTATAGGAGCAAAAACTATACATCGGAATTTAATAATTTTTAGATCATTTTATACGTTATAATTTCTCGGTGTGCAGAATTAATTTATTTTTTTTAATTTGACTCATTTTTCGAGGTTTCATTTCTATTTTAAATTCAAATTTTCAGCATTTCGAGAGATATTTTTTACTTATTTCAGAAAATTCTACTAATTTAACCTGTTGCCAACTGTATAAACAACGGAAACAATAATGTTTGCTTCAAATTAAAAATTTATTTACACGTGACTATTATAAACAGAAAAAAAACTTTCAAATTAGAATTAAATAATTACGTATAAAAAGCAGGAACTTATTGAAAATTACTTCATCTATAATTACACGTGAATTTTAACAGAGAAAGGATATTCTAAAATAATAAATTCATTAACATGCGTTAGAAGTCTTAAATAGGAGAAATTACATCACATTTTACTTATTACGTAAAATGAACAAAAAATAATATTGCAAAACAGTTTAAATTTAAAAATAGCGCGAGACATTTACTTGATATTTTGAGATGAACTTTTCAACTTTTTTTTTTTTTTTTTTTTTTTGGACAGCGCAAATAATATTTCATTTCTAATAAAAGTATTTTCACGTGAATATTAAAAAGGGAAAGAAAAGTTTGGTGAAAATTACTTCAGATTAAAAACGATATATTTAACCCTCTAAGTGTTTGGGGCGTAATATTCCGTTCACTAAGCTCCAGGTTTCACAGCAATACAAGCAATATTTAAGATAATATAATTCTAGATATTTAATGAATTTTAAATACATTGAAGAATGATTAATACGCTCGAGGATTACATTCATATTTATAGTTGAGTTTATTTATAATGTCGAAAGAATCATATTTTCTTAGCATTTAAAACAAAGTGCAAAGAAAACAACATTACAATTTTACCCTTTAGCAAGACGCTCGGAGGGTTAAAATGTCTTATTTAAAAGGACTTTCTTTTCGCTTTGTTAAAAAGTACCGGGAGACAAAGACTCTGTTTACTTAATTCATTTTATATTAGATGATTTTGAAATGCCATTGTATCTTTTAACAGCAGCTGATTTTTCCGTAAAATTCCCCAATCAAAGAGAAATGAATAGAAACCCGTTTATAGGAAGATCGCCTTTGTTTTTTTAATTATAATTCAATCTTCCAAAATCTTTTTAAAGCCGATCAAATTAGCGTGCTTTTAGAGACTGCAGTGTCTGAACGGGGGGTTGGCGAGCGTAGCTCGTAGGGGGCCGAGCCCCCTAGTAAGTAAAAAATATCTCTCGAAATGCAGAAAATTTGAATTTAAAATAGAAATAAAAGCTCAAAAGATGAGTAAAATTTAAAAACCAAATGCAATCTGCACACCGGGAAATTATAACGTATAAAATGATCTAAAAATTATTAAATTCCGATGTATAGTTTTTGCTCCTATAAAACTTTTTTAATGGAATGATTTTGTCCAAATTTAGCCTTAAATATCTCTTAAAATAATTCTTCGATTTGAAAACTGTCTGCATCAGCGTGCTTATCAAACATTTCTCTATAATACCGCCGATTTTCATATTTTTGTATGCAATATTTTTCTTATTATTAACGGAGAAAGACCTCCGGTCACAAAAAACTCAAAACCGGCGGCGGCGGTGACAGCGGTAGTTACCTTTTTTTAGAATAGAGAGATTCAAAATTGGAAAGATAAAAAAAAAAAAAAAAAAAAAAAAAAAACTGACCGCTAAGGAAACACTTTTTCGGGAACGAAAAAAAGGGGGGGGGGATGCCATGAAAAAATTAACAAGTAGGAAAAATCATGCGTTAAGTATAGATTATGAAGCATTTTCCAACACTTCCTGAATGCTTTAACAAAACGTCGTTATTTAGGGAAATAAGGTATATAAGAGAACTAAGCAAACATTTTAGAAAACGCATGAAGCATTTGAAAAACTGATTTCAGCAGTTACCGTCTATAGCCAAATATGGATTCCAATTCGTTTGAACAACCCTGTATTTGGTCTGTAGCAGTGGCGTAGCTACATATTCAGCGCCCTGGAGCAAGTACAGTTTCTGCGCCCTCTCGTCTCTCAAAAAAGTTCTGCGTAATTTTTTTTGGAAGTTACATATATTACACACACACACACACACATATATATATATATAATATATAATATAAATATAAACAATATATACATATATATATATAACTAGCTGACCCACCCGGCATCGCCCCGGACCGTTATTATAACGTAAATAAACTCAAGTTTGTATGATTTTATTTATTCATAATTTAGTTCAAATGAACATGGTTTTAGGGGTGGCCCACTGTCTTCGGCAGTGTCTACTGTGTTCCCGACAAACCTCTTTCAGAACGAACCTGTGGCCTGGGTCCCCGCTACCAAAGGCAGTATATGCCATGAGTGTTCCGTACTAGCCCGAGACAATCGAAAACCAAGTTGAATGAGTAAACCCCGTAGTAATCGCGCCCATAGTACCTAAGATAAGAATGCGAAACCTGGCGATGGAACTATAATCTTTAAAACAATCGTAAGCTAAGTTGAATGGACCAATTCCCGTTGAAATAGAGCCCATAACAACCGAGAAAAGAATGCGCCGTTAATGTTCGAAAATGGCTGTAACAGAAGTCTAAGATAAACTTTCATAATGCAGAAAGTAGCTGAATAGTAAGATAAGCTTAATTATCCATTTACCGTTGAAATGGAATATTTTGAACCCGAGAAAAGAATGCACCATTAATGTTATAAAATGTTGATTACTGAAGTCTAAGACAAACTTTCATAATACAGAAAGTAGGTGAATCGTAATCTAGGTTGAATTAACCAATTCCCATTGAAATCGGCCCCCTAGAACCCGAGGAAAAAATGCACCCCGAAGCAGTGGAAGGTGCTTGTTGTCCCCACCCCCTGTAAATTTAACAAATTACCTTTAACATTAACGTGATATTTAATTTACGGATGAAATCCCATCCGCTCTAAAGTTAACCACTTACCTCCAAAAATGGCGCGAATTTTAATTCACGGCTGTAGTGAGTAAACGTAAGTTGATGCCGTAAAAGAAGATTAATATTCGAAAAATGTGCTAGCTGGAGTAAAAGAAATTTTTTATCGGTTTCTAAAGTAGCCGGAGGATCCTAGAACTATGCTAAAGAAAACTGCAAGACTATCGGATAATTTTTAAAGAAACTGCAACAAGGACCTTAAGAAGGCGATTAATATTAAAAATTGGTGGTAGCTGAAGTGTGAGTAATTTTTGTGTTATTCATGTAGTAGCTGGAGGACCTAAAAAATAGTTAGGGAAAAAATCCTAGTGAATCGGACCATTTTTATAGGGAGACCAAAAGGAGCTTACTGATAATTGAGAGCAAGGCCTAGGATGAAAACACGATAAAAGGTCCTATTACTTAGCGTTTTAGATTTTCCATTAGTCAAAATTAAGTACAGGTTATAATTATTAATCATTAGATAAAAATTTCAAAGAAATGCTTAAAAAAGAGCCCTAGAATCCCAATAAAAATATGAAGGTGTTGGCTCGGGGAGTGAAGTCCAAGACTCAATTTTGAAGTTACGCAATGAGAATGGGACACAATTAGTGGGTGAAAAATGCATGGCGCACAAAAAGTTACCCTAGGGGATCAGTGTCTGAACTGAAATGTAGAAACAGAAAAAAAAAAAAAAAAAAAAAAAAAAAAAACTAAATGAAAAAAGAGCCTCTAAAACGAAGATCTGATTAAAAGGGGCGATTTATTAACAATTTAGGACATAAAAACTTCAAGTGGCCCTGTACCAAGCCTCAGGAGTCCAGAGTCTCAACTGGAATGTAGCTGGGCAAGGGCCCCAAGAAGGCGATTAATTTTCAAATTTGGTGGTAGCTGAAGTCTAAAAAAAATGTATGCTGTTCGTGCAGTAGCTGGATTTCCTAAGATGTTGTTACAAAAAAAAATTAGTAAATCAGACCATTTTTAAGGGAGATATAATAAGAGGTCCAAAAAGGGCCAACTGATAGTTGAGAGCAGGACCCTAAGATGAAAACATGTTAAAAGGTTCTAGTACATAGCGCTTTAGATCTCAATAAGTCGAAATTAAGCATGGGGTATGTATTATTCATTCGAATAAAATCTTAAAGAAGCGCGAAAAAAATGGGGGAAATTCTTAAAAAAGGGCACTAGGTGTCCAATAAAAATATGAGGGTGCTGGCCCAGGGAGAGGAGTCCAAGTCTCCATTTTAAAGTTATGCATTGAGAGGTTGATAATATTAGGGTGTGAAAAATGCATGGCGCAGAAAATTTTCAAGGGGTCCAGTGTCTTAACCGGAATGTAGAAACGGAGACTAATTAAATGGGAAAAGGGCCCCCAAAACGAAGAAGATCGGAAAAAAGAGGGGGCAAGTTCTGAGCAATTCAGGGCATAAAAACTGAAAGGTGCTTTGGAGGCGCTGGCCATAAAAAAATAAAAATTTGAGCTCCAGGTGTATCAGGAACTGTCTTGGACTACCCTCATCGAAATTTTCAGACTTCTACGTGCAATATATTTCACTAGCCACCACACACAGAGCGAAACTTTCTTTTATTATTATAGACTAATTGACCCACCCGGTGTTGCCCGGACCCGTGATAATATTCTTAAATAAACCTGAAATTTTTATGATTTTATTTCTTAAGGTGGCTGGTCACTCAGCTTCCGATTTCCCCTCACTAATGTCAAGTCTATGGGCATAGGATGCATTCGTAAATTTAAAACATCTCCTAGGGAAATTAATATTTTTAACTTCTACTTTTTGTGTACACTTCCTAAAAGATGTCTCTTTTTTTCTTAGTTCTCAAAATATTTCTAAAAGTATAGACTTAATTTTCTAGGAAGTGTTAAAATATTACTCACAATTCGCCCGCTTTTAACACAAAAAATATTAAATCCAGCCTAGATTTTAGAAATATTTTGAAAACTAAGAAAAAAAGAGGCATTCTTTTAGAAGAGTACACAGAAAAGAGATGCCAAGAATATGAATTTCCCGAGAAAATATTTTAAATATACGAATGCATCAAAAGTCCATAGACTTCACATTACGGAGGAGAATTCCGAAGCTGAGTGACCAGCCCCCTTAAGGCTGTTCTTAAATCCAAAGGGGCAACTTTGTGACATGCATTTTAACTAATTTTTGCTCGAGAACAAGCATGTGTTGTTTTTCAGAAACTTTGTAATCGAAAGACATTTTCCGGATTTTTTGTAAACTCAATAGATCTTACTGAAAACATTGTCAAAGGTGACATTTTCAACGGAATTTCCCAACGAAAGCAGAAAAACCAGCAAAAATGAAGGGAAAAAAAGTCTTGTCATATATCTTTAACACGATTTTGCCTAAAATACGAGCTCGATGACTGCGCTATTTTTTTTTCCAAATCGTAAAATAATTATCGTATATTACTACCTGTTACATCGTACATATAGGTTTCTCAGAGGTGAATTCTTTGGCTACCATTATTTCCGCACAGTAATCATCATCATAAATTTCTAAAGCATTTTTAATAGAAATGTACCAGAAAGATTATTTTTTGAAAATAGTGGTATCCAGTAAAGTGACCGATGAGAGCTCTGTTAAATAGGTTTTGATTACTTTAAGATCTGAAAATCTTCAACGTCGTCTCCAGAAAAGTTACAGAAAATAATCAAGCATTCTGAAACGGTGTCGAAGAAGTTACTTGAGGCTGCAATGTGATATGAATTAAAATTAAAACTTCCTGAATAGAAGTCATTTCTTTCAACTGTGTATGGAAACATGTTTTAGGTTAAACACAAGGTAAAATATCATAGGAATACGTTGATTGTAACAAGATTCATCAACATAATGTCTGATTAATAATGAAAAAAATATGCAAATATTTTAAGAAATCTTTATTTCGCTTTTTCTAATCTTGCGCCCTTAAGATTCGTGCGCCTGGAGCAGTCTGCTCCAACTGCTCCTCGGTAGCTACGCCCCTGGTCTGTAGGTTGATATATATAATATAAATACTATATAATGGGAAAATTTAGTTTAGCAAGAAAATGCATAATAGGTTGGAATTTCTCTTTCAGCAATTTTATTAATAGATGGAAACATACGTGAATTCTTTTGTACAACCCTTATTACACGCCATTATTTAGCTAAAATTTAATTCAAACTGAAACACTCTTAAAACTACTGAAATCACATTTCCAGAAATTATCATTTATAGACGGCTATGTATCCAATTCTTTGCGTGACCCTGTATAACATTTTATCTGTATTCTACAACCATTTCTTAGTAAACAAAATGCAGTTCAGCGTAAAAATGCATAACTCATTTAAAAACTACCTTTAAGCAATTTGCGCTCATACCCAAGTAACCCTTACGAATTCTTTAGTGTACCCCTGTATATGAGTTATAGCATTTATACACACCATATAGTATGCATAAATATAGTGACATAAAAGCGCACATCATAATTAAAAATGCACTTCCAGCAATCATCGCTAATGTACAGTACTTTGGATACAATACAGTATCTGAAAATGAAATCATTTGTGTGTCCCTGTAAATGCTATGCATTATATATGAAATAAGTCATAGTAAACCTCAGCGGCGTATATCAATTTCATTATATATGGAATAGTTTAACATAATTAAAATACGCCGCAAACAATTCCCCCCACCTCTATATCATTATGTAACGGAATTCTTTTGTGTGGCCTTGTAAATGAATAATAACTATTCTTTGCACCGCATATTCTACAGAATGCATAATGCAAATTTTAGTACACTTCATAAATGCATAACAGTTTTATTGCGTTTGAAAGCGTGTAACACCATTAAAAATAATTTGAAACGGATTTTTTCCCATTGGCCGTAATGTAACGGAATACTTTTGACTGTCCCTGTAAATGAACTAAACATGCTACAAAATTCATTTGAAATAGGGAACGTGCTATGGTAAACGTCAATAACATCCAAAAATTTCAGGGCAATCCGAGTATATTTACGATAGTTAGAGCGCGGACAGACAAACCGAAGTCATAAAAACTTTTCAATTTTGTTGGAAAGTGATTAAAAAAAGTGCTGATTTTTTCTTTCTTTTTGAGATAAATTTATTTCTTTTTCTGTCACACCGGACTAGCCATTCTCGCTAGTTCCATATTGTTTCACATTGACACCACACCATACCCAAAGAAAGGGGGATGGATGAGTTTACAAACCCCTTTGTGCTCCAAAATCCTCGCAATGAAATGATCTTGAGATAAATTTTTAATTATTTTTTCTGTCACTAGGGGGCTCGGCCCCCTACGAGCTACGCTCGCCAACCCCCGTCCAGACACCGTAGACTCTAAATGCACGCTAATTTGATCGGCTTTAAAAAGATTTCGAAAGATTGAATTATAATTTAAAAAACAGTGGCGATCTCTCTATAAACGGATTTCTATTCATTTCTCTTTGATTGGGGAATTTTAACGCCAAATCCGTTGCGGTACTACTTGATTATCCCGTCGACCAATTTCGCCAAATTATATAAATCGCCAAACCACTCGCCAAATTATACAAATTGACATAATTTTTATTTTAAATAACGAAAAAACAAATAAATTAGTACAACATTAATAAAAATACAAATAAATCGTCGAAATAAAAATAACTTGATGACGTAGACACGTGTAACAACATTTCAAAATAAGCTAATATAAAAGGAATTAAGTAAACAGAGTCTTTGTCTCCTGGTATTTTTTAACAAAGTGAAAAGAAAGTTCTTTTAAATGAGACATTTTAAATTAATCGTTTTTAATCTGACGTAATTTTGACCAAACTATTCTTTCTCTTTTTAATATTCACGTGAAAATACTTGTGTTAGAAATGAAATATTATTTGCGCTTTCCTAACAAAAATAGCTGAAAAGTATCCTCTTAAAATATCAAATAAATGTCTAACGCAATTTCTAAATTTAAACCGTTTTGCAATATTATTTTGTGTTCATTTTATGTAATAACTGTAATGTGACGTAAATATGACGTAATTTCTCCTATTTAAGACTTCTAACGCATGTTAATAAATTTATTGTTTTACAAATTCCTTTCTCTCTTAAAATTCACGGATAATTATAGTTTTTATGACGTAATTTTTAATAAGTTCCTGCTTTTTGTACATAATTATTTAATTCCAATTCCAAATGTTTTTTCTGTTTATAATAACCACGTGTAAATAAATTTTTAATTTATTTACACGTATAAATATTTTTTTTTTTGAAGCAAACATTATTGTTTCCGTTGTTTATACAGTTGGCAACAGTTTAAATTAATATCACTTTCTAAAATCTGTTGAAAATATCTCTAGAAATGCTTAAAATCTGAATTTAAAATAGAAATAAAACCTCAAAAAATTAGTCAAAATAAAAAAATTAATGCAATCTGCACTCCGGCAAATTCTAACGCATAAAATGATCTAACAAGTTGGAAATTGCTCGTCAAACGTGGCAAATGAGGTGCGTTCGTACTATAACTAGTTTTATAATTATTTTTTGCACCCCATATTGTACTGAATGTATAATTTTTTGCACTTCATAAAGCGCATAGTCTGATACATCATTAAAATGCACTTCCAATATTTTTTTCCCATTCCCCGTAATGTAACGGAACACTTTTGACTGTCCCTGTAATTAAACTATACATCCGATTTTCCTAAAATTTGAAATAGCTCAACAAAATTTTGGAACAATTATATCTTTAAAATTTCAGACCATTCGGAAGGCTGTAATATCATTAAAATGCACTTGCAATAATTTTTCCCATTGGCCGTAATGTAAAGAAAAACTTTTGACTGTCCCTGTAATTAAACTATGCATCCGATTTTCCTAAAATTTGAAAGGGCTCGACAAAATTTTGCAGCAGTTATATCTTTAAAATTTAAGATCATTCGGAAGGCTCTAATATCATTAAAATCCACTTGCAATAATTTTTCCCATTGGCTGTAATGTAAAGAAAAACTTTTGACTGTCCCTGTAATTAAACTATACATCCGATTTTTCTAAAATTTGAAAGGGCTCGACAAAATTTTGCAACAGTTATATCTTTAAAATTTCAGATCATTCGGAAGGCTCTCATATCATTAAAATGCACTTGCAATAATTTTTCCCATTGGCCGTAATGTAAAGAAAAGCTTTTGACTGTCCCTGTAATTAAACTATACATCCGATTTTCCTAAAATTTGAAAGGGCTCGACAAAATTTTGCAACAGTTATATCTTTAAAATTTCAGATCATTCGGAAGGCTCTAATATCATTAAAATGCACTTGCAATAATTTTTCCCATTGGCCGTAATGTAAAGAAAAACTTTTGACTGTCCCTGTAATTAAACTATACATCCGATTTTCCTAAAATTTGAAAGGGCTCGACAAAATTTTGCAACAGTTATATCGTTAAAATTTCAGATCATTCGGAAGGCTGTAATA
This sequence comes from Maratus speciosus, assembly GCA_963932465.1. Lineage (NCBI taxonomy): Eukaryota > Metazoa > Arthropoda > Arachnida > Araneae > Salticidae > Maratus > Maratus speciosus. Next base: position 395,433,538 of record OZ010790.1, on the reverse strand, counting down.
TCATTAAAATGCACTTGCAATAATTTTTCCCATTGGCCGTAATGTAAAGAAAAACTTTTGACTGTCCCTGTAATTAAACTATACATCCGATTTTCATAAAATTTGAAATGGCTCGACAAAATTTTGCAACGATCATATATTTGAAATTTCAGACCATTCGGTTGGGTAGTTTTTGCTCTGTTACATGCGGACAGACGGACGGACGGACTGAACGACGACTGTAGGTGCTACGTATTTATATAATTACGAACGCACCTAAAAATGATTAAATTCCTATGAACAGTTTTTGCTCCTATAAAACTTTTTTAGTGGAACGATTTTGTCCAAATTTAGCATTAAATATCTCTTAAAATAATTCTTCGATCTGAAAACTGTCTGCATCAGCATGTTTATCAAACATTTCTGTATAATACTACCGATTTTCATATTTTTGTATGCATTTCATTTCTTAATATTAACGAAGAAAGACCTCCGGTCCAAAAAATTCAAAACCGGCGGCGGCGGCGGCGGCGGCGGCGGTGACAGCGGTAATTACTTTTTTTACTTTCTTCCACCTTTACAAGAAGAAAGTATTGGATTCATGAAAATTTTCGAATTCAGGTTTTCGACGGATTTAGACGTTTTATTGGTCAGAGATTCCAAAAAACATGTTTTTACAAAATGTCTGTCTGTGACTCTGTGAGTCTGTCTGTCTGTCTGTGTGTATGTGACACAAATTTTGTGGGCGCTCTATCTCAAGAACTAATGCACGGAATTTAATAAAAATTTATATTCAGTGAGTCCCTAATACAAATTGATGCTGATTAGTTTTTGGTGTAAATCGCTCAACAGGTGGCGCTGCTATGCAGCATTTTTCACGATTTTCGCAATAGCTCTATCTCACGAACTAATGCATGGATTTTGATCAAACTTCAGATTTAGTTAGTCCTTTATATGAATTGATGCTGATTACGTTTTGGTGTAAATCGCTCAACAGGTGGCGCTGCTATACTGCATTTTTTAAAATTTCCGCAATAGCTCTATCTCAACAACTAATGCTTGGAAAATCAACAAACTTCAGATTCAAGTATACTTTGGTATAAATTAGTGCTGTTTGTGTTTTGGTGCAAATCGCTCAACAGGTGGCGCTGCTATACTGCACTTTTCAGAATTTCCATTATAGCTGTATCTCAAGAACTAATGCAACAATTTTCACCAAACTTCAGAATCAGTTAATCCTTGATATGAATTGACATTTTGCACATTTTGGTGTAAATCGCTCAACAGGTGGCGCTGCTATACAGCATTTTTCCCGATTTCTGCAATAGCTCTAACTCAAGAACTAATGGACACATTTTCATCAAACTTCAGATTCAGTTACTCTTTGATATGAAATGATGCTGACTACGTGTTGGTGAATATCGTCCAATAGGTGGCGCTGCTGTGCTGCATTTTGCACTATTTCTTCAATAGCTCTATCTCAAGAACTAATGCACGAATTTTCATCAAACTTCAGATTCAAGTACACCTTGATAAATGTTGATGCTGATTATGTGGTTGTGTAAATCGCTCAACAGGTGGCGCTGTTATGCTGCATTTGTCATCATTTGCGCAATAACTCTATCTCAAGAACTAATGCACGGATTTTCCCCAAACTTCATATTCAGTTAGACATTGACATAAGTTGATGATAATTAGCTTCTGGTGTAAATCACCCAATAGGTGGCGCTGCTATCCTGCATTTTGATGGATTTATACGATTTTAGGGACACTAATATCTCAAGAACTAATGCACGGAATTTCATCTTTTAAGAATCCTCATGATGAGCATAGATTCACTGTGATAATGAATTTTGAAGTATTGACAAGTATGATATAGAAGAAAGTTTCGTGATGACCACAACATACTAGTTTAGAATAGAGAGAGAGAGATACGATGGACTGGCCATTCCAGTTAGTATCATATTAGTGACACTACAGAGTACCCAAAGACGAGTGGGTGATGGAGTTAAAGCCCCTTTCCCTCCAAAGTAGTCGCAGTATATTGGAAAAAAAGTGCGGATTTTTTTGCTTTATAAGAAAAATATTTAACTCTTTTTCTGCCTTACAACAGACTGTCCATTCTAGTTAGTCCTATATTAGTGTACAATGTACACGTACAGTGACACCACAGCATGCCCAAAGAAAGGAGAAGGCTGATGGTGATGGGATTACAACTCCCTTCCCTCTCCGAAATGGTCTCAGTGAGAAGAAAAAGGGCTGATTTTCTTTCTTTCTTTTTGAGATAAATTTATTTAATTTTCTGTTATGCATCGAACTTGTTTTTCTAGTTAGTTCTATATTTTCTTCAGTTCTGAGACCACAAAATCCATTTCCATATTACTGCAAAACAGTTCGAACGATGGCTTAGTTAGCAGATAAATGAATGCGTATAATATGTCCCATCTATTGACGAGATCTAAAAGTAATTTCGACAAATTTAGAAGCAATTTAATTAATTTAAGGAGTTAATACGTCAAAACAGCCATAATACTTACGTGCAGGATGCTGGCCAAATCTCTGATGCAACGTTGATGCACGATTCTCGATTTTTGCATTAGTGGAATTGACTGCTAGGGAAAAACCAATAGCTGCAAGCAATAACTGGAATCCTGTAAATAAATGTTAATATTTGAAAGTTTAAAATATTAACACTGAATGACTACGAATTATTATTTTAAATTATACTGTTACTATTATTTATTTACAGCAATGGCTCATATACAGGCACTGAAGAACTGAAAAACCTCATACTTTCACTCGATAATAGTGATAACATTCGATATAATGTGACTTTAAAAAAAAATCTTTAACTCTTTCTTTAAGCTAATACATTATATAATTCTTAAGATTAATGTTAGTAATAGTATTTTATAGTTATACTTCCGTTCATGAAACAAATACGTCGCACAGTGGAGTATTCTTCCAATTTAGCTGGCCGAAAGTCAATTTTTGGAAACGCGTCGTTGAGGAGAAAAAAAATATATAGCTAACTGTGAAGATAAATAGATGGGGATTCGCCGTACATTTATAATTTTTTCTGTTACATGAGCAAATGAGTACCAGAGAAGGTAAAACTTGTTTCTAGCAGTAAGTTTTGTATTTTTACCTTAAAATTTGATTTTGTGCCTGTTTATTTCAGTGTGATTTTTTTCTCCCTAAACTTTTGCTTTTACTATATAGTTATGGATTGTGAAAGCCCATGTATGTACGTTTATATTTCACATGAATATATTTATTTTTGTTTATTTAACAGATATGATAAAGCGACATGAAATGTACCGTTTAATTTAGAAATTTTCGTTGTTAATTTCAATATTCTATAAAACATTTGTTATATATCAGGATGAGTTCGGTCGATTGTAGGAAGATTTTGTAAGAAATACTACCTCTTGCAATCGTTACTATGGTGCGACTTTTGAAAAATTCCTTCATTACATATGTATGTATGTATGTACTAAATTTTGTCCGCACGGTAAAAGCCGCAATTATGCACGGATCGTCTTCAAACTCGCCAAAAACTTTGAGATGGCTAATATCTCCGCGGGGATTGCAAATCTGCAAAATCGGCCCGAGGGGGAGAGTTAAAAATGTTGAATAACGCCTTAACATGATTCTGATAAAACCAGATCTTACACAAAAAATGACAGGAAAAAATAAACATTTTTCATTATAGCAGTCGCCAACAATTAAAAAAAAAAAAAAATTCTGACCACAACAATTACTTTTCTATTGCAAGATTTCCACGTGAAAAATGTAAATGAAATAAATAGTTTGCCGAATTGGAAAAAAAATGAATAATTACGTCATAAGTTTTCTAGAGCAAGATTTCCACGTGAAAACTGAAAATGAAATAAATATTTTGACGAATTAAAGAAGAAAAAAAAAAAATATTACGTCATATTGGAAATATAATGGACGTCAGCAGGTAAATATGTAACATCATGTGAGTTTGAAAAAACGTATTAAAACATGATAAAAACTCGACTATGGAAATTTTAACATATTTTAACATTTTGAGGTTATCTGAATTTGTTTTCGCTATTTAAAAACCTATACCATACATATGCGTGTGTGTATTCGACTATATTACAATATTCACAGAAAGTTTAGGCCCCTGACGCTCATTCTTAGTGAAGAAACTGGGTTTTTCTAATCTTGATTTAGATTTTGTTGGTGAAATTAGCACTTAACATTTAGCTTCGAATAGCTGCGAATTTAGAAGAGTTTCTTTCAAACACACAACTGTATGTTTTTGTAAATGATAATGTTTTCACTTTTCTTTCAATTCGAAATGTATTCTGCGATAGATAAATTGCAATTGTTGTCAGAATGTATCATCTGCGCACATAATAAAGTTTTAATTTGCATATCTGACCAATAATTTTCATTTTAAATATTGTTTGTTTAATCATTTATTTTTTAATATTACACAAAAGCACCATTTGACAAAATCCAACGCCTTCATCGTCTAGATTCTGTTGACCCACGAGAATTAAGTTTGTAAAAGAGTCTGTATATATCACTAAGGAAGAAATCTTGTACGTTGAGCATGAAAGTAACACACTAGAAGCTACAAAAGTAACACGGAAATGCCTATGATGTAAAGCACACCATATTATTAAACATGGTTGATTTTAAAATTTTCAATGCCGCATCTAAAACAAAATCAACAATGCATTGCTTCATCTATGGAGCTACAATTTGGACATAACTAACGAGATTAGAGAGGAGTAACTGAAGTTTGGATAGTCCATACTCCACAGTCCACGCACGCATCAAAATATTCGGCAGCATTTTTCATTTAGCATATAAACCAGCCGTTAAAAAACAGAACATTCAGTCCAAGGAGGAAAGGAACCTAGTGAATGAGGTAAAGAGAAGAATGCAAGAGGATTTTAGGTTAAAAATTGGGTTAATTGTGAACATACACAAAACACGTGATATGGAAACACCAATGATAGGAACACCGGCCAAAAGTTCTTTGCTGATCCACATCTCGCTGCAGAAATCACGGCAATAAATTTTAATTTAATCTTTCGTTTTAAGGTCATCTTAGAAGCATTGTCAAGTTGACATAAAATTGGTATAAAAAAAGTTTCTGAGTACGCAACAGACACGGCCAAATTATATGTGAATTTGCATCCGTGGCACCCCATGACGCTAACTGTCCACAAAATTCTAAAACTTGGTGCTACATTTATTGCTAATGTTCCATATATCATAGGTCAGCTCTCTGATGAAGCTCCACAGGCTTGTAATAAGCCATTTCGGCAAAATCACACAAATTTTGCTCGAAAATTTTCAAGAGAATCATGCAACATAGCCGTTCTAAATCGATTAATGGTGTCTTCAGATCTCTTCTTGTCTTGTATGGGAGTTATAAAAAAGAAAAAAGGTGAACCATTTTTAAAGGAGACTTTAACTTTACTTCTTACTGGTAAAATTTACAGCATCCACACAGCGCATCTGTGTGACACAGATCTTGTTAGTGATGAAAGTTATTCCGAAGACGGATCATCAGATGAATAGCATTGATATTTTATCAATGTATTTCGTTTTTAACTTTACTAAGCGGTTTGGCCGATGTAAGTTAATAAATAATGACAAAATACCCCCCCCCCTCCCGAAACTCTTTCTTTTCGATCTTCAATTTCAACCGATACGTAAATAAGGCTTCTGCGCATGCTCCAGCGCTTTTTACGTCTCGCAAGGATCGAGACGGGTTTTAAATGAGAGTGAGTTGCGATTTTTAATTAATAACTCAACTAATTACTAGAATTTTAAAATTCTGAGACTCAGGTGCATCAGAAAGACACTTTGGGGTAGCCTCACAAAGATTTTCTGCATCGTACGTTCCCTGCAAAAATAAATGTTTATTTTCATTATTCTGGTTACGTATGATGATAAGATACTTTTAAATACAGAAAGATATTAATTTCAAATTAATTTTTGTTTTAATCCATTAATTAATTTTCTAGACAATTTTTGCTATAAATTTTGGCAAAATATTTTCACTATATTCTGTAAACATTTAATACATTTATGAGTTTTAATTTTCAAATGAAGAAATGTAACAGAAATTTTCGCTAGGGTAAACATGAAAATTAAAATAACTTATTTTAATCTATACTGATATTATAAAGAAGTAAAGTTTGTGTGTTTACTCGTATTGGGTAAACTTTGGAACTACCGAATCGATTTCAAAAGTAATGGTGAGTAAATGATAGTGATAGTCCCTGTTCCAACATAGACCAAATTTTATGTCCGTGCCACGACCCCAAAGGGTGTGCAGAAGCAAAAAACGTACTAAAACTGAGAATTTTGTGTTACTAAAGAGCATAGAAACTTGAAATTTGGCATGGAAGTTACTTATAACATATAAATGATCTCTAAGAAAAGTTGCTAAAAAATTCGAAATTTAAAATGGATGAAAATACGCGAAAAGCGTTCTAAAACCGTTCTGAATTGCGATTTCTATGAAATCTCAGAAAATACCACACCGATTTCAAAAGTAATGGTTGCAAATTGATGGTGACAGTCCCTGCTACAATATAGTCTGTATTTTACGTCGGTGCCACTACCTTATGGGGGTTCCAGGAGCAAAAAAAAAAGTTCTAAATTACGATTTTTTTAATACTGAAACGGTTAGCAACTTAAAAATTGCTATGGTAGTTACTTATAAGATGTAAATCCTCTATAAAACAGTTGAAAAAAATTACAAAAATAAAAAAGGCTGAAAATGGGCGAAAAGCATTCGGAAAACGTTCTAAATTACACTTTCTAGGCAATTGTTAAAGATAGAAACTTGAAATTTGGCGTGGTAGATATTTATAAAATATAAATGCTCTCTAAAAACAGTTTCTAAAATATTCAAGATTTAAAAGTGTGAAATGAGCGAAAAACTTTAAAAAATGTTCTGAATTACAATTTCTATAAAATCTCAGAAAATACCAAACTTATTTCAAAAGTAACGGTAGCAATTGATGGTGACTGTCCCATCTCCAATATAGACTACATTTTATGTCAGTATGTCATTACCACCTAGAGGTTGCAGTTGCAGATAACGTTCTAAATTGTGATTTTTATGATACTGAAGGGACTAGAAACTTTAAATTGGGCATGATAGTTACTTATAAGATATAAATCCTCTCCAAGAGCAGTACAGAAAAATTCGAAATTTAAAAGGGATGAAAATGCGCGAAAAGCGTTCTTAAAACGTTCTAAATTATGATTTCTATGCAATTGTTAAAGATAGAAACTTAAAATTTGACGTGTTAGGTAGTTATAAGATATAAATGATCTATAAGAACAGTTACTAAAAATTTCGAAATTTAAAAGGGTCAATTGAGCGAAAAGCGTCCTAAAAACTTTCAAAATTAAGACTTCTATAGAATCTCAAGAAATACCGAACCGATTTCACAAGTAATGGAGGCTATTTGATGATGACAGTCTCTGTCCCTGCTCCAGGTAGCCGTATGGGGATTGTGTCGATTTCACGGGATAATCATTCAAGAAGGGGAAACGGTGCGTCAAGTAGCTCATTAACGACATGCTTACCAGAAATAAAAACAGATCAAGAACTCTGCTTCTAAAATGTTCTCTTTTAAATATCACCATTGAAATTGGAACAAAAATCTTTTGAAGACTAAATTGATCATTTTAAAAGTATTATATTAACATTATTTTTTAATACATTGTTATTAAAAGGGGATGAAATTGGGATTTATTATTAAACTTGAACATTGTACTTTGTTTCTTGAAAATAACTACACCCGCAAATAGCTGCTATAACTTCAACTAAAGCATAAATGCCTTTAAGATTTTACACCATTTGCATACATCTAATTATTTATCTTGTCTTTATTTTTTACTTGAGTTATTGTACCTATAACTTGAAAACTTTTAACGTGTTAAATAAAATAATCTAATTAAAAATAAATTATTTATGTAAAATACTTAAATTTTGAAATAGTATATTTTGTACTGATAATTCTACGAAAAACGAACAGCACGAATACACCAATTTAGAAATTGTTACATAATTTATGCCCAGTTTTATAGATATTATTGTTTTTTTTTTTGTTTTTTTTTTGTTTGTTTTTTTTTTTTTCATTTTACTTGCTCTATCTTGTGTTTTTAATGTGGAATGTGTTTCTCACACCATCTTTACGATTTATTTGGACAATAATAAAAACACTTTCCTTTTGTATTTGATTAAAGAAAATCTTTTATGCCAACCTAGAATGGATTTGTGAAGTATCATTGCAACCATAAATCCTTCTGCATTGAATCAAAGATTTTTTTTTTCTTTTTTGTAAAAATGTTTTAATTTTTTTAAAGTCTGTTGTTCAAGTAATTTCAAATGTCGTAATACTCAGAGAATTTATCAAGAAAATAAGAAAACTATACTTAAGGGGTTGAGTTAAATTATTTAGAATTTTTTCTATTATGGTATAAACAGACGTTTAAACATATTAGACGTTCCAAATATGTTATAAACATTTTATAAACAGACGATTTTGCCCCAAAACATTTCTTTGAGGGAGAGAAGTCAAAGGATGGACAGGACATGAATTTGAAAAGTTGTGATTTCGATTTAAAACTATTGTGCTAATAAATGGAACATTGACCTATTAACATTTTGCGAAATCAATTTCAATATACTCGTATGATTTCATTAAATATTTTAGACACATACTTTAATGATTAGCGAAAAAGACAAACACAGATTTTAGACTGTCCTAGATTAAGGAATTATTTATATTTGAGACCTACAAGATATTTGGTAAAAAATAAAAATTTAATAATAATTAAAAATGAAAACTTAGAAAGCGTTAAACTGTTTAACCATGTGCTATTACTTTACCACATTGTGAAAATTGAAAGTTGAAAAGAAAAAACAAACAACAATAACAACAACAGCAAAAAGATAAAATAATTTGTTATATTATGAAAATTGGTTAATAATAACTATTGTAAATCATAGCAATGTCTTTGTGATAAGTAATACCGCTTCGAAATACCAAAAAAAAAAAAAGAAAAAAGAAAAAAGAAAAAAAAAAAAAAGAAAAAGTTTACACATTGAGTTGTAATGGAAAATTATTTGACATTTATTTGTCATATTGCATGTCCTTTTGCATTTTGAATGTCTGGATCTCAATAAAAATACTTGTGTAATAACGGAATTTGGCCAGGTAAGCTGCAACTATTCTATATTATGGCTGTTCTCAAATCGAAACTGAGTTGGGGATTCCCCCCCCCCCCCCACCCCGAACCGTCTAAAAAGTAGTATGATTTGATTTACAGTTTCATTTAAAAGTGCTCATTATTTTTTGAGAACTGTTATATTTTACGTGAAGAAGTTATATACAGTCTAAGGCGGACTCTGTATAAGGCGGAAATTTGACTACCACGGAAAGATTTTCATGTCCCAGCGAATCCATAGAAAATAAGATTAATACGAGCTCAGTAAGCCGGAATCTCCCTAACGCGGAAACGGAGAGATTTTTAAGGTCACCCCGAAAAGAAATTCTTGTATAAAACGGTAAATATTATGTTTAAAAAATGAAAATCTTCTGGTAGATGAAACTTTTAGATAGATCAAATAAATATAAATTATGAAATATAAATAAAAAACATATTTTTACGCATTCATATGCTTATAGAGAGATTTTGAATTTTTGCGGATTTAATAAAAAGAAAACATGCAGATTGTATTTGTTCACTCGACAAAATTTCCTTTTTATTTACAATTTTTAACCCAAATATATTTGTTTTTACGGTAGAAAAATTTTAAATGTGCATTTTTATTTTTTTTATTATTCTTATAATAAAAAATATATATTTAGGCCGTTATTCTAACAGTAAATATAAGACTACGAGATTTTTTTTTTAAATTCAAAAATTTAAAAATACATTCAAAATTTAAAAAGCAATTTTTTAAAAATTATAATTTCTGTAAATTATTAGGATAATGGAAAAAAAATAAATAAATTAAAACAGCATTGCTTGTATTTTATGTACCGTATTCGTATGTATTCATTTCGCTGAGAAAAATAGAAGTTTATTTGTGTAAAAACAGTAAACAATCCTAAATAAAAGGGAAAGGTCGATTGAACAAATAAAAATGTGCATATTTCTATCTTTTATACTTTTTGTTAAATTCATAAAATGCAAAATTTTATACTTAAAACTCTCTCTCTGTTAAAAAAAAAAAAAAAAAAAAAAAAAAAAAAAAAAAAAAAAAAAAGCAATTTAACAAATTACAACGACCATTTGGAAAACGATTTTTTCAAAGACTAAAATTTAAAACATAAAAAATCGCACGGAGTTGATCATACATTACGCAGGCCATGGATTACATTTTTCGGTACTGTAAATGTTTAAACTTCTACGGAGCTGGTCATATATTACGTACGCCATGAATTAAACATTAATAGTGTTATTTACGTAAAAATTGCAAGCGATAAAAATCGCCTGCGACTCGTCAGATTTCCTATGAAACTTACATATTAGCCAAGCATTTCATTGGCTGTTCGGGAAAAGGCTTTTCCATCGTCAGATGTCCAAGAAATATGAAGACCCATTTTAAACAAAATTTCATTCTTAAACTTCTAAACATCCCACAATAGTACTTTTTACACCGTCGTATAGAGAAAAAAATGTACTTTTAAATGCAATTTGTTTGAAAGCTGTATTTCAATTTGTTTCTGAGTTATTAATTTTTTTTTGTAGTTTTTATTACTTTTTTGTAATAGTGGCAACAGAATTGTCCATCTCTGTTGAAAGTAAAGGTTAGTGTATAGACCAATCAGAAAACGAATAAAATGATGATTAAACCAATAAAAACCTTCATATATGCTTTTGATTTCCTACCCTGTCAGAGAACAATTACCATTTTTCCAAATGGTTAAAAAAAAAACGTATCGAACTAACCCTCCTTTTTTAAAAATTGATTAAAATACGCGATAGCTTTTTTTTTTTTTTTTTTTTTTTTTTTTTTTTTTTTTTTTTTTACGGATTTGTATAAGACGGAATATTGTCTACGACGAAAAATTTTCTAGGTCCCTATCGATTCCGCATTTGACAGACTTTACTGTATTTTACAATTAAAATAATTAAGGCTACTATGTATAATTACTAAAACAAATGAAAGCAGGACGTATGCATAGCGGAATATTTTTTTAACGGAAAATTTCATGGTCTGGGCGAAAGAATATGACTATAAATAATAATGTACTAATGTACCTATTAAGACGAAAATCTTTTAAAGCGATCGTTTTGCGAGTTCGCCTTAAAATATTTTACTGTTTAAAACTTTTAAAATTAAAAATATGCCTGAAAAAAGGGAAAAAACACATTTTGACATAGGCAAAACTTTTTACGTTTATCAGTCTGTCTGCGCTCCAGTTTGTAAATATGATTCGATATCTAGAAAATGCATACTATGATAATGGATTTCAGTACAGCATGAACATGCTTTGCTCTCACATAATTACGTTCACATAATTACGTATGGTTATGCGTGAAAATACATCGGTAGAATTTAATTTGTCATTTCGAGTCATTCTAAAACTTAATATATGTATATATATATATATACAATATACATATATAGGTGCTAAAATTTATATGTATTGAATAAAATGTTGGAAAGTGTGTGATAATGTATAATATATAAATTTTCGTTTTTTTTTTTTTTTTTCTCATTTGACTTGATACTATTAACATAATACTATTCCAAGCGTGTATTCTGTGTTAATTCAGAAAAATATTCTAATATTTTCTAAAAATATACTGCCGAAAAATTGGGTTGTCTTATGAATTATAATAGTAATATACAGTCATGGAAAAAAAGAAGTAAATACCCCCTACCAACTTCGCAATAACTTATTGTAGAAGAAAGTTATTGGTACCAAACGGTTGGGGAAAAAAGTCTACTTTTAAATGATGTATATAAAATTTCCTTTGGGGTTCATATTCATCGAACCCAAACTTTGTTTTTTCTTCAATAGCAATACCCAAATTTGACACCATAAATAGATTCTACTTTCTTCAATTAGCCTAAATCCAAATTTTCATGAAATTCGTACAATTAGTTTCTGAGAAATTTATTATTTAAAAATGAGCATATTTTAGAGGAATTATATCTAAATTGAAATTTGGTACTCGATTGTTGAATGCTGCAGAATGACTGTGTCACTTCTATTACTGTATTATTTTTAACCAATATTAATACCTCACTCACTTAATATTTTGCCAGCCCAAACGTCTCATTGAAATAAGTAAAATATATATTTATTTCAAATTATGATTTTCTAGACATCATAGACGGCCCCTTAAACCGTCATTTTGAAGTTTTTTACTCATAATTCAAAAACTACTTGTAAGAAAAATTTGAAATTGAGAATTTGCATAAAGCATAATAAATATAAATCTATCAAAAAAGTATATGCAACTAATATTTTTTTCGAATATTAATTTCATATTTAATAATTCATATTATAAAACTTTTAAAATTACAAATTCAATGTGTTTATGTTTGGGTTTTTTTTTTTGTATTATAATCAAACAAAAAAATCATCACATTAGGATTCTAATTTCAGGAGATATTAATAAAAATATGAAAACGTAATTTAACATTAGAAGCTCCAAATTTTGAATATTTATAATTCAAAAACTTATTATCCAAATTACTTGAAATTTCATTTCTAGGCATAGTTTGAACCGAAGATTTAAAATATATTGCCAAAATTGGGTGTTGCCATTGAGAAAAGGCAAGGTTAGAAAGTTTGGTGTAGTTTAAATTTGCAGATGGCTCCCTAAGCAAACTTTATATGCATCATTTAAAAGTACACATTATTTTCAATCGTTTGGTACCTGTACATTTTTTTTTTTTTTTAATTATAATTAGTTGCAGAGTTAGTAGGGGGTGTTTACATTTTTTTTTTCCACGACTGTACGAATATCTCTAAGTTAAAGAAAGATAAGAAGTTTCCAATATTACAGCATGTTCTTATTATTTAATTATTATTATTAGGCGAATTATTATTATTATTATTTACAATTGTATATGTTTGTTAACATTTCTATGCTATAATAATAAGTTTTAAATTTCCCTTTTTTCGTAGATTCACGTAAACAACAATAATGGTTTCAGCCAATAACAAAATGAACTCATAACTGAATGTTACACGCAAGAAGTCCGAACACCGAAATTTCATATTTTGTTTCATTATATGTGCCAAAATTTACCATTTTAGGTAGCTTTCTTTACAAAAAGCTACCTCCGTTCGGAGGAAAGCGATTTCAAAAAATTTTGGTATATTTTCATCGATCATGACCCCCAGACCCCGAAACCACCCTTCGTTCAAAATTGATATATATATATATATATCAATATATATATATATATATATATATATATATATATATATATATATATCTGACCTATGTCACACTGTAACTCTCGTATTTATGAACCGATTTGGATGTAATTCGGTGTGTACATAGTACATACCAATGTCTCGACCGAGTTCGTTGGCCAATTTCATCCGCCATTTTGTTTCAAAATGGCGGCCATTTAAAAATTAAAAAAAAATTTAAAATGTGAAATGTGGTACCAAAAAATTGAAAATGGAAAAATATTTTTTTGTTATGTATTTGACCTTTATACAAAGACTCCGCAGCAGTTTTTGTTTTGTCTATATCTTAAAAAATGGCTGAGTTATAGCATTTTGAATTTCTAGCGAAGCTAACGTTTTGAAACGTCCTGAATTTTGTCACGCGATAAAAGGCGTATTTATGAACCGATTTGGATGTAAATTCGTTTATACATAGTACAAACCAATGTCTCGACCGAGTTCGTTGGCCAGCTTCATCCGCCATTTTGTTTAAAAATGGCGGCCATTTAAAATTTTAAGAAAAATTTAAATTTGAAATGTGGTACCAAAAAATTGAAAATTGAAAAAATATTTTTTTCTTATGTGTTTGACCTCAATAAAAAGATTCGGGAGCAGTTTTTGTTTCGTCTATACCTTAAAAAATGGCTGAGTTATAGCATTTTGAATTTCTAGTGTGGCTGACATTTTGAAACGCACTGATTTTTGCCACGTGATAACAGACGTATTTATCAACCGATTTGGATGTACCTTGGTGTGTACATAGTACATACAAATAACTCAACCGAGTTCGTTGGCCAGCTTCATCCGCCATCTTGTTTCAAAATGGCGGCCATTTAAAATTTTTTTTTAAAAATTAAATTTAAAATGAGATACCAAAAAATTGAAAAATGAAAAAGAGTTTTTTCGTATATGTTTGACCTTAATACAAAGATTCCGGAACAGGTTTTGTTTCGTCTATATCTAAAAAAATGGCTGAGTTATAACATTTTGAATTTCTATTGTGGCTGATATTTTAAAACGACCTGATTTTTGTCACGCGATAACAGGCGTATTTATGAACCGATTTGAATGTAACTTGGTCTGTACATAGTACATACCAAAGTCTCGACCGAGTTCGTTGGCCAGCTTCATTCGCCATATTGTTTCAAAAGGGTTGCCATTTAAAAAAAAAAAAATGTAATTTAAAATTTAAAATGAGGTATTAAAAAATTGGAAAATGAAAAAGATTTTTTTTATGTGTTTAGCCTTGATACAAAGATTCTGGAGCAGTTTTTGTTTCTGAAAATTTGTTCTTTTGTTTATATCTTAAAAAGTGGTTGAATTATAGCACTTTGAATTTCTATCATGGCTAACACTTTGAAACGATCTTGTATTTGTCTCGCGATACCACACGTATTCGCCTTTTTCGATGGAAGAAGGCATGTGGATAGTATACATCAGGGTTGGCGAACCTTTTTATAGCCGCGTGCCATTTTTTTTCCAAAAAAGTTTTAAATGACCCTGACGTGCCAACAAATTTAGGGGATTGAGAAATCTTGAATAAAAATCACTTAAGATTTTTAAAAAAGGGGGTAACATACAGGTGAGGTTATAACATTATAATAATCATAAAAACAATAAAATTTTCGAAATTATAAATTTAAAAAAAAATATTACGTAATTAATTGTGTTGTTGCATCTTGGAAGAAACATTATTAATATCAGGTTCATACTCAGTTAATTTCAGTAGGATGCAAACTGAACCGAATTTATCTGACAACTACTTTTATATGATTTTTTGTATTATTCATTCGAGAAAATAATGACCTTGCGAACGTAGATAGATGGAAAAATTACTAAAACGGCAAACGCCACTTTCTTTAAATAGCTCTGAAATTAATTTCTAAGTTGGCATAATTTTATCACTGGTACTTTTATTATGTGGTAATTTACGGTATTTTAAAGCCGCAATTAAAATTCTTCAATTTCCAATTAATCGAATTTAGACAAGATCAGATTATCAAATCAGATCCGTTTGTGTATTTTGTGCAATATTACAGTATATTGATTTAGAGCCACAAGCGAACCGTGCCAAAATTATTCTTTCGCGTGCCACTTAAAGCACGCGTGCCATGGGTTCGCCGTCCCTGGTATACATCAATATCTCGACCAAGTTCGCTGGCCAGCTTCATCAGCCATCTTGTTTCAAAATGGCGGCCATTAAATTAAAAAATATATATATTTAAAGTGAGGTGCAAAAAAATTAGAAATTGAAAAAGGTTTCTTTCTTAAGTATTTGACCTTGATATAAGGATTCAGGAGCATTTTTTGTTTGTCTTTATCTTAAAAAATGTCTCAGATATAGCAGTTTCAATTTCTAACGTGGGTGACATTTTGAAAAATCTGATTTTTTTGCCTGCGACAGCACTCGTATATATCAACCGATTCCGATGTGAGTGAGCATGTGCACAGCAACTACTAAGGTCTCGACCAATTTCACTGGTTAGCCTCATCCACCATGTTGTCTTAAAATGGCAGGCACTTTAAGAAATCGCCGAATTTGGCAGCCAAATATAAGTTACTTTAAGTAAAAGCAGCTTGGATAAAGCTGACTAATTTCGCGAAATTCTCATTCATAATGATTTAGTATTGATAAAAATTAGTATTGAATCTCCTACATTCGGTTTCCACTTAATTGAGCTTCGTGTGTTTGAATAATATAAATTGGCTTTTTTAAAATAAGGAATATGAAAGCTACCTCTTCCTCCCGGCACTGGCCGGAAGGACTTTATATATATATATATATATGACTTATGTGACACTGTAACTCTCGTATTTATGAACCGATTTGGTTGTAATTCGGTGTGTACATAGTACACACCAATGTCTCGACCGAGTTCGTTGGCCAGCTTCATCCGCCATTTTGTTTCAAAATGGCGGCCATTTAAAATTTATTTTAAACTTTAAAATTTGAAATGTGGTACCTAAAAATTGAAAATAGAAAAATATTTTTTTCTTATGTATTTGACCTTTATACAAAGACTCCGGAGCAATTTTTGTTTCGTCTATATCTTAAAAAATGTCTGAGTTATAGCATTTTGAATTTCTAGCGTGGCTGACATTTTGAAACGTCTTGAATTTTGTCACGCGATAAAAGGCGTATTTATGAACCGATTTGGATGTAACTTCGTTTATACATAGTACATACCAATGTCTCGACCGAGTTCGTTGGCCAGCATCATCCGCCATCTTGTTTAAAAATGGCGGCCATTTAAATTTTTAAGAAAAATTTAAATTTGAAATGTGGTACAAAAAAATTGAAAATTGAAAAAATATTTTTTTCTTATGTGTTTGACCTTGATAAAAAGATTCGGGAGCAGTTTTTGTTTCGTCTATATCTTAAAAAATGGCTGAGTTATAGCATTTTGAATTTCTAGCATGGCTGACATTTTGAAGTGTCCTGATTTTTGTCACGTGATAACAGATGTATTTATGAACCGATTTGGATGTAATTCGGTGTGTACATAGTACACACCTATGTCTCGACCGAGTTCGTTGGCCAGCTTCATCCGCCATCTTGTTTAAAATTGGCGGCCATTTAAAAAATTTTAAAAAATTTTAAATTTAAAATGAGATACCAAAAAATTGGAAAATGAAAAAGATTTTCTTCGTATGTGTTTGACCGTAATACAGAGATTCCGGAACAGGTTTTGTTTCGTCTATATCTAAAAAAATGCCTGAGTTATAGCATTTTGAATTTCTATTGTGGCTGACATTTTAAAACGACCTGATTTTTGTCACGCGATAACAGGCGTATTTATGAACAGATTTGGATGTAACGTGATCTGTACATAGTACATACCAATGTCTCGACCGAGTTCGTTGGCCAGCTTCATTCGCTATCTTGTTTCAAAAGGGTTGCCATTTAAAAAAAGTAATTTAAAATTTAAAATAAAGTATTCAAAAATTGGAAAATGAAAAAAAAAATTTTTGTGTGTTTGGCCTTGATACAAAGATTCTGGAGCAGTTTTTGTTTCTGAAAATTTGTTCTTTTGTTTATATCATAAAAAATATTGAATTATAGCACTTTAAATTTCTAGCATGGCTAACACTTTGAAACGATCTTGTATTTGTCACGCGATAACACACGTATTCGCCTATTTCGATGGAAGAAGGCATGTGGATAGTATACATCAATATCTCAACCAAGTTCGCTGGCCAGCTTCATCAGCCATCTTGTTTCAAAATGGCGGCCATTAAATTAAAAAACATTATATTTAAAGTGAGGTGCAAAAAAAAATAGAAATTGTAAAAGGTTTCTTTCATAAGTATTTGACCTTGATATGAGCATTCACGAGCATTTTTTGTTTGTCTTTATCTTAAAAAATGGCTCAGATATAGCAGTTTCAATTTCTAATGTGGGTGACATTTTGAAAAACTTATTTTTTGCCTGCGACAGCACTCGTATATATCAACCGATTCCGATGTGAGTGAGCATGTGCACAGCCATTACTAAGGTCTCGGCCAAGTTCACTGATTAGCCTCATCCACCATGTTGTCTTAATGGCAGGATCTTTAAGAAATAGCCGAATTTGGCAGCCAAATATAAGTTAGTTTAAATAAAAGTAGCTTGGATAAAGCTGACTAATTTCGCGAAATTCTCATTCATAATGATTTAGTATTGATAAAAATTAATATTGAATCTCCTATATTCGGTTTCCACTAAATTGAGCTTCGTGTGTTTGAATAATATAAGTTGGCTTTTTTAAAATAAGGAAAATGAAAGCTACCTCTTCCTCCCGGCACTGGCCGGAAGGACTTTTTAATATAAAAGCGTAAAAAATAGCAACGTTGAAAGCACCAAAATTTTAAATTCTAAGCATACCATTCTAAGCATTCAACGTTGCTATTTTTTACGCTTTTATTATATTGCACCAAGCTCCTACTTGATAATTATCATTTTTAATATATATATATACTTATTTTATTATCATATTATATCACTTATTTTATTTAACCATATTCAATGTTTTACGGAATTTCAGCAAATGAAGTAGAGTCCTGCACGGGTCGGGTTGTACCCGACCCGAACTCGCAAACTCCGTTTTAAATCAACCCGCAACCCGACAAAATGTCTAATGAGAAAAAAATGGTAGCCATTATTTTTTAGCCAAAGAAGCGAATAAGGCTTCAGTGTGGCTACCTTTCTTAATTACAAGCCAATAGGCTGTTATCTGTTACTTTTTCCCTTCTCCTGCATCCCCTCCCGTAAGATAGACACCAAGCCATTGTATGTTGGTGCTACTACGAAAAGGGGGGGGTGCAAGTGCGAAAAACATTCTAAAATTGCAATTTTTGTGATATTGACGGGGCTAGAAACATGAAATTTGGTATTGTAATTATTTATAAGATGTAAATGCTGTCAAAGAACTATTTCTAAAAAATTCCAAATTTAAAAAGGTAAAATGTGAGAAAAGCGTTCTAAAAATGATCTAAATTTAGATTTTTATGAAATTTTTAAAGATGGAAACTTGAAATTTGGCATGATAGTTACTTATAAGATGTAAAGGCTCTCTAAGAACAGTTTTTATAAAATCGAAATTTAAAAGAGGGAAATTAGCAAAAAGCATCCTAAAAATGTTCTAAATCATCATTTCTATTGAATTGTTAAAGATAGAAATTTAAAATTTTGTATGATAGATATTTATCAGATGTAAATGCTCTCTAAGAACAGATTCTAAATGATACTAAATTTAAAGGTGACAAATTTGATGGTGACAGTCCAACATAGACTATATTTTCTGTTGGTGCCACTACCACCAGAGGGGTGGTAGACATTAAATTAGAGCCTTGGAATTTGACATGATGCACTTTTAAGGTGTAAATGCGTGCTAAGAACGGTTTCTAAAAATTCCAAAACTTCAAATGAAAACTGAAATGTGTGTATGAAATAAGCATAACAGCTTCAAAATACATTTTAAATTATTATTTATTTAGAATTAATTTTATTTCTTCTTATTCATTTAAGTTTCATTTTTGCCTAATGCAGTGTAATAATGAAGTTTAGTCAAACTGTGCTTAATTAGTCCTTTTTGAATTATTCCTAATATTATAATTTCTTCTGATAAAAAATAGACATACAAATATTACTTGGCATATTTCAACTATTACGCGAGCAAAGCCGCTGGTTTTGCTAGCAAAAAGTAAATAAAAGAAGTAATTTTTAATTTAAAAAAAAAAAAACGATTTTAAAGTTTTGTTTCTGACCTTTTATTTTTATGGAAACTTTTTGTTAACAAGCCCTACCACTTCAATTCCTGCATGGATCGGATAATATCCGACACGAAAATTCTATTTGAAGTCAACCGGAAACCGTACCCGAATCCGAAGTACTTCATCACGAAATTCGAAATGAGAGAAAAGGAATTCCACATTTAAAGGCAATTATGGAAAATTACTTTATTATTACAATACCAATTTTATCTTTCATGTAGAAAAATAAACATTTATATATATTCACCTTATATTCAAATACTATGATCTAAAACTATATTATAAACTTGACAAAAAAAAAAAAAAAAAAAAAAATGATTTTCAAGTTTAACTCACAAGAGTAAAAACTCAAACCGAGCCCGACCCAAAAGAACTAGAGTTAACTCCACCTACAAAAAAGAAAAAAAAAAAAAAAAAAAAAAAAAAATGAATACGAACCCGACCCGACCCGTGCGGTGCTCGAGTAAAACCAGGTTACCCAATCCAGTGCAGCATTCATTTTAAATCCCATTGTTACCAAGATAGTTAATTTCCAGGAACATAAAACGATGATATATATATACACAGGGTGATTCATAAATATCGAAACAAAATCTCCTTAAATATTGCCCCTAGGCACATACTTCCAATTGCAAAGTTTCATAAAAAAGGTTCCAAATTTAATGACATAAGTTGTAACTCCATGGGGGGGGGGGGGGGGGGTCTATTTGAGAAAATACAAAAACTATTTTTTATACGGGTTCCAATATTTCCAATTAGGAAATTTTCTCTGACCCCTTCCTGAATTTAAAAAAAAAAAAAAAAAAAAAAAAAAAAAAAAAAAAATTCTTCTCGGTATCTGCAAAACTCGCAGAGTTATTAAAATTCAAAATTACGACTTAAACCATTTTCCCATGTCTCTGAGCGACGAGTTATTGACTCATTTTGAATGCAAGATAAGGGATCATCCACAAATTGTACGTTATTAAAAGTCGATTTAAGACAGTGCCTCTCCTTTGGACATAAAATAGCAGCGTATAGATTTTAAGATAAATCTTCTTTCAAATTATGCTGGAGGTCTTTATTAGAGGTCTGCATGGGTCGAAATATCCAGACCTGGTCTCAAGCCGACCCATAGAAAAAAAAGTTCGTCCCGGCCGGGAAAAAAGTTTAAATCTTAGCCCGAATCTGGTCCGGCTTGATTAAATTTCTAGAAAACATAGTTTTTTACGTCGATATGGTTAAAAATTGTTTCGTATGAAAGAGTTCTGACCAAAAATAGCTTTATAGATTTATAATAGCTGATAGGTTTTCTTTTTATATGTTTATAATCTTCATTTTTAAAGAAGCGTCAAAGGATGTGATAGTTTTTTTTTTTTTTTTAATGAATCTCTATTTGTATATAAATGTTTCACTTACCATTTAATAGCGTTAATTCATAATCCATGTATTGGAGACTTTCAAAAATGATATACAGTAAAACCTTCTAAGACGGAAACACACAGACAAGAAAAAAAATGCCTTAGACAATTTCCCATCTTAGGAGGTGCAAATGTATTCTTTTCTTATGTATTATTATATTCATTTTGCATGGATCAAAAAATTATTACGTTTTACACAGGATTCCGTAATAGGCAACTACTTTTTCTTTTATAGTTTTGTTTTATACTACTGTTTGTACTACTTGTTTTATAGGTTTTTTTTCTTTTTTGCGTTTAGATCTATTACCCTTTAAAAACGTTTTTTAAAGTTTAATTGTAAATGGTAATATGTTTTAATTGTAATGGCGATTTAAAAATATATGCATTTTTTGTAAATTTTTTGGGTTGAGCCAAATTTCACTGATTTTTGCACGGATTAGGTGAGTTAGATAGAATGTTTTTAATACGGGTTGAGTAGAGACCGGGGCTGAAAATTTCACCCCCGTGCAGACCTAGGAAGAAAGGAAGCCAGTCCTGGTTCGGTATTAAAAATACATTAGGCCCGGTCGAGACTGGTCCGGCTCCAGATTACAGACTATTTTAAGCACTCGCCGGGACGATATAAAACCTGAAGTTGTGAGGGTTAAAATTACGAAAACACTCTTAATCGGTATGTTAGAAAAAAACATTGTTTTAAATAGTACAGAAAGAAGATGGAAAGGGCTAAAGTTAAACTGAATAGGAAGTTTAAGGTACATGAAAGAGTTACATATTCACCTGCAATTTAAAAAAAAACATTTAAACATTTTATTAGGAGCCAATCTTTGTTTAAAACTTTAAATGCATTTTAAATTATTAATTTAAATTGTTAAAAATAATTAATTTAAATTCGTAATTAAAATTAAAATAAATTTAATTTAAATTATTAATTTATATTTTTAACTCATGAATTGATTAAAAAAAGGGTGCAAACTCGGAACATGGCCTTTTTGATTATTTTACATTAATTTGTTTAAACAAATTAGAAAATATATTTATTTTTGAAAATATGGTTTTTTAAAAAATAAGTTACATCATTTTTTTTATTTGTGTTTTTAATACTTTTAATATTAATATTTAAAAAAATCCTGAAACAAAATTTAAATTATATTTTCCTCTTTAATTAAATGAAAAAAAGTTTGAAATTTGACGATAATATTTCGAGTTATAACGATTTTAAAGTACCCCAATTAAAAAATATAATAATTTAAAAAATGTTGAACTTTCTGAAAAATTTTAGGATGTGATTTTATTTGCAAATTATATTGTTAATCATCACAAAAAACAGAAAAATCTAATTCTAACTCAATAAATATATTTTTTGCATGTATCCTGAAACTTTTAAAGTAACACTGTTTCTTGAATAACACGCATTTCAATTTGTGTCTAATCTCTAATCCCTTAAAACCTGACGAATTATTTAAACAGGCCATGAGTTTTGCAGATATGAAGGTGGAACTTTTTGTGTTTAATTCAGGAATGGATAAGGAGAAAATTCCTAACTGGAAATTTTACACTACAGTATAAAAATATACGGCCGTATAAAAATTTAATTTTCGTATTTTCTCAAATAGACCTTCCATGGAGTTGTAACTTATCTCATCAAATTTTCCACCTTTTTTTTTTTATGAAACTTTGCAATTGGAAGTATGTGCTTAGGGGCATTAATTTAGGAGGTAGCCTATTGTTTCGATATTTATGAATCACCCTGTATATATATATATATACTAGCTGAACCGCCCGGCGTTCCTCGAGCTGTCAAAAAATAACACGAAATGCAAAAGAACTCTTAAAAAATACAGCAAAAAATCGCGAAATTTTTTTTAAATGCTGCACGGTATCTGAATAAACTTCACTGAGGAGATAAAAAAAAATTACTAAATTGGGTAAGAAAATTGAAGCCAGATTCCTTTTACTAATGTGGAAAAATCGCAACGTATCGCTAAAAACCACTAAATAATCAAAAGTTGCAGAGGACAAAAATTACTAATTGGGTTCAAAGATTGAACTAAATTTCTTTTACGAAAATGTCGAAAAATCTTTGCGAGCGCAAAAAAACTCTAAAGATCATATCACAATATTGACTTACTACATTTGTATTCTAAAGATCATTTATTTAACCCTAAAAATCAATTAGTATTTTAAAGTTTTATTTCTGTTTTTAATAGTCACGTGTAAAACATTTTTAATAATAAATATATAAATGATAACATTTTAATAATAAAAATTTAAAAATAAATATCATTTGTGCTTTTTTACAATTTAGCATCAATATAAAAAAAAAAATTACCATTTCTAAGTACGAAGTAAATCTCTATTGAAATAATGAAATTTTTAATTTAAAAAAAATTGTCAAATTAAAAATAATAATAATTACACAGTGCATATAAGTATGTCCTTATAAAATATGATTAAAATACTATGCATAGTTTTTGTTCTTATAAAACCTTTTTAACATGACTGTTTTGACTGAAAGTACCTCTTAAAATAATTCTTCGATTTAAAAATTGTCTCCTTCAGCGTGTTTATCGAATATTTCTCTATAACATTACCAATTTTCATATTTTTATGTGCAATATTTTTCTTAATATTAGCCGGTCACAAAAAAATCATTTACGGTGGCAATATCAGTTACTTTTTATTTAGAATAGAGAAAAAAAGTACTGTCATATTTTTTACTCGTCGAGTAACACGTTTAAAAAGTTTTCGCAAAATTAATATTTTCTAAAAAACAAAAGTCTTAAGGGGATTTCATACACTTTGAACTTCTTTTTCATTATTTGAGTATTTTATATCTTTTTGATATATAAAAATATAATAAAAATGCCTATTTAGTTAATATTTTTATCTGTAAAAACATAAACTATTTATATTATTGATAATCCTATTCTTAATTTTATGAAAAGGGTATAGTCCAAGAGCTGTTAAACATTTTAGGGAAGGTATTTGAGGCACCCTGGAAATTTGTGCAACACTCCTTTTGTAATGCCTGAATACAAAATCGAATGTCTGGCTGAAGGATCGTGGCCCAAAACCTGTGCCAGACAAAAAATGGCACTTGACACGTGTCTGGCACAGTTTTTGTGCCGACTAAAGTGTCTGCCATTTTCAAAATATTTTTTTCTAAGCATAAATATTATTGTGCCTCAATCTCAGCGTGCCTCAAATACCTTTTTTGGGTAGTCAAAAAATGGCACTTGACACGTGTCTGGCACAGGTTTTGGGCCGACTAAAGTGTACGTCATTTTCAAAATATTTTTTTCTAAGTATAAATATTATTCTGTTTCAATCTCAGCGTGCCTCAAATACTTTTTTTTGGGTAGTGTCAAAAAATGGCACTTGACACGTGTCTGGCACAGGTTTTGGGCCACGATCCTTCAGCCAGACATTCGATTTTGTATTCAGGCATTACAAAAGAAGTGCTGCACAAATTTTCAGGGTGCCTCAAATACCTACTCAAAAATGTTCAACAGCTCTCCTACTAGTACTTTTATGTTAGCCAAGTGCAAATCTCGCCAATAGTAACTTTATCTTTCGCATTGTGTAAATTAGAAAAAAACAAAAAAAAAAAAAAAAAAAGCAGTCTGAAATTGAAATAACATGCCTTTCGTTTTATATTATTTCTTCTTATTAGCCTCCGGTACGGTATGCTATTTTTTTCTCCCAGCTTATTTTGTGTCCAAAAAATAACGTTACCTTACAGAAGCTAACCGTAAAACAAAGCATTACGATTAAATACTCTTTAGCAATTTTTTCTAAGCATCGCGCATTTTCAATTTTTATACCGTCGTATTGGGAAAATAAAGTTCTTTTAAATGCATTTTGTTTGAAAACTGTATCTCCATTTATTTTTGAAATATTAATTTTTTTGTAATTTTTGGAGCCATTTGCTTAATATTGGCAACGGAAGTACTCCATTTCAGTAGAAAGTAAAGGAAAAATAGTTTTAAAATAGTAATTATATATTTTTGTGGCCATTTTCTCGTAACAACCGAAAGAAAATGTAATTAAAATACGTGCTATTTTGAAAAAAATATAAGCGAATGATTTCTGTTAAAACAATGGAGCTATTATATACTATATTTAATTGTAAGTATCTATGAATCATTAGATAGCCGTTTTTTATTTCGATTTTCTTGAATGACGGAATCTTTTTGCTGCATTTGTGCACTATTTCGCGATAGTGATGTGCTATGCATGCTTTACTGTAGATGTTTAAGAGTAGATCGTAAATGTGGAATTCTTAAGCGGATGTGAATGACGTCATTTTACATAAAATAAAACGTGTGCTTTAAGTCTTAAAATTGAAATATGTTTTGTACTGCAGTAGAGTCCCGCTTAACCGAGTTATTTTCTTCTGATGGACTGGTGGCTTCTATTATTGTGAAACAGCCATTATAAATGAAGTGTTAGGTGAAGATGAAAGAGCAGCCGTAAAAACAAATTATGACCATTTTTCTCCCAATTCTGAGCAGAAAATCAGAGTTGTAACTTTTTACGGCTGCTCTTTCATCTTCACCTAACACTTCATTTATAATGGCTATTTCATAATAATAGAAGCCACCAGTCCATCAGAAGAAAATGAAGTAATGGAAATGCCGGGGCGACGCACTAAATTCTGAAAAAGCAGAATTCCTGTTCTCTAGTTTATTTATTTGTATTTTAAATTTAATCAGCGAAAACCATGTATTTTCAATGGAAGTTACGCATTAAAATGTTATGAAATTTATGAATGTAATGAAAGGTATGTCTATTCAATGAAATGAGTGAAAAGTTTATATTTAAATGTGAAAATAAAACAACATGTTTCTATCTAACGTACACTTTATTCTGCGATTTTAAACAAAGATGTAAAAATTAAAATCACAAAAATAATAATTATACTCTACGTTTCGGTTTATTTTAAAATAAAACCATCATCAGGCGTTAATTTTCTAAAATATAAATCGGGAAAAAAAAATTACATGTTACATTCTAGAAGCAAAATTACTTTTGCTATTTATTAATTTTGCTTCGAGAATGTAACGAGTAAAGATTTTTTGCCGAGTTAATTATATTTTAGAAAATTAACTCCTGATGATGATTTTAAAGATAAACCGAAACGTAGAGTATAATTTTTATTTTTGTCATTTTAATTTTTACATATTTGTTTAAAATCGCAGAATAAAGTGTACGTTAGATAGAAACATGTTGTTTTATTTTCACATTTAAGTATACAATGTAAAGTCCTTATTGATTATATTTATAGTTTAAATGAAATTAATAAAATGCAAATGATTGCAATGGTACCAATATTTCGCGTTTTATTACCTGCGCCCAGTTAACTTACAAGTACCATGAAATGCATTATAAGGATCGTCAAAAGAAAAAAAAAAGCTAGTCATTTGAAAAGTACGTGTTGAAGGTTTATCATTTTGATCATACTTATATATTGAAATACTAGCAGGCTTGGCCCACTACGTTGGTCTTTTTTTTCTTCTATTGAACCTTGAATCAAACGAAGTATATAGGAGACCTTGATACGAATCTTTACTTGGAATGTCTTTTCGAATTGTTGAAAAAGATACGAACTCTATTGTGCTAATATATTTTCTAATGTGTCGAGCAAAATTTGAGCTGTTAAGGATCAACTCTTTTAATTGATTATTTACAGTATGACTTGTTAAAAAATGATACAAAGATATGCAATATACTAAAACCTGAAAAATCATCTAATTAACAATGCAAGTCTCATTAAAATCGGCCCAATAGTACTTTTTTAAAAGACTGTAGTTCATAATCAGGTTCGCCTGATTATGAAATGCTCCCACTTAGTTCTATAACCAAGCAACGTTTAACAATATTCAATAAGCTAAAACTATCCCTAAAAAATTACCTAACTATTAATGCAAGTCTTCTCAAAATCTTTTCAGTAAAACTTTTAAAAAGGTTAGCCATTCATAATCAGGTTCACCTATAAGATACCTCACTATAGAAATTCCCTTTATTACTACTATTACTATACTACTTTTATTACATTTATTACATTACTACTACTACCCTTATTACTATAACTAAGCAATGTAGTACGATATACAATATACTAAAACCTTCTCTGAAAAACTATCTAATCATGTAAGCTCCATCAAAATCTATACAGCAGAACTCAAGTTATAAGCAACGATATTTCCATTTGTAGTTTATGTATACAGTGCGATTCATAAACATCGAAACAATAGCCTATTTACTTAAATCTTGCCTCTAACCACATTTACTCCCTGAGATAAGTTGCAACTCCATGGGAGGTCTATTTGGGAAAATATGAAAACTACGGGCCCCGTATGGTTTTATACGGCCCCAGTAGGGTAAAATTTCCAATTAGGAAAATTTTCTTATCCATTCCTGAATTAAACACAAAAAACTTTCATCTCGATATCTGAAAAACTCGCAGAGGTATTAAAATACAAAATTCGTGGCATACACCACTTAACCATGCCTCTGACCGACGAGTTAGTGACGCATTTTGAATGTAAGATAGGGATCATCCACAAATTGCGCGTTTAAAAGTCCATTAAAGACAGAGCCTCTCCTTTGGACACAAAATAGCAGCGTATAGATTTTACTTTGAACTTGCTTTCAAAATATGCTGGAGGTCTACTTTAGAGGTATGCATGGGCCGAAATATCCAGTCCCGTATCCGGGCCTACCCATAGAAAAAAAGTTCCGCCCGGCCTGGAAAAAAAGTTAAAATCTCAGACCGCCCCGGCCTGACTGAATTTCCACAAAACATTAGTTTTTTTTTTTTTTTTTTTTTTTTTTTTTTTACGTTGATACGGTTAAAAATTGTTTCGTACGAGGAGTTCTGACCAAAAATACTTATTTCAGCTTTTTTTTTTTTCATGTTTATAATCTTCATTTTTAAAGAGGAGCCTTAGGCTGTGATATTTAGTTTTTAGGAAGATTTCGTAAGAACTACTACCTATTGCAGTCGTTACCATGGTGCGACTTTTGAAAAATTCCTTCATAACTTTTCTTTATATGACCCCTGGAACCCAAAACCACCCCCACTTAAAAAGTATATATATATATATATATATATATATATATATACTTACTTTTATATATATATATATATATAAAAGTATATACTTATATATATATATATATATATATATATGTAAAGATATCGGGTTACTGTAAAACAAATTCGTCGATCTAGTAGCGATATAGATGAAGAAGATGAATGTAGCATGGATTTGGAGCATAGATGTATGAACATGTATGAAGTGAAACTAGATCAACAGCTTCACCTATTTAATTGAACAGTTTAATCTTTATATACGATCATCGTTTCTCACTAATGGTTGGCAGTCAAGTGGCTAATTCTAAAAAATAATGGAGATGAAGATTGGGATTTCTCCAGGAGACGAATAACGAAAGCAATTCTGTTCACAGGATTTTATTCAATAAGATCGGGCAGGAGTTCTCACAACTCACGATGTAGTACCATCAATAACTTCAATGTAGAAACATCTATAATCAATAGTAATTATTTGATTACATAAAAAGGGTAAAATCTTAGAATGAACGTCATTTTGTCAGACACACCGCCAGGGGCAGTTTACATTTAAAAAAAACTCAGCAAAATCTGCTGGAGAATCGTGCGTAACTGCTTTTTACTTCCTAAGCGTAGGAATACAATTTTGACTTAGTGCGCGTTCTAAACCAATTAAGATGTAAAGATATCACGCCATGGAAAGAGTACTGACAGAGCGAGTGGGGGATAATAAAGCAAAAAGAAACCCCGGAATTAAGCGCGGGAAGGTAAATCTCGGGTGGAAAAAAATGGCTACCAAAGAACATTTTAAAATGCGAAAGATCGGAAATGGAACATTTAATTTAAGAATACGAAAAGCGTAATAATTAAGTGAATTAGACAAGTGAGACATTAAATTACAGGGAATTTAACAGAATTAATGATAGAGATTATTTAAGAACTAGCCGCTACTGGCGACCAGTTTGATCTCCGTTAAATGTATGCTAAGCATTGCATCATGTTACTTTCATTCTTAAACTAATTTACTTGCTCAATCCTCCCCCAAATCCATAGTTTCTGATAGGGAAATCAAGAATTCTTTGCGATCTTGATAACATTTCATACATTTTTTGTTGTTATGCGTATTCAGTCTTTTTTGACAAATACCACTTAATTTCCGTAGCTGTAAAAATGAGTGAAATTTCAAGTGTTTAAACTTAGATTTGTTCATAAACTATCTAAATAAAACTTATTTTACTTCAACATGCTGTTACTTCAATGTTATTTTTTAGTATTAATAAATTTATTTAAATTTTGCAAATCATGCATTTATAAAAATTTTTGGTACTTTTCGATTAGCCGGGCGCAAGTGTTATATATATATATGTGTGTGTGTGTATGTATACCTATATATACATATATATGTATATTTATACATATATAGAAGCTATATGTATACATATATATATGTGTGTGTGTGTATACATATATATGTATATATAAATATACATACATATGTATATATAACACTGGCGCCCGGCAAACCGAAAAGTACCAAATATTTTTGCTGCTTAATAATTAAATAATGAATATATATATGATTTTTGAGTTCATAAATATGACAATAAAGTGACATAACTAAGAGAAATAGCAAAATAAAAACCTCGTGAATTCACACCGTAAACAAACGTTAGCGCCGCCAATTTACCTACTATGACGTCATAAGAACATTGTCCATTCATTGTTGGAAAACCTGTTTTGCGTATGATTACCTTCATGGTTTAATATTTTCTACTGTTCATGATTAATTCTCTTGTATTTCTTTATTTCATGAAGTGAGATAGTAAGCTGTCAACTTAATTTAAATTGAAGTTTTCTTAGAATATATATTTATTTGAATGTAAATTAGAAACAATACTTTGATGTTGAAATGAAATATTTTAGTTTATGTTATTATTATTATTATTAATTATTTATTTAGGTACTTTTCCACTACAGGGGCATTGGCATTTTTTTTTTAACTTGGCACAATTCGGTCTTCAGAAAGTGAAATACGTTGTCAAAATATATAAATAGCTATGAAAACAAACTTGCTGAAATTTTATTTTTGTTTATATGTATTTATTTGCATATAAACATTTTATTTATACATCTATATACAATATTTGTTTATATACAAATTACTTCTGTTTCCATATAAAAATAAATTATTACCATCTTTAGATTAAATAAATTGTAGACATATGGAAAAATTGGCTTATGTGTATGAAATAAGATATAGATTGCCAGAAAATATGATGCCATTTTTTTTTTCTCACCAAGGATCTATACTGGAAAAATACCTTTATTTATTTATTTATTTATTGTATTTTAAATGAGGTGAATAAAAGATGTGTATTTTAAATGTATCTGATATATGTATTGAAATTTATGTGTTTTAAATTAAAGTTATGCGTTTTAAATGAAATGAGTGGTAGGTTTATATTTTAAATGAAATGATAGCGATGGAAGAATATTTGGCGATTTATCACCTACGTCATAAATGTACTGAAATGGCCGTTTGGCATATAAAAAGTGAAGCGGTCAGCCCGGAACTGTTGATGAGAGTCACATGACTTCGGCTATTATTATAGAGATAAGGATTTAGTGAATATAGAGTGGTAATTAGAATAGTACAGGGAAATCGCGGAGATAGATCTAATATTGTAACATGTATGCATGTACTAAATTCTGTCCGCACGATAAAAGTCACAATTATGCACGGATCGTCTTCAAACTCGTCAAACACATTAAGATGGCTAATATCTCGGTTTGGATTGCAAATGAGAAAAATCGCGGCGGGGATTGCAAATGAGAAAAATCGGCCCAAGGCAGTAGAAATGGGGGTTAAAATTTTTGAATACCGCCTTAACATGATTCTGATAAAACCAGCTCTGTCAGAAAATGACAGGAAAATTTAAAAAAATTTTCGTTATAGCAGTTGTCAACAGTTAAAAAATAAACCACAATAAAATTCGGTCCACAACAATTACTTTTCTATTGCAAGATTTCCATGTGAAAAATAAAAATCTGTATATATATATATATATTACGTTATCGTATCTCCATACATATAAGGGGATTGCCGTAGGGAGGACCGTGTTCCGTCGCCAAATACCACCAAGTTTGTCGCCAACTAGGCGATATATCGCCAAATTTGGCGACCAAAATTAATCGCCAAAAGGGACGCCAACTTGTCGATATCTCTAATATTTCGCCAAATTCCCATTAGACTTCCATTGTAAACTAATAGGGTTTACCCGCTTACAGAAAATCAACAAATTGAGATATTTTAACGCAACAAAAACTAATATTGGCACTACTTGGTTATACCGTCGACCAAAAATCTATCGCCAAACTATAAAATTAAATGCTTTTGAAATAATGGTTGATCGTAAATGTCACATTCACTTGACTTTGAACAAATTACACGCGTTTACGTCATCAAGCGATCTTTATTTCGACGTTTTATTTGTATTTTTATTAACGTTGTACTAATTTATTTGTTCTTTCGTTATTTAAAATAAAAATTCAACTTTTAATTTCGAAATTTACCTGCGCCTGACGGCCGAGTCGGCAGGGATTTTTTAAATGAATATTTGTTTGCATGTAAGTGTTTCACTTATCATTAATATCGTTTATCCATATTCCATGTATTGGAGACATCGAAAAATGCTATACAGTAAAATCTTCTAAGACGGAATCCCACTGGAAAGAAAAAAGGCGTTATAGACAAGTTCCCTTCTTAACAGGTGTAATTGTATTCTATTATTTTATCAGGTATTATTATATTCATTTTGCATGGATCAACACATTTTTCGTTTAAGACAGGATTCCGTCATGCAGTTTTTTTTTTTTTTTTTCACGAGTTTACTATATTTTAATTTTATTGCCTAAAAAATCATCTAATGCTCATATAAATTTTTTAATGAAACGATTTTGACCTACTTTAACATTAAATCCTTCTATATATAAGTAGCGATATATATAAAGTAACGATTTGGAAATGGACCAATAAAAATATGCGTAGATCTTCCCGATACACTCCTAGATAGGCATCCATATTTAATCTGACAGGGGGTCTTTCTTTGTTAATATTAAGAAAACTATTTGATACAAAAATATGAAAATTGGAGCTATTATAGAGAAATGTTTGATAAACACGCAGATGCAGACACTTTTTAAATCGAATGATTATTTTAAGATATATTTAATATTAAATTTGGTCAAAATCGTTTCATTAAAAAAATTTATATGAGCAAAAACTGTACATAGGAATTTAAACATATTTACATCATTTAATACATTGGAAGTTCCCAGTGTACAGACTGCATTTATTTTTTTAATTTGACTCATTTTTTGATGATTTATCTCCTTTTCTAAATTCAAATTTTCAGTATTTCGAGAGGTATTTTTTGCATATTTTAGAAAAGGGTATTATTTTAAACTGTTGAAACTGTGAAAACTGTTAAACTGTGATTACAGTGTGACAGACAGTGTTAAACTGTGAAACTGTGAAAACTGTTAAAACATATAAAAAAATTTATATGAGCAAAAACTATACTTAGGAATTTAAACATTTTTACATCATTTAATACATTGGAAGTCCCCAGTGTGCAGACTGCATTTATTTTTTTAATTTGACTCATCTTTTGAGGATTTATCTCCAGTTTAAATTCAAATTTTCAGCATTTCGAGAGATATTTTTTGCATATTTTAGAAAAGGGTATTATTTTAAACTGTTGCCAATTTTAAAAACAGCGCAAAGAATAATATTTCCTTCAAATTAAAAATTTATTTACACGTGGCTATTATAAACAGAAAAAACTTTCAAATGAGAATTAAGTTATTACGTGTTAAAAATCAGGAAATATGGAAAATTACGTCATAAAAACTATAGTTACACATGAATTTTAAAAGAGAAAAAATTTTTTTAGATAATAAATTCATTATTATGTGTTAAAAGTCGCAAATGGGGGAAATTTACGTCATATTTAAAAATGTCAAATAATTAACAGTTGGCAAAACAGTTTAAATTAAAAAATATATTTGCGCGAGAGATTTATTTCATTTTTTGAGATAATATTTTCAACTATTATCGCGAATTCTAAAATATCGCAAATAATATTTCCTTTCTAACAACAAAAGTATTTTCAAGTGAATCTCTCTATTCTAAAGAAAAGTAACTACCGCTGTCACCGCCGCCGCCGCCGCCGCCGCCGGTTTTGAATTTTTTGTGACCGGAGGTCTTTCTTCTTTAATATTGAGAAAAATAATGCATACAAAAATATGAAAATCAGTGGTTTTATACAGAAATGTTTGATGAACACGCTGATGCAGACAGTTTTCAAATCGAAGAATTATTTTAAGAGATATTTAATGCCAAAGTTGGACAAAATCGTTCCACTAAAAAAGTTTTATAGCAGCAAAAACTATACATGGCAGTGTAATCATTTTTAGATCATTTTATGCGTTAGAATTTGCCGGAGTGCAGATTGCATTAATTTTTTTATTTTGACTCATTTTTTCAGGTTTTATTTCTATTTTAAATTTAAATTTTCAGCATTTCTATAGATATTTTTTACAGATTTCAGAAAATTGCACTAATTTAAACTGTTGCCAACTGTATAAAAAGCGCAAGCAATAATGTTTGCTTCAAATTAAAAATTTATTTACACGTGACTATTATAAACAGGAAAAAACTTTCAAATTAGAATTAACTAATTATGTATAAAAAGCAGGAACTTATTAAAAATTACGTCATAAAAAGTATACACGGGAATTTTAAAAGACGAAGGATATTGTAAAATAATAAATTCATTAACATGCGTTAGAAGTCTTAGGAGAAATTACGTCATATTTACGTCACATTATAGTTATTACATAAAATGAACACAAAATAATATTGCAAAAAAAAAGTTTAAATTTATAAATTGCGCTAGACATTTATTTAATATTTTGAGAGGATACTTTCAACTATTTTTGTTAGGAAAGCGCAAATAATATTTCATTGCTAACAAAAGTACTTTCACGCGATTATTTAAAAGAGAATGAATAGCTTGGTAAAAATTACATCAGATTAAAAACGATTAATTTAAAATGTCTCATTTAAAAGAACTTTCTTTTCGCTTTGTTAAAAAATACCAGGAGACAAAGACTCTGTTTACTTAATTCCTTTTATATTAGCTTATTTTGAAATGTTGTTACACGTGTCTACGTCATCAAGTTATTTTTATTTCGACGTTTTATTTGTATTTTTATTAATGTTGTACGAATTTATTTGTTCTTTCGTTATTTAAAATAAAAATTATGTCAATTTGTATAATTTGGCGAGTGGTTTGGCGATTTATATAATTTGGCGATATGGGTCGACGGGATAATCAAGTAGTACCGCAGCGGATTTGGCGTTAAAATTCCCCAATCAAAGAGAAATGAATAGAAATTCGTTTATAGGGAGATCGCCACTGTTTTTTAAATTATAATTCAATCTTTCGAAATCTTTTTAAAGCCGATCAAATTAGCGTGCATTTAGAGCCTGCGGTGTCTGGACGGGGGTTGGCGAGCGTAGCTCGTAGGGGGCCGTGCCCCCTAGTGTTAAAAAGAGAAAGAAAACTTTGGCGAAAATTACGTCAGATATAAAACGATACATTTCAAATGTGTTATTCAAAAGAACTTCCTTATAGTGCTGTTAAAAAGCCGAGAGACAAACACTCTGTTTACTTAATTCATTTTACATTAGCTTATTTTTAAACTTTTAACTTTTTTTTAAAATCAAAGACGAAAACAGCCACTGTATCCCTTAATAAACGCTGATTTCGCCTTAAAAATCTCCAATCAAAGGAATATGAATGAAAACCCGTTTACAGGGAGATCGCCACTGTTTTTTAAAATTATAATTCAATCTTTTTAAAGCCGATGAAATTAGCCTGCTTTCAGAATCTGGGGTGTCGGAACGGGGGTTGGCGAGCATAACTCGTAGGGGGCAGAACCCCCTAGTATCTCTTAAAATAATTATTCGATTTAAAAACTGTCTGCATCAGCGTGTTTATCAAACATTTCTCTATAATAGCACCAATTTTCATATTTTTGTATGAAACAGTTTTCTTAATAATAACGAAGAAAGACCTCCGTCACAAGAAATATGGATGCCGATTTAGGAGTGTACCAGGAAGATCTATGCAGATTTTTATTGGTCCATTTCCTATTCGTTACTTTTTTTATACTAGGGGGGCTCCGCCCCCCTGCTCGCTACGCTCATCAACCCCCCGCGTAATCACATCGCGATTCCGTTCGGTATCGCGAAACAATCCCTATTTTCTACCGTCATTTTCGAGCGTCAGACGTAATTGTTTCCAGTTTCCATTGAGGATCGCTTTGCGATCCATTATTTTCTATGCATTCAATTTTTGGATACCACTTGGTAAAAACGCGCTCCTTTCCATCTCCTGACAATTTAATTCCCTTATCTCCAAGCGCATAATCATAGAGCTTACAGAGTTTCATAATTATAAGAATTATTAAATATAAAATTATATATATAGTGTTACGAATATTGTAAATAATCAGTGTTTGTGCTTAAAAATAATGTAAATAGTTCAATTAAGCTCTATTCATAAGCTAATATTAGTTTTTGTTGCATTGAAATATCTCAATTTGTTGATTTTCTGCAAGCAAGTAAACCCTATTGGATTTCAATGGAAGTATATGGAAATTTGGCGAAATATTGGGAATAGCGCCAAGTCGGCGTCACTTTCGGCGCCTAATTTTGACCGCCAAATTTGGCGATATATCGTCAAGTTGGCGACAAACTTGGTGACGTTTGGCGACAGAGACCGCCCCCCTCCCTTTGGTAACCTTCCTTATAGCGTCAGAAAGCTCTGACCAAACAGATGCGTTTCGCGGTATCTAAGGTAAAGTACCCAGTAGTTGACACTGGACCAATAGTTGACACTTTTGTAGAAACAGTAGTGTAACAAGAAAACGTCACAGGTAGGAACATGAGAGACACAGAATTTTTAAAATCTATCACCTTGCGACAAAACTCAGAACTAAAACTATAAACAGTCGAGCCCAATTTAAGAAAAGTGATAAGAATCGCACGTTACAGTAAGTATTAAAACCCGTAATTTACCTTAATTTCTGGTTATGTTTTGATTGATATTGATTGTTTCGATGTCCAAGAATTGTATTGGAATAAAATTGATGCATTTTGTGCAAAATAGCGGTAGTGAGTGTGAGTGTCAACCACTGTTGGGTATGAGCGCGTTCATTGAACGAAAGTTCACGAACTTAGTTCACTTTCTGTGAACGTTGAATTGAACTTGACTCACTTTTTGATAAACGAACGTAAACTGAACGAAAGCTCAAAAAATCCGTGAGTTTGAACGAAATTTCTAACTCAAACTCAATTTTTTTTTCATAACATATTTTTAAAATTTTCCGAAAAAATTTTTTATTGCCTAGAAATGCATCTACCCATCTTTTAAAAAATAATTATAAATATATCAATTTTAATTGTGGAATAATAATAGTGTGGAATAATAATTTAAAAATACGTGCATTTTTTGTAAAAAAAAAGTTGCACCGGACCAAATTTTACTGATATTTTTACAGGACAGGCCAGAGCCTATGATTTTCATATGAGCTGGGTTGGAACCAGGACTGAAAATTTCTGCCTGTTAAGACCTCAAGAAGAATGCAGTCCAGTCCCCGACTTGGGCAGGAAAATAAACACAGTCCCAGGCCCATCTCAGTCCGAACCTCTAGAAAAAAGTTATTCCCAAACCTACATCGGACCAAGTGTCGGGAAAGAAAATTGGGCTGAGCCCAACGAAGATTCTTACATCGAATAATTAAAAGATTAGTTCACAAACTTTTGTAAATTTGGACGATAAAGTTCTTATATATATATTTAAAATAAATAAATAAATAAATAAATAACGAGTTTTTAGTGAGCTTTGCTCATTTTCATAGATGAGTTTGAGTTGAACGAGTTCGTTTGAAAAATTTTGAGTTTGAACGTGAACTTTACTCAATTTTGAGAAATTGAATTTGAGTTTGAATTAGTTCGTTATTTTTGTGAGCGTGCCCAACACCGGTGTCAACTATTGAATATGAAAAGAAACAGATTTTCAAAAGTTGACACCCAGTGTCAACTACTCGCTCATTTTGGGGTTTTGTTAATCTAATTCAGTGCAATGAAAATAAGCTGGAATCTACCAGATAAATTCATGACTGACCTTTGAAAAACTAAAAATGCATTTAAACCGATAGATAACACAGGGTGTCAATTATTGAAATTAGGGAGTGTCAACTACTAAAATTAATTATTTTTTTAGATGCCACCTACGAAGGGAAATTTTAGGAATTACACGGAAGAGAGCATGAGAGCTGCCGTAGAATACGTTAAAGTCAACAAAGCTGGGTACAAAACAGCGGCTAAAAAATTTAACGTGCCTAGAATAACTCTGAAATACAAAGTTGAGGGAAAAACCCCAATGAAAAGGTAAAATATCGGCCGTTAGTGCTTGATTTTGCACTCGATCTTTCATTTTTGTTATTTGAGATTAATTAAGTAAGTGGTTTTATGTTATAATTTGAGATCTATGGGACTTTTTTTTTTATTTTCATTAAAACTTCTGATTAAACTTCTGATCTTTCATTAAAACTTCTGATTTCTTTAAAAAATTTTGCTAATTAACGGTTCTTATCATTATGTCTTCACATGGGCAATTAATATAGTAATATAATAATAAAGAGTATTTATTATTATTAATTTAGGCCCCGCCGCAGTCAGTGTCAATTACTAGTTCACGAAGGTGTCAACTACTAAACTCTTACGTTCACGAAGGTGTCAACTACTAAACTCTCACGTTCACGATGGTGTCAACTTCTGGGCAAAAATCATGTTTTCATATCCCCTAGTAATTTTTACAAAATGTATTCATTTCGGGACATTAAACGTTATGATTTTGTGAAAAAATGTTCAAACCCCCTAGTAATGATCAAACTGTTTCCCTTAATTGAAAACTGCACGAACCAAAGGCGACGAACGCCGAAAAATTCCTTAAGGTGTCAACTACTGGGTACTTTACCTTACGCAGACTTTCATTGGTCCATTTCCAAAGCGTTACTTTTTTTTATATAGAGAGAGAAGGATATATAGAAGGATTATGAGTTTGTTGAATTTCCTTGATTTTTTACTCAGGGCTCGCAGCGTTCCTAAAATTTTCGCACTTTGCTACCAGTATTTGAAATAAACATTCTTCGTTGTAGATTCCTTTAACATCTATGACAGAATTATACAATAAAGATTATGGCTTTAAAATAGCGGTAGAAAAGTGCGAAAATTTTAGGAACACTGCGAGCCCTGTTTACTATATGCGGGAGAAAAAAATTCATATTGTGAGATCCCATACATCTAAAAATCCATGCACAGTTTTATGTGGTTTATTCTAAGGAATGTGAAAAAAAGCTGAAGCATAATTATCTATATTTAAAAAGTAGCAGGATTTAAAAAAAGTTATTTAAAAAAATTAATTTTAGTTACTTACGCTGTTTTATTTATTTATTTATTTATTTATTGAAACTATACTTGCTTTTATTATTAAATGTAATTCCATAACAGATATTACAGTATTATTCAAAATTGAAAAAATAGTTTAAAAGTTACTGTGTCCCCTTAACCCATTAAAAAGGTGACATTGCGTTTTCGTAACATTACATTTATGATTTAAAAAATATATAGGGGAGACTAGGGAGGGTTGACCCACTTTTTACAAAATGATTTTTTATTTTTTAAATGTTGAACGTAGAATAAAGTTTTATATATCATTTTATTCGTTATAGAATCAGTTATCAAAATAAAATTGCTACATAAGTGTAATATATAAGGCATTTGAAAAATTATTGATTTTAATCATGAGAAAATAATGGGTCAAGGAGGGTTGACCCACTATATGGGAGATTTGGCCCACTTTGTTTTAGATGGAAATATTTGTGAAGATAAATAAAATCAGTTTTAAAAAAAGCAAAATAACTTTATGCTACATGCTTTAAATATTATATAAAAAAAAAAAATTGAAAATATGATGCTTAAACAAACCTGTTTAGGCGCAATCGCATGTCAGCGGAGAAAAATTTTGTTTTAACCCTAGAACTACCGGAAATTTTACTCAAGTTTTATAAAAACATTCTACACCAGAATTTTTACTTAAAACTATTTAATTTGTTTATTTAACTTATTATTGTCTGATTTATACATTTAGTTTGTTTTGAAGAAATTTCTGGTTTGAATAAATATTTTGAATGTACATGTCGGGTCCAATGGACCCGTCTGGTAGACGGAAGGTTAAACATGATTTTGTCTGAGGAGGTATAATTGTACAACAGGGAAAATGAAATTTCAACATTTAAGACAGTATTCCGCTAGAGACAGGTTCCGTTTCCATAGATTTTCATACATTATAATGCTCAGATTTAGTAGTCACTGCCCGTCTTTTTTTTATCTCCTTGTCCTACTTTTTGTGACATTCGCCGTAGTTGTGACATTGTTTGGCTTCATCTCACTCTATTCATTATGTTGCAATTTATCTACATACCTCCCTAAAGTTTTGCGATCAATACTATGTTCTTTTGCATCCGCATAAGTACTTAACTTATCATTAAAATCTTTTAACCCTCTCAGGGGCAAAGTACTTTCAGTACTAAAATGTTGAAATAAATGACTGGCACCGGAATATTCGAACAAATTTATTTGGAAATAAGAGAAAGTCTATATTTCACATACATATTAAATGGATAAGATTTTAGCACAATTCTGGTGCCATTGTGGAGTTTGGGAATTATAAGAAAGCGGTTTCATAAACATACCACTGCCCCTGAAACGGTTATGCTGCTTTCGTACTTCGTAGTCTTTTCCACTGTTTCTTTAACTATTGTAACTAATATTTAAGTGGAAAAAAGACCCTATCAAACTTTCCCATTTATATTTCATTAATTTTTTTTTTCGTGCAGTGCAAA
Organism: Maratus speciosus; assembly: GCA_963932465.1. Lineage (NCBI taxonomy): Eukaryota > Metazoa > Arthropoda > Arachnida > Araneae > Salticidae > Maratus > Maratus speciosus. The sequence continues at coordinate 395,393,348 of OZ010790.1, read as the reverse complement.
TAGCAAATTTTTACATCTTTCTTTAATCAGTTTTAAACGTTTTCTTTTCCATCACCCCATTTTACTGTACCTTTGCAGAATAAATTTACATTCATTTTTATATATAACCATTAATCTTTCATTATGCACAGTGGTATAATTAAAATATCTCCAAAACCCCTTAATTAACACATTGCCGACGGGCAATTTTTACCAAATCTGAATTTTAAAACAGTAGAAGCTCCTCCCTGTTATGAAAGTCTTTTGTAACTTGGTTTTCTAGATAGGTTTACAAAGTTTATGGATCGATAAATATCTTTCAATGAACGAATTTAATATAAAATGTCTTTACAGTCTAAAAAAATATGGACAACATGATATAAATGAATTTTCTGTAAGGTAGAAACCACGCCCTTAGTCAATGATGTTTTTTGAATGACAACGAGAATTCTCGTTTCCCGTCGTGAATGTGTTAAGGGAGCTTTCAACATCTGGTCAACCCTCCCCACATAGCCTTTTTCTAAAGAATAGCACATTGTTATGTTAAGCCTAACTTACTGTATAATTTTTATGCCTGGAATGAAAGCTTCATATTTCTGCATTACTTAAAACCCACTTACTTAAATTTCTATGATATATTTTATCTGAAAAAAGTTTACAAAATATTTCTAAAAACACAACTTTTAGGCTGAAAACGCCTCACAATTGATTTTTTCCACAACTATTTCGATTATCTGTATGAAATGGAGACTGTTGTTTGAGCATTCCGATAGCTTTGGTTGACACCTATTGACAAAACTCTGAAATTATTTTAAACATGAAAACTGATGGGTGGGTCAAGCCTCCCATATGGTCATTCCCTAGTCTCCCCTATATATATGCCAGTAAAAGAAAAAAGTAAAATTTGCCTCATTTAATTAACACATTTCAGTGATTCATAAAGTAAAAGTAAGTGTTTAACAAAAAGGTGTGTGAACTGAATAAAATTCCTCTAAAACATGCTGGTCCTTAATGAGTTAAAGGGAAATAAAAGTAACAAAAAAAAAAAAAAACTTTTACTGATATTTTTAATAATTGGATCCTTATTGCACTTAGTGAAAATATTCCACTGATGTCTAAATTCATTTTAAGCATTTTATTTTTATCATTTGTCATAAAACAAAGGGTACATAGTCCTCTTAACCCTCTCGCTGCGTAAGTAATTCTTTGCGATGGGCTTTTACAGAATTTTTAATCTTTTATCACCGGTTCTTTAAAGCAGAAAATTTTGACTATCGTAATCGGGGAAAACATCCTGTAGCAATAGTGGAACAAAGCCGCTCCAGCTGACCATCAGAATGACAAATTCCTTTTCATGACAAATTCCGCAAAAGTGTCGGAATAAGTGCAAGAATAAAAGACTGCGGACGAAAAGAGGCCGTTCGCCGCGGCCTACCCGTCCACCCCCAACCGCCGACCCGAGCCCTTCCTTCCCACTTTTCGGTGTCTTTAATTTGTGTAATTTCCTAATTACACAAATTATTTGTGTAATTATTATTTACAAATTACATTATTATTTACAAATTACACAAATTATTTGTGTAATTTCCTAATTTGTGTAAATTAGGATTTAATAATCAAGGTTTTCGCAAAAAAAAACAAAAAAAAACTGGTGGGAATAACCAAATAGTATTAATTAGACGGGAAAATGCATGCCCGAGTGTTTCTCGGGTTGTGCAGCGAGAGGGTTAAACAGACTTCGCCTTTTCTTTTTCTTAATCAGACACAAAATATTAAAATCCCTTATATGAATACTACGGAAATGGTGGAAAATAATTAAATAAATACATACATTTTTTACATAAATATTTATAAATGTTACAATTACTGTGATTATAGTTTAAAATGCTTATTATTTTATTATATGATATGTAAAGCTTACCGAATAGGAGTGTCGTCATCTTCAGGTATCTAGGAAACAATGACCCCCAAATCAGCGGGAGTTTCCTTTATAGAGAGCACCCAACAAAGACAAAACAGTCTTTTGGAGCTTTATTTAGGTATGTGGTTCCAAACTAGGGATTGTAAAGGTCAGTAGGCCATTAAGAAAGATGCTCCAATTGCTTTAACTACTTCCGTTGGAGTTTGCTTCTCCACACGGAACAATGAGTCCATATTTCAGATGACGACGCCCTTGCTACAGAGTTTCTTAATGAAAAAATCTTATTCGCCATTTAATACAAAGTATTTCTTTTTATGAAGAATAATATTATCGCATCAGCTGTCGAGTATTCGAATAAAGGATGCGCTGTCTGGAAGACTGCATTTGTAATTTATACGGTAAGAAAACATAGCTTTCAAATTGACGCATTTGGAATACCATTTTTTTTTTTTTTTCATGAAGGAGATTTTACCAATTTATCTTTGAGAATAATAATCGCATAAACACAAGTAAACGTAAAACGATGTCAGCAGAAGTTCCTGAAGCAATGGAAATATAATAACTAATAGTATATATAGCAACCATCAGCATAACTTATTTTATTCCTGTTATTGAAGATCCTCTCCTTTATCTATACCAGGGGTAGCCAAACTTTTTTGACTGTCGATCCCTTCTATAATTTTTTAAAGACTTCCTGTTACTTCACTATTTTCCAACCGTAACAAAACAATAAAAAGAACTTGAGTAATTTTTAGGTTGGTTATTATTCATATTACCTATTTTTAATATAGTTATATATATAATCAGGTGCGTTGTAATAGTTCCTTTAATAACGCCTAAAAATTGATGGAGAAAAATCAAAGTTTATTTAGAACTAACAGTACCACCCGGCTTTGCTCAGGCTTCCTGATAGGGATACATTTGAACAAATTACTACTAATTTCCTCATAGACAAATCTGATATTTTGCGATCTGGGAAGGGACTAAATATTTTGCTGCAGCATTCATTCAGTGTGTAGTGTCTACAGAGGCTGCAAGAGGGTAAAAAAATGCGAAAAATGATATCATTTTATTTTGTTGTTCTCTTCACTTTAACACTTAGATCTCACATACAGAAGGATCCAACTCGTCCGTTCAGGGTTCTGAAACATGCTAATTAATACAATTTTTTTTATTGAAAACTCTTTTTTTATACATTTAATATACTTTTGGGGTTCCGTACTTAAAAAGGGAAAACGGAACCATTATACTAAGATCACTTCTGCGTCTGTCTGTCACAGCCATTTTACTCGTAAACTATGGAACGAGGGAATTTCAAATTGGGGGAAGTAATAAAGACTAATAACCACCATATTTACAGATTATTAAACATTCACAAATATATTATAAATATAAAAAATAAAATATGTAAATGTCATATTTCACAAACCATGTCAAATCATGTAAATATAAAAATAAGTTACATGAAAAAAAAATATTTTCTTTGTATATCGTGTGAAAGATGTAGTAACGCTGAACTCAAAAATACATATCTTTTAATTTTAGGTATTATTGTCAGAGATATCGTCGAAAATGTAGTGCTAAAATATGTTGCCCCCGGTCTATTTCCGAATCTACTGAAACTAAAATTATGAAAAAATTAGAGGTAGTAGACATTAATGTAAACCTTTCAGGAAAATTATAGCGATTACCCTAGGTCGCATAGTTTTTGAGAAAAGCGCATTTTCCCGTTACACGCAAATTTCGATTTGCGGGCATTCAGCAAAGGTGTTAAGGAGCGCTGGAGGTACCTATCGTAGAAGTACAAAAGCATTGTTGATAATGATTTTCGAAAACAATTGTCGATAATTAGCCCAGACATTAACCCTTAAAAACACGGACGGTTTGGACATACATAGTGGCAGGGGCAGCGTACTCTATGTACCATCGGCTTTTAAAGCCTAGATAACAACTTTTAATGATATATTTGTGTAATGCAATGCCCAGTAGTAGTATAAAAGCAAAAAACGTCAAATTGTTAAAAACAGACTAATTTAATAAGAATTAGTCACATAAATATTATGGGATTCGCGGCTAGTTTACATTGAGTGGATCTCTCAATACGCCTCCTGTGCCTTTAAAAGTTAATTAAAAACCTATCTGGAAAAACGTGGCACAGTCAAGGCGGTGTTGAGACTTTGCGACCTCCTTTCTTACCGCGCTCAGCACAATGCCAAGTTTAAACTTTGAACAAGAGTTTTAGTTTAGCTACACTCTAAAAAGAAAAGATTATTACTACGCTAAACTTAGTTTTACGAAAGGCCAAATGAACTTTAAATATCACATTTTTTATTGTCAGTACCGAATTAAGTCCATCATTAGTAGATTAGAATAAGATTAAAAATGAGTTATACAGAATAGAAATATTTGATACTATTTAAGCTTCATATCTCTTTGAACTTTTATGGTATAACCATTCATACTTTAGTATACACAGCTATACCCAACCCTACGCTGTATAGTTTTTTTTACAAAGTCTTATTATTCTTTTAGCAATGATTTTTTAATAATACAGTTAATAGTTCATATTTATTGTACGGAACCCTCTGAGTGCGAGTAATACTCGCACTTGACCGTTTATTTAGATTTCCAATGAAGAACACCAAAAATCATTTATATATATAAAATATCGGTTGCGTATCCAAATAAAGATTTGAAGTTTATTAAAAACTGGACAACCAAATTCGCCACATGTAAGTGGTTAATGGCCAAAGAAATTGCCAAATATTTCACCATTCTTAGGTAATCTTTACTGGAACAATGTCCTATAGCTTTCACTACAGAGATTTCTGTCGTCTCCAGAAAATCATAGCTATTGCCTAAAAAATAGCTAATGCTTTTGTGCTACTGTCAAAAACCAATATCTATTTTTAGAAATGCATAAGGATTGTGGCAACCGCCGACACTATAACTTTCGCTTCTATTGTTCTTGCAACTCTTCTAATCGTATCATTTTAATTTTTACATCGTCGTATAGGAGCAAAAATGCTCTGGATTATGTTTGTTTGAAAACTTTAGCCCGATTTAGTGATTTTCCATGCCTTTATTAATAATTTTCAAGCATATATATATTTAAGTACTAGCCGTCCTTAGCGACCAGTTTGATCTTCCTTAAAATTTATGTTTGGGAAAGCATGCTAAGCATTCAAACATGTTACTTTTATTCATAACAACTTGCCCGGCGTTGCCCGGGTACGTCAAAAAACAGCCCGAATTGCGAAAAAGCGCTGAAAATCACAATAAGATATCGCGAAAAAATTTTAAATTAAGCACAAATTTCGGAAAGAGAAAAAAATTATATATTGTGTTCGAAGATTGAAAGTTGATTCCGTTCACGAATGTGGAAAAATGGTAGGAAATCGCTAAAATACACTAAAAATCACATACAAAATTCCCAGAAAATTCGAAAATTGCTATACGAAATTCGAATAAACTTTATTGAAATGAGGGCAGAAATTACTTTAGTATTATAGGCCAAAAATGAAATGTCAAAAAATTGCAGCATATCGCGAAGAAACGTAGAAATCGAATTAAAAATCACAAAAAGTTCAAAAATCACGAAAGTCAAAATTTACTGTAATTGGATAAATGTTTCAAATCTAATTCCTTTGACCCGCGGGCTCTCTTAAAATTTATGTTTGGGAAAGTATGCTAAGCATTGTATCATGTTACTTTTATTCATAATATAATTTACTTGCATTCCCTTAAATATAATATAACCCCTTAAGTTAATGTTAATTTTTGTTGCAATAAAATATCTCAATTTGTTCATTTTCTGTAAGCAAGTAATCCCTATTGGTTTACGATGGAAGTCTGTGAGAATTTGGCAAAATATTAGAGATATCGCCAAGTTGGCAATAAACTTGGCGGCATTAGGCGACAGAACTGTGTCCCCCCCCCCCCCCCCTACAGTAATCCTCTTATAGATATGAAGATGCATTAAATGCTGTTCAATAATCGAATAAAAAAATCGTTAAAAATTTAAAAATCGCTGTACAAATTCCTAATACACTTTTTTGAAAAGAGACCAAAATTTACTATATCTTAAAAACCGTATGCTTTTCACTAACGTGGAAAAATTGTCTCGAAACTTAAAAAAGCGCTAAAAATCGCATAAAAAATTAAATTAAAAAAAATCCAATTAAAAAAATCGAATATCGGGCTTCGAGTTCCAAAACTTCATATATAGACGGACCTTTTTCCCAAATTTTGTAGCTCTACGTGCAGATGTCTCTTCAGAACATCGTCGACACACACACGCACTCACACACAAACTTCTTTCCTTATTATTATAGATTTAATTTACCTCTGGATTCCCTTAAATATAATTAATATAACCCTTTAAGTTCATATTAGTTTTTGTTGCATTAAAATATCTCAATTTGTTGATTTTCTGTAAGCAAGTAATCGCTATTGATTTACAATGGAAGTCTATGGGAATTTGGAGAAATATTAGAGATATCGCCAAGTTGGCGTCACTTTTGGCGACTAACTTTGGTCGCCAAATTTGGAGATATATCGCCACGTTGGCGACAAACTTGGCGGTATTTGGCGATAGAACTGTGTCCCCCCCTACGTTAACACCCCTTATAAGTATGAAGACGCATTAACTGCTGTTCAGTAATCGCATAAAAAATGAGCTAAAAATTCAAAAATCGCTGTACGAATAAGGAATAAATTTTTTTGAAAGGAGAACAAATTTTACTATATTGGGTTAAAAGAAAGAAACCGTATTCTTTTCACTAATGTGGAAAAATCGCCTCGAAACTTAAAAATCGCATAAAAAATTAAATTAAAAAAAATCTAATAAAAAAATCGAAAATCGGGCTTCGAGATGCAAAACTTCATATATAGACATACCTTTTCCCCAAATTTTGTAGCTCTACGTGCAGCGGTCCCTTCAGATCGCCGTCGACACACTCACTCACACACAAACTTCTTTCCTTATTATTATAGATTGCGCGGCAGCGCAATACTTATTTATTTCCAGTGTCACTTCTCAATGTTAATTTAACATAGAAAAGCCTATGGAGATCATAACTTTTTCATTTTTTCTTCCCACCTTTTTGTCCCTGATGCCACTCATTTTTTATTTTTTACTGATTCTAATGATATTATAAATTTAAAGTATAAAAACGTTTGCCTAACGTCAGGGTCAAAACAAATGGTAAAATGCCTTTGCATATGGGTGAATTATAATCCAGAGAAAAACATGGGCCAATTTTTTTTTATATTATTCAAATATTTTTCTTAATAATTCCAAATTTCGCTTTTTTCATTGAGAATCAACGGGCATTTTTCATATAAAATGTAGCATTTTTACTTCATTGTTGCAAAAATTTCAAAAGCCGTAATAATAATTTATCACTTTTTAGTTGAAAGACTTCCACGTGAAATATTAAATTGAACTATATTTTTTTTTCAAGAATTAAAAAGGTGAATATGGCGTCATAGTGGAAATAAAATGGATATTTTCAGAATAAGTTTTTGCTTTGGTTAAGTTTTTGTTTTAGTAAAAATTTTCAAATGGATAGCTATTTTTACGCAGGTAGCGAACTTAGTGAGGAATTGCATAACTTAAATTTTAAAATGTATTTTATTTCCGAGATGAGAGCTATTTATGCCTCAAGTTAAATTTAGGTAATCGTTTTCTGTTGTGTTTACATCATTACCCCTTGGGAGAGGATAAGGTAACGAAATTTAAGTAAAACTTTTATTTTTTTACTGTATCACAGCTATAATATTGTTAAATATTAGCAGTAAGGATTCAACACAATTTATTTTTGCATTCATAACGTTCCTGAGTGGGAAATAGGGTATCTAAATTTAAGTGAAGTTAATTTTTTATGTTTTGATTATAGATTTTTTACGTTCAGATTGGAAGTTTTTGTCCAAACTACGGCAAACCTGCATTACTACAGTGGTGAAATATTTTGAATTATACACTGGTAAACTACATCACACATTGTGATGGAATACCGCATACATCAAAGCCTGATGATGATACCCTCTATTAATTTCGAAATGAGTTCGTCTGAATGCAGTAGTTATTAAAAAACTTGACACATTAAACAAAAACATAATTTGAAGAACAAATTTAAAAAAAAAAATCCTACATTGTTTAAGCCAGAGAAGGGACAGATATTAAGATATTTCATTCAATTAGTTCTACATTTAATGTTAAATTTTTGTAACAAATTAGTTAAACCAATTGAAGAACAAAAAATAAGAATAAAAGTCATACAATATGATACTTAAAACACCCTATAAAATTAGATTCCGTTCAAATAAAATCGAAATAAATCTTTTTTTAAGTTTTGTATTTTGCATGCATCTTATCATTTTATGTGCAGTTGTCATAAACATATACAAAATCTGCAATACAAATATTTTCAATTAAAAATGGAAGAAGTCTAAGATTTATTTCGATTTCATTTGAACGGAATTTAATTTTTTAGGCTGTTTTAAGTATCATATTATGAATTTTATTTTTATTTTCTAATCACAATTGGCTTAACTAATTTGTTACAAAAATTTAACATTAAATGTAAAAGTAATTGAATGAAATATCTTAATGTATGTCCCTTCTCGGGCTTAAACAATGTAGGAAATAATTTTTTTTTTTTTTTTTTAGTTTGTTCTTCAAATTATGTTTTTGTTTAATATATTTTTAATCATAAATATATATATATATGAATAATCATATATTGTTGGGAATGTCACATTCACCTTGAAAATGTATCGAAATAAAATAAAAACTTGCTTGAAAGGTGCATTTTTATACAACAGATGTCACAATATAAAAGATGTTAACACATATTACACTTTTTACAAACTTAAAAAGAGTTTACAAATATAATACACGCGCCGAGCGCTTTTGATCAAAACCTTGATCATCTTCTGGGCCGCTTTGAGTACAATTGTACTCAACACAGTTGTACAGTTGTACTCAAAGCGGCCCAGAAGATGATCAAGGTTTTGATCGAAAGCGCTCGGCGCGTGTATTATATTTGTAAACTCTTTTTAAGTTTGTAAAAAGTGTAATATGTTTTAACATCTTTTATATTGTGACATCTGTTGTATAAAAATGCACCTTTTAAGCAAGTTTTTATTTTATTTCGATATATTTTTAATCTTTCTCAAGAATGAATAGTTGTTTGTTACACTGATGAAAAGTACCTAATGACACAGATGGTTTGTCACAACTGGCTATTGATTGACCAGAACAAATTTAAACTAGTCGGATGTGGCATTTGCAAAACTTTCTTCTATCTAATGCATGTTAATATTTCCTTAAAAATGCAGCATATCAGTGACACCGGTTAGGAGGTTTACACAAAAATCTAATCATCAGCAACTTATGCCAACTTCTAACTGAATCTGAAATTTGATGAAAATCCGTGAATTAGTTTTTGGGATACAGCTATTTCGGAAATCGTAAAATATTCTGCATTGCAGCGCCACCTATTGACCAATTTACACCAAAAACTATTTGGAATCAATTTATACCGAGGATTAACTAAATCTGGAGCTTAATGAAAATTCATGCATTAGTTTTTGAGAGACAGCTTTTGCGGAAATCGCGGAAAATGCAGCATAACAGCGCCACCTGTTCGGCAATTTACAACAAACACTAAACAGCACTTATACTGAATCTGAAGTTTGATGAAAATTCGTGCATTAGTTCTTGGGATAGAGCTATTGCGATAATCATGAATAATGCAGCCTAGTAGCGACACCTGTTGAGCGATTTTTACCAAAAAGTAATCGCACCAAATTATATCACAGACTAACTGAATCTGAAGTTTTATGAAAATCCGTGCATTAGTTCTTGAGGTATAGGTATTGCAAAAATTGTGAAAAATGCAGCATAGCAGCGCCATCTGCTGAGCGATTTACACAAAAAAGTAATAAGCACCAATTTCTATCAAGGTCTAGCTGAATCTAAAATTTTGTGAAATTCCGTGCAATCGTTCTTGAGATAAAGAGTTCCCACAAAATTTTTGTCACATACAGGATTCACAGAGTGACAGACAGAGTGAGAGACAGACATTTTCTAAAAACCATCAAATCGTGTTCAGGACCTTCTAAACCGTATAAATCCATTGAAAACCGGAAGTCGAAATTTTTCACGAATCCAATACTTTCTTCTTGTAAGGATAGAAGAAAGCAAAAAGTTTTCTTTCGTGTTTTGTATATTAATCTCCCGTAATTAGGTCCATTTCCAAGTGTGGCCGTTATGGCTACATTGTCCTTTAAAATGGATGTGAATACCACCTATTATTTCAACAACACTTTTGCGCCAAATCACATTTGTTTAAATACGCCATTTGGCTAATTAAAATAATAAAACTTTGTAAAAAAATCACCATAAAATAAAACAATACACAGGACGCGTTTCGAACTAAAAACATAACAGCTCGTCATCAGCTACAACACACGTGTCCGCAAGCGAACAAGGTCAAAAATGAACTGAAGGTAAAGAATGTTGCAAAGAATCCGACAGATGGCGCTAGCTGAAAGAGGCACATGTAGAAGAGAAAGGTGTTGCCAAAAAATAGAAGAGATATTGATAGGGAAAAAAATGGAAATAAAAGAATTAAAATAAAATAAAAGAAGTAAATTCAAAAAATATAAATAATAATAATAAATAAATAAATAAAAATAAAAGAATAAAACAAGAACGCCATTTGGATCTATTACGGAAGATTAATAATAAGATCAAATTATGCATAAAGTGGATCACTTTGGAGCTCAACTGAAATCTGTCAATTTTCTGCTTTTATTTGCTACCGATACATTCAAATTATTTCTTTCTTTCTTTCTTAGAATCAGATAGATCGAAAAAAAAAATACTCTAATTCCTTTGATTTAAAATATTTGAAGGTATTGTTTCAGAAATCGGTGTGTATAGCTAAAATGTCAAATTAAAAATATTATTATGTCTTTTTCTTTTTTTACTTTCTTCTATCTTTACAAGAAGAAAGTATTGGATTCGTGAAAGTTTTCGACTTCCGATTTTCGATGAATGTATACGTTTTTGAGAAGATCCTGAACACGATTTGATGGTTTTCAGAAAATGTCTGTCTGTGAGTCTGTCTGTCACTCTGTAAGTCTGTAAGTGCGAAAATTTTGTTGACGCTGTATCTGAAGAACTAATGGACGGAATTTTTCAAAACTTTAGATTCAGTTAGAACTTGATATTAACTGGTGCTTATTACTTTTTGGTGAAAATCGCCCAACAGATGGCGCTACTACGCTGCATTATTCATAATTATTGCAATAGCTATATCTCAAGAACTAGTGCACAAATTTTCATGAAACTTCAGATTTAGTTAGTTCCTGATATAAATTAATACTGTTTAGTTTCTGGTGCAAATCGCCCAAAAGATTTGCACTGGTATGCTGGCATTTTTCACGATTTCCGCAATAACTGTATCTCAAGAACTAATGCCTGAATTTCCATCAAGCTTCAGATTCAGTTAGTCCCTGGTATAAATTTTCCTAATTACTTTATGGTGTGAATCGTCCAACAGGTGGCGCTTCTATGTAGAATTTTTTTACGATTTCCGCAATAGCTATCTCAGAAACTAATGCACGGATTTTCACGAAATTTCAGTTGCAGTTAGAAGTTGACGTAAGTTGTTGATAATTAGATTTTGATGTAAATCACCTAACCGGTGACGCTGATATGCTGCATTTTTCAGGAAGTATTAACATGTATCAGATAGAAGAAAGTTTTGGGATTGCCACATCCGACTAGGTTTCTTTTGTTATTCATAATATTATACAGTTAAAATGTATTAGTTGCAATTTACAGCCAAATTGCTTCCTTATAAAAAATTTGTCAAACTTTCTTTCTCCATCATTAATTTTCTTATTTTCGTAGAACATGCATGTTAGTTTTCCAGCTTCTTAATTATCCACGCTAATAAGCATGATTGTCGGCATGGAAGCTCGGGAAGAAAAGAAGTATTGGGAATTTATAGATCCTCCCTCTTTTAGAAGTTAAGTGCGTAGTTCAATTACATACGTTTTATTTATTTTTCTTTTGACGGGTTTCTAATTTCGCTATGGATTTTCCTTTTTTGGCTTAAACAGTTCAGCCGTAAAAAAAAAAAAAAAAAAAAAAAAAATGCTGAAGCATTTATATTTCAATATTTTTAAGTGCAAGTGGGTTAATCGTCTGTAATATGCCAGTTGGCGTATTTAACAAATTTGATTTACATCTTTATGGCATGCACTATTGCTTAAAACAATACAGCATCATTCCTGTTTTAGCAAATACTTGACAAGCAACTCGATTGCGGAATATTAACATGCAATAATGCTTAACCTGCCATTTGTGAAAAGCCTCGAATTTTCTAAACTTTTTTTTAAAACTCGCGAAATTAAATTTCAGGAAAAACAACGTCATTTTGGCGTAATTATAATAAAGTGTTTAAGCTTTTAAAATCAGAATGTTTGTTTTCTTTAGAAAATGTAACACAATATCAAGGGCGTAGAAACCGGGGGAGCTGGGGGAGCGGCGGCTCCCCCTGAAATATTTCAGACGGGTTCATCTCCCCCGGGAGAAATTCTCGCACCACATCTGTTTACGATACATTGCTGAATTAAAAAATAAAGTATACTTTTTTCTAGGAAATTCACACAAGGGGTGGTGGTGAGCACACTTGTTTGTGCCTTCACCCTTTTTCTCATTGTTTACAACCCTCCCGATTTCCAGAAAAAAAAGGGGGTCTTATATAGGTCTACTGCAAATTACCTGCACCGATAACATATTTATAAAGAGGAGGCCTTTAAAATTGATTTGGAAGAGATTTGTAAAGAATCTGTAAGCAAAACAACAGAAAACACTTTAATTTTTTGGTAAATGGAAGTGGGAGAAGCCTTAAATTTGAATATTGTATTCAGGATCGCACATAAATTAAGTTTCTATGTATCAAGTATATCTATTGAAAATTATTTTAACTGGATTAAAGAGTTGGTGATCTTTTGATATGCTTCTATTTTACACTCCTGTTTGTGAAACGTGCAACACTATGAAGGAACCTCCAAAATGAGCGAGCCCCACCAGTGGCCGAGAGGTTCTGCTCTCGAAGCTGGTAGACGGGAGGTGCTGGGTTCGATCCCAATCGCGCCCGTCGGCCTAATCGTTCGGAGTTTTCGTGGTTTTCTTCGAGCCGTGGATCTTCCATGCGTTAATACGGATTAGGTTCCCTTAGAAAGACCCCCACGGAGGGCACTCCCCCCGGGCCTATATCCCTCGTGCAGATAATTGGCCGTCAAAAATCAACCCAACCCAACCCAACCCAAAATGAGCGAAATGGTCCGCGCCACTATAGCTTTCTGCAATATGCCCCGGCTTCCCCTGTTTGTACAAAGTTCCTACGCCACTGCACAACATACGATCGGAAAACCTAAGCAAAATCGGAATAACCTAAGCACGACAGTAAAACCTGTTAAAACGGAACCTGTGTAACGGAAAGCTATCAGATCCACACATAGCACCAAGCTGAGAAGCCCGGGGTAAAAGAACTAACAAACGAAAGTGAATAACTCGAACATTCTTTAAATTAAATGGTCAATGTCTGCAATCATTGTAATTCTCTCTTTTTTAGTAGTGTGGTGATTGGAGGACATTGTAATTTCTGATGATCGTAATCGCCGCATTTCCCTCCCAAACTCTACATGATGTACTAAAGAGTTGCTTCTGAACTGCCCAAATTTCGTCTAACGCATCAGATAATATAATAGCGCAATGGCGTCCGATGCGTATTCAGAAAATGCGGAAGGACTTTCCAGGTGAAGGTCCATATTAATTTAAAATACAGGGACGAATTCTCCATTTCGTTTGATTGAAGGTTTATTTGAAAAATGGACCAGCGCAGCGGGCTCAGCCTGCTAGTATAATAATAATATATAATAATATTATCATAATGTAATAATAATATATATTATATATATATATATACATATATATTAATTATAATAGAAGGTATAATATACATATATATATATCACTCACATATGTTGGTAAGGATGCTAAGCTGGGTATCGTCCTCGTAACGTAAATGATAGAGCACTTGGAGCGCTATTCTAAGGGTCCCGGGTTCGATTCCCGGTTTGGGCATTTTTCACTTTGTTGGTTCTACCCTTAGTTAGCAATGTGATAAATCACGTATTAAATATTCGATGCTTTCGAGCGTAATTTCACTACGGAAAAGTTATTTTAAAAAAAAAAATTAAATTATATATGTGTTCTGAGCTTATTTGTATCTCATGTTTCGCCGCAGGATTTGGTGTCATGAAGACTATCCCGTCTGTTGCTGCAGTTTCAGCTTTACCAATATATGTGAGTGAGAGATGCTAAGCTGGGTATCATCCTCGTAGCTTAAATGATAGAGCACTTGAAGCGCTATTCCAAGAGTTCCGGGTTCGATTCCCAGCTTGGACATTTTTCACTCTATTGGTTCTACGCTTAACCCTTTAAGACCGGAAGATTTTTGGTAGAAATAAAAAGTTTTGTTGGTTTCCCCTAATTATTAGGATCATATTTAATTGAAAAAATATTTTAAAAAATACCCGATCTCAGGCTATGCCAAGGGAGGACCCACGCAATTCTGTGGGTGCAGGCTCGACTTCAAATCGCACAAAGAAGATGTTTTTTTTCTTTTTCTTTTGGATCACCTACACAGTTGTGTAGGTCAGGTCTTAAAGGGTTATTCAATTCTTAGCAATGTGATAAATAACGTATTAAATATTCTATATTTTCGAACGTAATTTCACTGCTGAAAATTAATAAAAAAATAAAAAATATAATTAACATTGTATATTCTTTTACCATTTGGAACAATATTCTGGACTATTCTTTGTAACAATTGGGCATACCCGAACCCGACTCGCAAGAAATAAAACTCTAATCTGAGGCGGCCCGAAAATGGAAACATAATCAACTTGAGTCAACCGATCCGCAGCAACAAATTTAGAGTCAATGGCGAAACGTTACGTTGGAATCAGGTTATCTGACCCGATGCAGGACTCTAATATAGTTGTTGCTATGCGCACAATGTTCTAAAATATACATCTTCCCGCAGTTTACAAGAAAGTTATACAAAATACCAAGTTGGCTCTTTGAGCAGCTGACTAAAACTTTTTATTTTCATATAAAATAAAACATAATTATAATTCATCAACGACACAGAATGATTTTCTAACTATACGAATTTCATCTAATTAAAAATGTTTTAGGTACACATACCTCGATTTATATTTTATAATGATTTTTGTAAATGATCATCTGTTTTACTGGAGCTTTCTCAACTATTCGAAACTCTTCTTCGATTTCAAACTAAACATTTTCTGTTACTGTTAAGTCCGCACTTTTAGTGATAACGTGCAAAGCGTCTTCAAAGTTTAGTCATATATGTGCATTGCTGGCTCTATAATTTGCACTCACGTCTTAAGTCAGTCGTGATTGATAATTATAAATAGTGAAGTTCATAGCAATAAATAAAGAATGACCGGTATAGCTCAAATCAATTAGTAATGTTGAAAATGTCCGAAGGAAGAAACGAGATTGTTTGAATATAAGGAAAGGGCATGTTTACAAACAAACACTTCCATCAACCAATCTACTACTACATTTTAGTCATAGCGATCGTTGCAGAAATCGTCTTGGCGACGTAGGCCAATCGTATCATAGACCTGTTAAACGTAGACTAATCAAATATCCCGAGCTCATGTGTACAGTAGGAGTCATAAGGAACGGTCAGGTTATTCTTGCTGGTCATGGAGATAGAGTATTAGAAGGAGAACCATGACAATGTTCCCGCTTTTGACCCTAAAGGCGGTACCTAGTATGGCGGCCGTTTCCGGATTCCGGCGGCCGGTAAATGTGGCGCCCCCTACATCCTGTGTCGGAACTGAAGCTTCGAATGAAAGTAAACAAAGCTCCAACATACCTATTTGAGACACGTTTCGTTAGATTTTGGCAATGTACTTCCTCCCTCGACTGCTAAATGTTTTTATGCTAAATTCCACATTAATCATTGTTTATAATCTTAATGAATTCATTTCAGTATCTTAGTGATTTTTTTATTCATATATTAATAACGATAATTCGAAAGGTTATTTTGTGGTATGGAATTTTAAAGACTTTTTATCTTTTTGTCATTCTTTTTTCGTAAATATCTCTTAAGATGTTCGAAAATTATTACTTTTCACAGCAAATATATGAAAATTCGCTTTTATCAACTCATTAATATAATTGAGTTGTTGACAAGAGAGATCGTTTCATTTATGCATATCGCAAAACACCGACCTCCATGGACATTTTCTCCCGACGTCCATGGACATTTTCCCTTCGAATGAGGACTTTTTGTTTTTGCCGTTTGGCAACAAAAACTTTTTGTTTTTAGAACGAACGAAAGAAGAATGATTTTGAGATGTGGGGTTTTTTTCCCCCATCAAACCGAATTCGATATTATGTATCTTATGTACATAATGTAAATATATTTTGTATAAGTTAATATAAATAATCTAAAATGACAAGAGATCTTTTCTTCATTTCCGACTATTTCTTGTGAATTATTCTAACTGCCGAATCTGTTCTTAGTGAGAGGAATTCTGATTCTAACGAAGGCGGCCTACCTTGGATCGGTAAGCATTTTTACTTACCTTTATAGATTTGTGTCACATGATTTATTGTGTATCTGACATTTTCTGGCGCCTGTAACAGCGACTGCCTAAAGTATTTCAGTCAGAATAAGAATTTCGTTGAATTAGAATCTTTATTGAAGTGCTTTGTTTATATACGATAATTGCAACCATTTTTGTTTTTGATAAATTTATTAGTTATAATGTCGGAGCACAGCTCCGGCTTCCCTGCGAGAATTACACTTATTGTTAACACGATAGCGACCAAAATATTTGTCGTATCGACACAAAAAATTAAATGTACGTTGGTAGTACCAAAATCTCGGTGCGTATTGAAAATCATAAATATTCGTCAACCCTAACGGCATGAAATGTCTGCTCAAAATTTTCCCATAGAGATAACATTGCGGGTTTAAATCAATATATTTGAAATATAAGGCTTTTTTTTTAGACATCTACCTTGAGCTTTTTTCGGAACCAATTTTAATAATTCTTTTTTTAAATGAAAGCTGTTTCTTTGTAGATTTGCGGCACTAGCTATTTTTTTAAAATATTCCCATTTTTATATTTAAATTTAAAAAATTTCAAAATTGTAGCAATTGGATTACTTCCATTGTTGTAAAGAAAAGAATATTGATAAAGTTTATCTTTATTGATGCCAATTTCTAATAAAATTCAAAATTAACTTTGTAAAAAAAGGGAACAGAAAATGATGTTACGCTTTAAACAAACACTAAATTTTTCCTCAAAAAGTTATTACAATTCAATACTTTTTCACTCCACTGAGTTTGAGATGCTATGTGTAATACTTCAATGAGGCAAAATGACATGATATTTAAATGAAAACCATCATTTTCTCTGATAAAATGAAATATTTTACTACGAATACCTCTAACAGATATATATTTTTGGAATTTTACTCGCCGATACAGAGGTTAGAACCTCAAGTCAAGAGTGGGAATGTTCACATGCAAAGTCGGAGTTAACAACTTGATTTAGAGTTTGGAAATAGTATATGTATTAATAACTTATTGCGTACTGCGATACTTTTGAAATGGTGAATGTAAATTTGAGAAATGCATATGTACATTTCGAGACGATGAAAATGACGTTAAGTTTAGATTTCACGCGAAAACTAATTCTATGATTGGTTCATGGTGAAATCATTTTTGCTGTTTTCAATCGGTAATTTCAAACATAAGAGCCTCAATGGGTAATTTCATCATAATTACTTATCTTGGTTAGGTATACTAATATATTTTAGTTTTTTAATACGTTGAACAGTCGAAGTTTATGGAATTAGTATTTTGGTAACTTTAAAATAAAAATAATATATTTGCTGAGCGTAAGTATTAACTAATGTATAAGTTCCTTTTTAACCGACTTCAAAAAAAAAAAAAAAGGAGGAGGTTATTAACCGACTTCAAAAAAAAGGGAGGAGATTATTAACCGACTTCAAAAAAAAAAGGAGAAGGTTATTAACCGACTTCAAAAAAAAAAAAAAAAAAAAAAAAAAAAGGAGGAGGTTATCAATTCGACGCGTATGTATTTTTTTTATGTATGTTCACCGATTACTCCGAAACTATGCGACCGATTCATGTGGTTTTTATTTTAATTTAAAGAATATACTCTCGAATTGGTACGACTTCCGTTTCATCAAAATTGCATCGGTACTTTTTTAGTAATTTAACAAAAACCAATAAAATGAATGATTTCGCGCAAATTATCTTTCATTGTTGTAACCGTTTTCCCAATCATAAGCATATAAGCATAGCAATATGTATACATATAGATTAGCGTACAGTTGCCGCCCAGATTGGCGCTATTTGGTTAAATGTCGCCAAATTTGGCGACCAAAATAAGCAGGGACGTAGCTACAGGGGGGGTGTGGGGGGGTGCGACACCCCCCCACTTGGGTAAACTCATAGACATTCGGTAATTTCACTTTCGTTCAAAAATTGCATCATTTGGCTCTGATTTTTTTCTTTTTTTTTTTAAGAATTTTTAAAAACATATTACAAAATTTATTACAAAACAGAAAACATTGTCAAAACATATTTAAAATTATTAAATATTTTCTAATTAGAAACTTCCTTTCTCTTTGCCCTATGTAATTTTTTTTTTCGCTCGGAGTCGATTGAATTGTCGATTCACTTTTTAGCTATCGCATGGACGTAAGAAGGGGTAGGGGGGTCCATGATACAGTATCCCTTGGAAGAAAAAATATATCTTCTTCCTTTTTCTATGCAGTATCCCTCTAAGCTAGAAGATTAGGGTAGAGATTATCTTAGCTTCATCCAAGAAAGGAATCTGGAGAAAAGTGCCTTGAGGGTAAATGGTACACGTACACTCCTTGACCAATGCAAATGAAATTAGAAGGCCAGATTTCTTGTTCGTTAAAATTCGTCTTGCTGGACTCTGAAAGCTATGGGGGGTGGATATTTCGTGGTTTTTTCGGGGTACAGGATGTCGCCAGATGTTTACTGTCTGTTTTTCAAAGCTAAAAATAAGAGAGAACCGGGAATTTTTTTTTATCAAAGAAAATTAAAACGGTGTAATAAAATTACATCAGCTTAGGGATGTGCCGAATAGTGATTTTGACCGAATACGGAATATTCGGCCTACAGGCGAACCGAATACAGAATATTCGGCCAGCCGAATTAACTGTTAGGCCGAATACCGAATATTCGGCCAGCTGAATTAACTGTTAGGCCGAATACCGAATATTTGGCCAAATACCAAATATTCGGCTGGTCGAATATTTAAAACTTTTATTAATTAAAAAAGTTTCATATTTCATGGCTTCTTCTGGTGAATTAAACCAAGTGAATATATATTTTTTTAATTCTAAAACAAGGAACTCAGCAAAAATAACTTTTCTACCGAATATTCGGCTAGCCGAATTAACTGTTAGGCCGAATACCGAATATTCGGCCAGTCGAGTACTAACTAGTCGGCAAAATACCAAATACTCGGCTGGTCGAATACTTTTATATTTCAAAGATTAAAGGCATTAAAATGTTAAATTTTAAAACAATTTTACATAATATTTAATGCAGAAACTTACAGATTGATAAACAAGAACTTTTTACAAATAATCTTTATACATGAAAAAAAAAATTCGCTTTGAGTTATTTAAGAAGAGAATTTTAAAATTTTATTAATTAAAAAAGTTTGATGTTTCATGGCTTCTTCTGGTGAATTAAACCAAGTGAATATATATATTTTTTAATTCTAAAACACAAAAATAATTTTTCTACTGCCTTTGATTTAGCAAGGAAATTTTTAAATGCATCTTAGATCAGTGTTTCGAATGGGCGATTATTTTTAGAGATTGTAAACATACATATTGTTCCTAAAAAATTGTAACAAACTTTCAACAGAGATAATGTGGTCAAGACAAAAAATTTTTGAACAAGAAACAACACCTCACTCCATTTATTCCATCAAAATTACTATATATTCAGTCAAAAATTCTGGGTGTGCAACTATAAGCCGAAACTGAATTTTCGTTCCCAACTTTATCAGTAAATGAGGATATTTTAGCAAGATTTGTTTCATATTAATTTAGTTTGTATTAAATGTGATGATGTCCTTGAAAATGACTGAATTTTGGCCAGTGACACAGTATAAATACTATAAATTGCATTCTGAATAAAGGAATGTCTACCTCATAGTTTTTGAATATGAAAAGTGGCAATTTCCAGCACTTCTCATCATGATTATATTTCAAAGAAATCAAAGCAAGTTTGTTAAAAATATAGCTATGATATCTTTGTTAGGGTTAAAAAATGAAAATCCAAGTTTGACATCGAATGAGATGAGATACATTTTATTTCAGGGTTGCGTTGTCGGAGTCGGGCCCATTTTTGAGCGAAAGAGTCGGAGTCGGATCTGTTAAAATTCCCGGAGTTGGAGTCGTCCATTTTACAAGCAGATCTGCATTGTCGGAGTCGGCCCATTTCTGAGCGAAAGAGTCGGAGTCGTCCATTTTCTCCACCGACTCCGCAGCCCTGCTTTATTTATAACTGAATATGGTTTTCTGAACAAAAATTGTCTTTCATGATGTGTATTATCAACCCTGAAATTTTTTCTGTTTTGATTAGAAACACCCTTTTTTGTGAAAAAGTAAGAAACAGATTATTTACTAGAAAAGGTTCAGGAACTTGCATTTTTACGTTGTTAATTCCTATGAAAATCCCCATTAATGGTTAATTTTCTTAAGTAACACTTTACAAAAAGCAAATAATGTAAAAACATTCTCTTTTACTTAAATATGATTCTGTTTCTAATTATTATGAATATCTTTATAAGTTGACAGTTAAAAGTAGAAATTGTGTAAGATTTTTAAAAATGCTTTAAAAGTGTTTTTTAATTATTCGGTTTGATATTCGGTCAAACTAAATATTCGGCCTAACCGAATGTTCGGTAACATGGCCGAAAAGGCCAAATACAGAATAGATACAGAATATTTGGTACATACCTATTAGCTGCTATATATAATGGTATATTGTATCTTCGAAAAACTAAAGGTTTCTTGAAAAAATTATTCAAAAATTAATGCGTGGAAAAAATCCTTAAGGCTGTTCTCAAATCAAAAGAGCTACTTTCTGATACATTTCTGAATTCATTTTTGTTCGGAAATTGGCAGGTGCTGTTATTCAGAAACTATGTAGTCGAAAGACGTTTTCCATTTTTTGGTAAACGCAAAAGATTTTTCAGAAAATATTGTCAAAGTTGGCGTTTTGAACCGAATTCTAGACGCGGTAGCTCGAGAAAGGCAAAAAACTTGTCGTCATGTGACCACAATCGCTTATAACGCGATAAATATTTTTATAAAAAAATGTAAAACTAGTTTCCATTGTATTCCGCTTCAACAGCCAGGCCTACCACAATATGCTTAAAAATGGGACAGAAAATGTGTCAGAAAATTTTGCGTTGTTGAGTAGGAAGCTCGAGAACCGCTTTAAAGAAAAATAATATAAGAGAGCAATAAAAAATAAAATATTGGATTTTTTCCTTTGTAACTTAATATAAACCGACGATATGTTTTAAGATCTGGATCTGTTCTTGTCACGGGGTAGTGGAAGGTATACGGAGATATACGCCGTATAACCTCTCTCTGGATTTTTTAAAGATGCTCCGCATACCCTCTGCTTCTGAAATAAAGCATTAGCGTATACTGTATCCATGAATGTTAATGACTTTAGTGTACACCCTTTGTTTTTTTACGACTGCAACACTGGTTCTTGTCATTCAGTTCGAAAATATATTTTTTTATTTATGTTTTTGAACTTGTTTTAAAATCATCATTTGTATTGATATATAAAGAAGTGCTTTGATGATAAGCATTAATCTTTCTTCTAATTGACGTTTAGAGACATACATTTACTTTCTGCTGCAAAAACTGAAAGCAGTTTTTTTCTTTGTTTTCTAAAATGAAGGGATCTCAAAGTTAATTTGAATTAATATAAAAAATACTTTGACTTGAATCAGGCTAATTCATGTAACAGAATCAACGCTACAGCTCACAAAAAAAAAAAAAAAAAAAAAAAAAAAAAAATGCAAGCAAAGTAATTTTGCAGAAAATAAAATAATTTTCCACACTGTCTACTACCCTCTCTCGCCTTCCCCTTCTCCACCGAAAAAAAATCTTTTTGTGTTCAACACTCTTTTTTTATTGCAAATTAAAATAACAATATTTAATTTTTTTATACTTATACTCAATTGCTCAATATGGTATATGACTATTTCAATTCTGATAACTTTCTATGTTACGAGTTCCAGCTTAAAAATTCAACAGAAAAAATATCCTACAAATAAAGTGTAGCTTTGATTAGCCACATTTTGTGGTTATTAAAAACTGTTTAAAGCTGTTCTGAAATCGTAATTTGCACCTTTTTTTACACTTTCGTGAAGAAATTTTCATTTTTATATGCACGAAATTTGCAGATATTCCTTTCTTATTCGTAAACGAATAGGGTTTCTCCTTTTTCCTATAAAGGTAACTGGTCTTTCAGAAAATGGTGCCAAAGTTGACGCTTGGAACAGGTTTTTTTTTTTTTAAACGTAACGATTGGCAAAATATCATTATGAGATAGCAATTGATTATAACTTAATATGTAATACATTTATCAGGAAATTTAAAAATGCTTATTTAATTTCAAAGCACTTCATGCCTCATGCCTGCTAATTACATGCTTCTACATAGAAAAAAAATGTCTACTTAAATGTGTCAGAAAATTTAACATTCTTGAGAGGAGTAAAAATATTTTTTAAGAATAAGTGTTTTTTTTTTTTTCTTCTCCATAAACGTGGCATTTAATACGAAGTTAGAAATCTGTTTAGTTATTTCAAATCTGAATCGGTGTATTTGATCATTTTGATAATACGTGACAGAAAAATGCTCAATATAAGAATAGAAGGATTTGGATTTTATTTTATTTTTTATTTTATTTCTTTCTCTTTTTCTCTAAATATTAATCCAAGTAAAAACTTCCTTTAAAAAAGTTCCAAGTAAAAAAATTCTTCTGTCCGGCTTTATGCAACATTGTCTACTAAATGTTTCCATCGTCCTCTGTAGTTTATTTTGGTCCTTTGATCTGCTTTGGGGGACAGACAGTTAAAATTTTCTCATTGAAGTAATCTGCAACAATTATTTCTATTCTAATTACCAGAGAAAATAAAAACTACTAATTAACCAATTCTCTCATATTTTTTTATTTAATTTTTATTAATTTTCTTATTTTATCTTACGTTTTTTCTTGGATAAATATTTATGGAAAAAAGAGAAAGAAATAAAAGAAAATAAAAAAGAAAATCCAAATCCTCGTATTCTTATATTGTGCATTTTTCTGTCACATATGATCAAAATTATCAAATGCACCATACACGGATTAAGATTTGAAATAACTAAAGTTTTCTAACTTCGAATTAAATGCC
Source organism: Maratus speciosus (assembly GCA_963932465.1). Taxonomy (NCBI): domain Eukaryota; kingdom Metazoa; phylum Arthropoda; class Arachnida; order Araneae; family Salticidae; genus Maratus; species Maratus speciosus. The sequence continues at coordinate 395,369,809 of OZ010790.1, read as the reverse complement.
ACGTTTATGGGAAAAAAAAAAAAAAAAAAAAAAAAAAAAAAAACACTTGTTCTTAAAAAATATTTTTACTCCTCTCAAGAATGTTAAATTTTCTGATAAATGTATTACGTATAAAGTTATAATCAAATGCTACTTCATAATGATCTTTTGCCGATTGTTACGTTTTAAAAAAATCTGTTACAAACGTCAACTTTGGCACCATTTTGACAAAACATAAATTAGGCCTGACCAGGCCGGGACTGGTTTATTCTTCCAAGTCTTCATGTGCCAAAATTATCAGTCCCGGTTTTCACCCAACCTGTATGAAAATCATCGTCTCAGCGTGGCCTGGCAGCAAAATACAGTTAAATTAAAATATAACTAGTGGGCATGACCGAGCTTAGCTCGGTCAAAATTATTCTTGTGTTCAATTCGATATTTCATTCTCACTGTATCATTCTTACTGTTTAGATACAATTGGCATGATCCTGAGCCATAGGGACCCACTAACCGAAATTTTTCGAATACGCGACCTAATCAGTGCTCTTCTCGAATCCGAAAACGATAAAATACAAAATTTAGTCAAAATCGTTAAATTCGTTTTATAGATAAAATTAGCTTGACCCACCGTAAAACAAAAAGGTCCCAGTAACCCAAATTTATCGCACATGTCACCTATGCCAATGAACTTCTCGTGCTGGAAAACGGTGTACTAAGAAATTTTGTCAAAATCATTTGAACCATTTTGTAGATACATTTAGCTCGACCTTGACCCATAGTGACCCAAAATGACTCATTAATCGAATTTTCTTGAGCATGTGACCGAGATCAATGGTCTTCTCGAACCCGAAAATGATAGAAAACAAAATTTAATCAAAATCATTAAAGCTTTTTTCAAGATAAAATTAACTTAACCCACAGTGACCCAAAAATGACCCATTAATCGAATTTTTTCGAACGTGTGACCTAACTCATTGATATTCTCGTGCCCAGAAACAGTATAATAAAAAATTTTGTCAAAATTGTTTGAGGCTTTTTTTAAATACAATTAGCTTGACCCTCAGTGACCCAAAAATGACCCACTAATCGAAATTTTCTCGAACATGTGATTTAGCCCAATGGTCTTCTCATGCTCAGAAACGATATAATACAAAATTTTGCCATAATGTTTTGAGTCTTTTTTAGATACAATTAGCCTGATCCACAGTGACCCAAAAATGACCCACGAATTGAATTTTCTCGAGCATGTGACTTAGCCCAATGATCTTCTCATGCCCAGAAACTGTATAATGCAAAATTTTGTCAAAATCGTTTAGTCGTTTTTTAGATAAAATTAGCTTGGCCCACAGTGACCCAACATGACCCTCTAATCGATTTTTCTCGAACATGTGACTTAGCCCAATGGTCCTCTCATTCCCGGAAACGATGTATTACAAAATTTTATACAAATGTTCTGAGCCTTTTTTTAGATTCAGTTAGCTTGACCCTGACCCATTGTGGCCCAAAATGACGCACTAATCGAATTTCCTTGAACATGCGACCTAGTCCAATGGTATTTTCGTGCCCGAAAACGATAGAATACAAAATTTCGTCAAAATCGTTAAAGCCGTTTTCTATGCTTGACCCACAGTGACCCAAAAATGACGCACTAATCGATTTATCTCCAATATATGACTTAGCCCATGGGTCTTCTCCTAATGCAAAATAGTAGATTACAAAATTTAGTCAAGATCGTTAGCGCCGTTTTTCAGATAAAATTAGCTTGACCCGAAGTGATCCAAAAATGACCAATTAATAGAAATTCCTCAATCATGTGACCTAGCCCAATAGTTTTCTCGCACCCAAAAACGGTTGGATATAAAATTTAGTCAAAATCGATTGAGCCGTTTTTTTAGATATAATTAGCCTGACCTTACCCATTTTGACCGAAAATGACCACTAATCGAATTTTCTCGAACACATGACCTAGCCCAATGGTTTTTCCGTGCCCGAAATTGGTAAAATACAAAATTCAGTCAAAATCGTTAGAGCCGTTTTTAAGATAAAATGTACATATAAACACACACAAACACTCACAGACAGACACACACACACACAATTTTTGCTCGTATTATAGTATAAGATAAAACGTGTGAAAAAGAACCTGCCTATGACGGAATCCTGTTTTAAACTGAAAAATGTGTTGATCCATGAAAAATTATTATAATAATATGTGAGAAAAGAATATATAATACAAATACACCTATTAAGAAGGGAACTTGTCTAATAATAATGCATTTTTTTTACTTTACTGTGCTATTCCGTCTTAGAAGATTTTACTGCATAGCATTTTTTAGATTTTGAAGTCTCCGATACATGGAATATGGATTAAAAAAATTAATGATAATCGAAACATTTGCGTACAGCAAATAGAGATTTATTAAAAAAATAAATAAATATGGAAACATACGGTATTTCTATAAAAATGAAGATTACAAAAAAAAAAAAAAAAAAAAAAAAAAAGAAAGAAAGAAAAAACTAAGTATTTTTGGTCAGAATTCCTCGTACAGACAAATTTTTAACGAAATCGACGTAAAAATCAATGTTCTGTAGAAATTTACTCGGCCGTGCCAGGCTCGGGTCGAGATTTTAATTTTTTTCCGGTCCAGGATGGTCTCAGGCTGAACTTTTAGCTGTTATAACGCCTGCCCAGGCAAATAATTTTTTTCGACAGGCCTGGCCGAGTTCAGGCCTACCTTTTATTATGGGCCGGGTCGGAACTTTTTTCTATGTGTCGGCCTGGCCCGGGCGTGAAAATTTCGACCCGTACAAACTTCTAACTTAAAATTTAAAAAGTATTGCAAATTTCAAACTTTGAGTTATATATAAAAGAATTTTTTTTTCTTTTGAATTTATTTTTATTGTAATAATAAATAATCAATCTAAATCTGTCTTTTACACCTCACTCCAAACTACTGCTTTTACCTTTGCCCCCTCCCGTCTCACTGGAGTATCGAGCACGAAAAGCTTAAACCTTAAGTGATGAGGTGATTTTATATATATCTATATAACGTGGTGTGTATGCAACCCCAAAATTTGATTTCTTGTCTTGTGCACTCCACAAAATTTAGCGAATTAAAATAAGAAAATCCCCTGTGAATTTTGCATTATTTACTTCAATAAAAACAACTGAAAAAGTACTGTAAGTGTACATGCATATAACATATAAATACACATATCTAAATACCACAAAAAATTTTCTTCATAATTGAAATTTCTCTAGGGTGGAAAACATCTCACCTGACCAGTTAAGGGTTAAAGCCTTTAAATTTACTTTTTCCCTTTGCTTTATTCGTAATTATGCAATAGCACAAATAAATCAGCAGTTATCACTTCATTCCCTCCATTCATAATTTCTACTACCCTCGCTCTTCCCAGTTTGTAAAATTTTAAATGGTTGAAATTATTTAATTTTTTGTTAAAATTTTTTGGTCTGTTTATATATCTAATGCTGAAATAATAAATAACTGTCTAATTCGCCCCCCTCCCACTCAAAAGAAAATAATGCGAAAAAATACAAAAAAAAAAAAAAAAAAATACAAAATTTACTATGACCATTCGGTAAATTCGATCTCCACACCCCCCCAAACGAAATGCTCTAGCTACGCCACTGAAAATAAGTCGCCATAAATGAAGCCATTTTTACTTTGCAGTAGTTTTTGAAGTCGGTTTTATTTTTGGTAAAAAAGTTTATAAATTATTAAACAATTTCTTTCGTCAAAATACGACGGGTTTCATCTCGTTATTAAACAAAACATTAGCTCCATTGTTGTAAATTATGCATTTTAACCTCATCCGAATCGTTATGGCGTCGTCAATATTTGTGACCTGAGATATAGATTGACTTTCAGAAGTTTTACTTTCTACATCCGTAACGACCTCTTTTTCTTTTTTTTTTTCAGTGCGAACCTTTTATTCTCCATAACCTACCAAATCGATGCAATTCATTTTGAATTTTAAATTAAGAGAAATGAAAAGAAATCGAATATGGAGAATACGATTTTGGGTCTTAGCCGCATGGCTACGAGTGATAAATCAAAGAAATCGAGAAAAACATAACAGGGTTTGGGCGGTTCAGGGTATTTTCCAGGAGAGTTTCCAGTATTTTTTTTATAGAAAAAGAAATCTAGGCTAAACTGGTGAAATTTCGCATTCTTATAAGGAGAGATTTTCTGTAAGAAAATAGCGGTGCAGAAGAATGCCCTGGTCGCAAAATTCCAGGAGTCGTACGAACCCTCATATAATGTCATGTATGTATTACTTATATGTATGTATTCTTATGTATGTATGTTTATATTCAGACGTATGCATGTTTGTATTGGGAAATTTCCGCAATCGCGTTTTTAGACAATTTCATAATTTAGCGAGCGTTGTTTGATGCGCAAATTTAGCCATTTGGTGACGATCCCAATTACAGAAGGTTACTCATTTTTTTTAATTCACTGTAAGTGAATGTGCTGCAACTGAAATGCACATGGACATTCTCCGTAACCTTCCAAATCGGTGCAATTCATTTTGAAATTTAAATTAAGAGAAATGAAAAGAAATCGAATACGGAGAATACGATTTCGTGTATTAGCCGCATGGTAACGATTTTAGTATTAGCCGCATGGCTACGAATGATAATAAAAAAATCGAGAAAAATATGATGTCATGTATGTATTATTTATATGTATGTATTCTTATGTATGTATGGTTGTATTAAAACGTATATATGTTTGTATTGGGAAATTTTGTAATCGGGTTTGTAGACGATTTCACAATTTAGTGAGCGTTGTTTGATGCGCAAATTTGACTATTTGGTAACGGTTCCAATTTCAGAAGATTATTAATTTTTCTTTTTAATTCACCGTAAGGGAATTTGTTGCAACTGAAATGCGAGTGAACATTCTGAAGTGAATGAGATAAGCATTTTTGGCCTAGATGTACACTTGAAAACAGAAATATGTAGATAACAAAATAAGAAAGTCCTGAAAGCGTAAAGAAAATGTAGCTTACTTATTTTTTGATTTTAAGATTTTAGCTAATTTTACGGGAAAACACTAAGCTAAAATGCGAAGAACCCGATTAGAGAAGAATCATCAGTGCTGCATTTCAGTGGAAATTTCGCCAAATTTGACAGCTACAGCCAAGTTCGCTGCATTTATATCAACATATTTTTGGTCGCCAAATTTGGCGAAATTTCGCGAAATGTCTCGAAGCTTGGCGAAAATTTGGACGTTAATGTATATGACCATATAGTTTTATGCTTATAATCGGAAAATGGATACAACAATGAAAGATAATTCGTGAGAAATCAACTTCACTAAAAGTCATAAATCATTCCGTGATTTTTTTAACCTGTTGCCTAGATGTAGTGTACATTTTAAGAAATGTACATATTTTTATATGTGTAACATTATACACAGAAGTTTCGAAAATGCCGGTTAAAAGAAAACAGTTGAGATTAAAAGAGTTATTCAGCGTAATTTTATGTGGTAAGTCACATAAAAATAACCCAGCTGCCTACGAGTAATTGCGCGAATAACGATATAACAATAACTCAGATGAACAAAAGTATCAAGTTTGACAGAGGAGTATAGCAGATTACCCATGTGTGCGTGTTACATACGTGTTACAAACCTTTCCCTGATACCATATTAAATAAGTCTGGGCTATGCCAGACATGCAAGTCTTTCAAGGGGCTTTGCAGTTTTCTGCCGTTAGCTCGATGGATCCAGTTCCAATTTTTGATTGTCTCAAAGATCGGAGCTACATTAAACAAATCAAAATCGCTCAACACATCCCCGCACTGTAAAAAAAAATCTGGTAAGTTACTAAAGTGTTTCTAGGAAACTGGGATTCCTAGAACATTTTATGTAACGGAAACAACAAAAATTCATGTAACAGACACAGTTTTGCGCCGAAAATCAAAAAAATCTGTAAGGTTACTAAGAATTGTTTAGGAAACTGGGATGCCTAGAACTTTTCATGTAACTACAACCAGAGTTACAGATAAAATTTTAGTAAGATTACTGAAATTTTAGCAGATTCATTTGTAAAGTTACAGATTTCTGTAGCTTTACAAAAACTAGTTTTGTAGATTTGCAGCTTTTTTTGTACAGTTACAGAAAAAAGTTTAGTGAGCATGTAACTTTACATCTGTAGAACTACAGATTTTTTTTTACAGTGCGGTGGTTATTCTTTCTCTTTACCATAGACTCTCTTATTCAATGAATTCTCTTTACTTTTAACATTTCTGAATTATTTTAAAGAACAACAAATCACGCTGCATGAAAATTTTCATAATTCTGGCATCAGATTTACAGATGAGCAGCTGGAAATACTTTCGTTATGCACAGAACAGCTTTCATCATTGCAAACAAAAGTTACAATTTTTTCTAAGTCAACTTTTATTATTGCAAAAGCAAGAGCTGGAAAAAGTAGGATAATCAAAGAAATTAGTAAAACAATCATAGAGCAGTTAGGATCAGAAGCTGTCATTCTTTTGGCACTAACAGGTACTGCTGCGCTTAATGTCGAAGGAAAGTTAATTCACTCAGTGCTAACCACCGTGTTTTAAATAGTTCGCTGATTTAAAAAGTCATGCAGAAAGAAATCTACAGCTCAGCATGGATACAGTATTATTTATCTTTATTGGCGAGTTTTCAATTGTCGTCTTATGGCTGAACTTGAACAAATATGTCGCAAAGGTACAATAGATAGAATTGAACCTTTTAAAGGCTTATTTGTTTAAATCCTTGGAGGTATTAGGTAATTACATCGCGTAAAAGACATCTCTCTATATAAGAGACATTCTATAAAAGACATTTTGGCTCTTCGCAGACAAAAAATGCTTAGAACTTTTGAAAATTGCTTCACATTAACAAACTCATTGAGACAAAATGACGATCAGCAAAGACAGTTTCGAAAGACTCTATATTTGCTTTGCGTGGGTCACGTTTCAGACTACTCTCATCCCTTATGCAATGGTTGAAAGCTACACTGCTTCGGGCTCAACTTCAATGATTTCAAGATGCTATATGTCTTTTTTCCAAAAACGAGCTAGCGAAATAACATAATCAAGAAGTACTTCTTAAATCAAAGTGGTCAATGACAAGGATGTTAGCAGGCCACAATAATTAAAAGAAAGATGTAGTGAAGATGATCACGTGTTTGGACTGCAGGCTGGACTGTTTTCAGCAGTTGGATGCAGAGTTATGTTACATACCAATATCTGGACGGAGTGGGGATTGATAAGCGGTGTACTGAGTACAGTAAAAGATATTGTCTGTGACCCAAGATTTCAACCCCCAGGCTTGCCACAGGCTATAATGGTTCATTTTGTTGATTATGATGCCACAAATTAGCCTCTCAGCATTAGCTGAGGCAACTGATGACTGAATTAAACACTAGAAAATAAGGATTCAACGGGTGTTATTTCAAATTTAATTTTGTACTATTAAATAGTAATCATGAAAATTAAACTTGTTTTTTTTTTAAATTTTAAAATGTTATGTGTTAAGTTTATACGACTCCATGCTCCGACATTTCGGCCTGACGGATACTAGTATTAATTTAAGAGAATGGATGCAGTTAATAAAACAAAACGCACTACTGTTAGATCTTAAACCACGAAATTAATTAATAGAATAGAAGCGGCAATTTCAGAAAATAGTGCCGATGAAGAGACATTAGAACAGTTTCTCGCTGAGTTAGACTTGAAAGAAAAAGAGCTTAATTATATAGATCAGTGGCGTAGCCAAGGGGGAATTAATGGAATAGAAGCGGCAATTTCAGAAAATAGTGCCGATGAAGAGACATTAGAACAGTTTCTCGCTGAGTTAGACTTGAAAGAAAAGAGCTTAATTATATAGATCAGTGACGTAGCCAAGGGGGGGTCCAGGGGCTCCGGACACCCCCCCCCCGAAAGTAGACCTGGTTTACTGAATCATGGATACAAATACAACAGTAGAAACTGCTAAGACAGAACCCCAAAGGATCTATAAAAAATTCCTCTTTAGAGAGGTGTTCGTCTTAGCAGGTATAATTCAAAGGTATGTCTTTCTTTGGAAGTATGAACTTTTCCCGTTTTAGGCAGATTTTCGTTATAAATACTTTCCGTTTTCACAGTATTCCTTAAAACTGCTAAAACGTACTCACTTCCCAAACATTTTCTTTCACGTACCCCTTTCTTAGGTTTTTCATTTCGGAGTACCCCATTTCCCATAAGCACGCCCTCCTTCCCCACCCCACTCAAGAAGATAACGTAAACATGCTTTTTTCATTAGTAATCTTCTTATTACAACCATATAATAAATCGATGCAAATTACATTGATATTTCTAACATTTTTGCGATTTCCGTCATTACCAATATTATTTTCACATACCCCCAGCAGACCCGCCACGTACATCCAGGGGTACTTTACCCCAGGTTGGAAACCGCTGCTATAACACCACCTCTGAAGAGCATAAATCTATTACAGGAAAATCTGTGAAGATAACCTATCTCAAAGGAAAACAATTCAAGGTTCGACGAAAACGACACTATATATTTGTGCTTGCTAACGTTTGAAACCTACCTGAAATGAAACTTGTTTCAGTTGTGAATCCTTCTTGGCAGGTTTTCTGAAAACAAGGAATCTTCTCATAAACAAAAACATTTTAATGTCCCGAGACGGAAGGATAACTATGCAAGTATACCTGCTATTCTGTTAGAAAATGCTCTTTTGTTTTCAAGAACATCCACCAGATGGCAGCATCAGACAATCTTTTTTATTTGATCTACTGTGACAGACACTCAGTTCAGTGAGTGTTGCTCCTTCCCTTATAGCAGTTGGCAGCAAAATGCTGCTTGATTAAAAAAATCCGATAATATTCCAAAGGAATATAATATGATAAAAAAACTGCAACAAGCCATAGTTCAAAGTATTTCTTTGTGTTTGTAAATAGTCTTATGCATCTGTTTTGTTTTATTGTGAATTGTGATCCGTATTTTGACCAGCATATATATTATTCTAGTGTATTGAATCTTCTAATAAATGTTCTTTGTTCATCCAAAGAAGAGTATATTTCCATTGAAACACATCAAAACATAAAGGTAAAACTTTTAACTTTTTTTTATTGTTTACCTATTGAGGAATTTCGTATTCATGCCTTCCATATGGAATAACATTCTAACAGTCGATTATGAGACTGAAGTTATCTCAATTTTAAATATAGTAATATAAAAGAAGAAAATATAATATAATTAAATTCAAAGAAATAATTATTTTCTGAAGTTCTTCTTTTTTCACAAGTGAATGATATAAAAGAAAATTCAAAGAATTGTTCTTATTTTGAAATCAAAAGTATTGTGTATTGATAAGAAAAAAATTATTTTGCCAATTTCTTATTGAAATTTTATTATACAAGTTGCAAATGTAAATTTATGTTTTAAACAAAGAATTGAACATTTAAGAGCAGTTTTTCTGAAATCAAAAGTAACTTCAAAAATTGTTCTCAAGAATTTTATTTTGTTATTTCATCATTAGCATTATATTTGAGTTTATAATTGTTGTTTTGATGTATTAATAAGAGAAAAAGTTTTATTTTCTGTGAAATAAGCAAATATTATTATATCATAATGTCTAGTATTAAAGAATCTCATTATGTTGATAAATTAACTGATGACAACTATTCAGTTTGGAAGTTTAAAATAGAGCAATTGTTAATCAAAGAAGGTCTGTATGATGTTGTATTTGAACCTAAAAAGGAAAATGATGATAATTGGGTAAAAAATGATAGAAATGCTAGGGCATTAATTTGTTTAAATATCTCAGATTCACAAATTGTTCATGTCAGACATGCTAAAAGTGCTAAAGAAACATGTGATCAATTGAAATCTGATCATGAAAGAGTAAATTTAACAAATAAACTTTATCTTCTTAGGAAGCTGTATTCCATTAAATATAATGAAAGTATTAAAATGCAAGAACATATTAATTCTGTCTTAGAATTAGTAGAAAAATTAAGAAGTATAGGTGAAGTAATACAAGATGATAATTTAATAGCTATTTTGCTCTGTTCCTTACCAAATTCTTATAGTACCTTTATAACTGCTATTGAAAGTAAATATGAAACAGATTTATCATTAAAATATGTTCAAAACAAATTAATTGATGAGTATCTTAGAAGAGTTGAAACTAAACAAATTTCAACAAAATTTGAATCTATTGCTTTAAAGGGTAATAGGGATAAACCAAAGCATTTGAATAAGCAGAAATTTTGTTCTCATTGCAAAAAGAATAATCACAACCGTGAAGATTGTTTTCACTTAAAGGGTAATAATACTAACAAAACAAAACCAAATTTCACCCAAGGTAGATCACGTCAACAGTTTAAAAAACCAAACAATTTCTCTGCCTCTACTGCTAGTCAAAATCTATTAGATTCTCAAAACTATCATGAATTAATGGAAGAATCAAATTCTTCGAGTTTTGTTATGAAATCTCAACAAAATGGAAATAAAAACAAAAATTTGTCTTTTGTTATTGATTCAGGTGCGTCTGTTCATTTAGCTAATTCCTTGGAACTGTTCTCAGAATTAAAAAGTTCGAATAAAGATACAATTACAATTGCTAATGGAACTAAATTAACTGCAAAGGGAAAGGGTAAATGTACTTTTAATATTGAAACACTTAATGGTCAAACAAATAGAGTTACATTGGATCATGTGCTTTATGTTCCCGAGTTGGATAGTAATTTATTATCTGTCCAGTCTTGTACTGAGAAAGGTTTTGTTGTGACATTTAAAGATGATATATGTTTAATTAAAAAGGGCAACATCCTAGTTGCAGATGCAAAAGCTGATGAGGGGTTATATAGATTAAAAATAATACCTACAAATGAAAAGGTATATAGTGCTTCAGAAATATTACCCGTTTGTTCTAATGTTAACTGCATTCTAAAATGGCACCAAAGGCTGGGCCATAGAAATTTGGAATCCATCAAGAAAATTCAAATGGATGATTTAGCTTTAGGTATTACTGTGAATAATTGTTCTCATAATACTGAATGTTCAAGTTGCATAAAAGCTAAGTTAACAGAAAAATCATTTCCAAAAGAAACGCAATACAGAAATAAAAAACCACTTGATTTGATATACAGCGACGTATGCGGTCCTGCAGAAACAAAAAGTATGGGATCAAAAAGATATTTCGTTACATTTATTGATGATTACTCTCGTTATACACAAGTATATTTTATTTCTTCTAAAGATGAAGTATTTGATAAATTAAAAGAGTATGTTGCATCAACAACAAATAAATTTAGATTGAAGATTAAATCCTTGCGTAGTGACAATGGAACAGAATATTGCAACGAATCTGTCAAAGACTACCTTAAAAACTTAGGAATAAATCATGAAACAACGACGCCATATTCACCGTCCCAAAATGGAGTCGCAGAAAGAAAGAATCGCTCGCTTATTGAAATGAGTAAAGCCATGCTTATAAATGCTAAATTGCCAAAAACATTCTGGGAAGAAGCCATAGCTGCAGCAGCCTACTTACAAAATAGATTACCCACAAAATCAACTGAAAAGACACCATATGAACTGTGGAATGGGCATAAGCCAAATTTGAGTCACCTTAAAGTATTTGGATGCAAAGCATATGTGTATGTTCATAAACAGAAGAGACAAAAAATTGACGAAAAGGCCACTGAAGGAGTCTTTGTTGGTTACGATTTAAGAAGCAAAGGATACCGAATTTATATAGGCGGTAGAAAAATAGTGATAAGCAGAACAGTGAAGTTTTTTGAAAATATGAACTGTGAAAATGTCTTTAAAGAAAATCCTGAAGAGCGAATCTCAGATTTAATGCACTTCAATTTTTCAGAAGAAAATCTTGAAAATGATAGTGAAGCTATCCGAATAGAAAATACTGCAGAAGAAATAAAAATGGATGAAAAATCAGTAGATAGCCCAACAACTGAAGAAAGTGAACATAATTTCCAGAGAAGAATATCTAACAGAGAGACTAAAGGAATTCCACCAGAAAGATATTCTTACAAAACTGAAGACAGTTGTTCCAAAAATCAAGATCCTGAAACTTTTAAAGATGTTTTACGATTACCAGTAAAAGATCAACAGAAATGGTTTCAAGCTATAAAGGAAGAATTTAACTCTTTAAAGGAAAATGAAGTGTTTGAGCTTGTTACTTTACCCAAAGGCAAGCACGCCATTGGCTGTAAATGGGTTTACAAAACAAAGCGTAATGCAAATGGAGAAGAAATAAAATGCAAAGCACGATTAGTTGCCAAAGGTTTCGCTCAAAAATTAGGCACTGATTATGATGAAACCTTCTCTCCTGTCGTCAAACATACAACCATTAGAGCTTTTCTGACCTGGGAAGCTTATCATAAAGTCAGAGTATTCCAAGTAGATGTTAAAACAGCCTTTCTACATGGTAAACTAGATAATGAAGAATTATACATGCATCAACCAGAAGGCTTTCATGATGAAGAAAATAAAGACAAAGTCTATAAATTTCAAAAGGCTATATACGGTCTTAAACAAGCTGGAATGAAGAAATAGAGAATACTCTAAAGGCATATGGATTTAAACAAAGTGAAGCTGATCCATGTTTGTTTATAAAAGAAAAATCAAAGAAGACAATTTATCTCATATTGTATGTAGATGATATGCTGATGAGCTCAGAAGATGAAAATGAAGTTAATGAAGTAATAAATTACTTAAAGAAATCTTATCCCATAACATCACTAGGAGAAGCAAAATACTTCTTAGGTATAGAAATTTACAGAAAAGAAGATGGAAGTTATTTACTTTCACAAAGAAGTAAAATAACTCAATTAGTTAAGGATTTTCAGCTTGAAGAAGCCAAACCAACTTATACCCCAATGGAAACTAACTATTATAGTTTAGATAAAGAAGAAAATCTTTTATCATCAAATGATAATTATAGACAAGCTATAGGAAGTCTTTTATATATTTCCTCATGCACAAGACCTGATATTACCGCTCCTACACACATACTAAGTCAAAGATGCAATAATCCAAGACAAAAGGATTGGAATGCTGTTAAGAGGGTGATAAGATACTTAAAAACAACGAAAGACCTTGATCTCCACATTTCTTCAAAAGAATATCCTAATATAGTTGCATAATCGAACAAACTGGGGACAAGATGCTACAGACAGAAAATCCACCTCAGGAAATGTAATCTTCTTAGGCAATAGCTGCATTTCTTGGTTCTCACGAAAACAAACATGTGTGACATTATCGTCAGCAGAAGCTGAATATGTGGCACTGTCACAAGGAACTCAAGAGGTGCTATGGATCTTAAAATTATGTAAAGATCTCAATTTACAACAACATTTTCCTATTAGAATTTTTGAGGATAACCAATCTACAATTAAATTGGTTGAAAGTGAAAAATTTAAATCTCGCACTAAGCACATTGATACAAAGTATCATTACATACGAGATTTAAAAACGAAAAATGTTATAGATGTCAAATATCTATCAACAAATCAAATGATAGCAGATATAATGACGAAGCCACTGCCAAAGGCCAAATTTGAACTTTGTAGAAACCTTATCCACCTGGTGTCAGATTCTATCACAAAACGGGAGAGATGTTAGAAAATGCTCTTTTGTTTTCAAGAACATCCACCAGATGGCAGCATCAGACAATCTTTTTTATTTGATCTACTGTGACAGACACTCAGTTCAGTGAGTGTTGCTCCTTCCCTTATAGCAGTTGGCAGCAAAATGCTGCTTGATTAAAAAAATCCAATAATATTCCAAAGGAATACAATATGATAAAAAAACTGCAACAAGCCATAGTTCAAAGTATTTCTTTGTGTTTGTAAATAGTCTTATACATCTGTTTTGTTTTATTGTGAATTGTGATCCGTATTTTGACCAGCATATATATTATTCTAGTGTATTGAATCTTCTAATAAATGTTCTTTGTTCATCCAAAGAAGAGTATATTTCCATTGAAACACATCAAAACATAAAGGTAAAACTTTTAACTTTTTTTATTGTTTACCTATTGAGGAATTTCGTATTCATGCCTTCCATATGGAATAACATTGTAACATATTCCGTTTACACAAATTTACTGTAACTAGATTAAACGTAAAACTTCTTTATCTTGGACTTCGATGGGGTTCTGTTGTAGACACTTATGGGAAAGAACGAGTTTATACGAACGCAATAACAGTAGATTGGTTGAGTTTCGTGTGCCTTATCTTTGTTCACTTCATAACGGACAATATTAACAATTACCTTAAATCTGCTGCTTGCAATTAATAAAAGTAGCTATTTTTGGACTGGTTATTTGTTACCACTTTCAAAATACACTGGCGAGAAAAATTAAAGGAACAACCATAAAGAGGTGCTTTATGTTAATTCTATTAAGGGAACTTCCAGAAAGGTAACTCCATGTCAGCGTTATCACGTAGTCTAATGGGATTAACATTTGCTAGAGAAATATATGAAAAATTTTCAGCCTCAGCCCGTTCTTTCGGTTCACGTGTGAAAAGGAGCGCACATGGGTAATTTGAAGGATTGTAAGTGTAATTAGGTAAAACTTTCGCTTCTAGTAGGTGGAATATGTCGTCCAGAAGACATTTGACCGATTTTGAGAAATTGCGTGCGATAGGGAGAATGGAAGCAGGACAGACACACTTAGGGGTCTGTAAAGACTTAAAAATAGCCAAAACCGTCATGCCAAGAATCTGGAAACGGTTTAAAGATACTGGTATAATGTCCACAAACAACCAGGTCAAGATAGAAAACACACCACAATAGGCTCTCAGGACTGTAATTTGCCAACGATTGCTAAAAGAAATAGGCAATTGACGTCAGTTCAGATTGCAGGGAGTTTGCTGCAGCAACAAGAACTCGACTATCCTGGCTTACTGTGAGTGACAGGCTGCATGCAAAGAAACCCATGATTTGTGATCCACTAACTCCGGTAGCGAAATACGCCCGGTTAAAGTGGTGCAGAGATCATCGTCATTGGAGTACCACGGACTGAAGCCGAATTCTCTTTACCGATGAATGCCGATTTTGTTGAGAGAGTTACTACAGATGTGTTACCGTATGGAGGGAGAAAATCACACGCAATAAGGCTGGAAACATCCGTAGAAGGCATCGATACAAAGGTCGTGGAATCATGGTATGGGCGGACATCATTTTCAATGGCCGCAGTGACCGACACATTTTTATCAGTGCAACTGTGAATGCTGAAATATACAGAGATGAGGTTCTTGATCCTCCTGTCAAGTTGTTTAAGGGTGCAATCGGAAGGTTCGGAATTTTATGATTATTAATGGTCTAGAAGGACGCTACCCCTTCCATGGAACTCCTAAGTGTCCCTTCCAGAGCTGCATACATCCGACCCGTCCGAAGCTTACTGCTGAACTTGGAGAATGTTCTAAAGCTGATTCGAACCATCTAAAATAAATTGGCTGGGAAGTACAAAAACAGAAAACATCATGAACCATTTTTTACACATTCTAATACTTCCAAAAAAGTGCTAATCCATCACAAATAAGCTTATTACAAAAATCTAACTTCCTTAAAGACGACCAGATATCGGAAGCAGCTATTAGATCGAACATGGTATCAAAAGTGGCGAGACATGAAACATGGAAACCCAAAAGAATTATGGCTGAATAAGACAATTGTAACAAAACTGCTTTTTCCAGCATGAACTATATTTGATGTGTTTGCTTCTTACATTACTAGTTTCTGTAGCTGAAAATGCAAGATCTTTTTCTTATAGTTAAAACTAGGGATGCACCGGATATTGATTTTGCCGGATATCGGATACCGGATATCCTTTGCCTGCCGGATTCGGATATCCGACACTAGATATGTTTTTAATTATATGGTAAATGTTTATTTATTTCTTTATATAATGCCATCTCAGAACAATAAATTACAAACATGTTTCACACATCAATAAAACATTTTAAATGTATTGAAATATAATTTACAAAACTATATCTCTTTGAATATCAGGGCTTGAAATTAAAGTTTTCCCAGGAAGGGAGTTTCCCTCCCAACATTTATAAATGCAGAGGAGTTGAACTGTTTGAAAGGGAAAAAATATCTTTAATCCCTGCTATTTTTTATGTGCCACTAGAAGAATTACATTTATACAGACATGATAAAACGTTGAAATAATTTAAATCAACAACTCAAGATCTAATGTTATGGACAATTAACAATTGAGTTGCTAAATGAATTTCTTAATTTAGATTTTGCATGCCATTTTGCATGCTTTAGCCTCTTTTACAAGTTACACTTTTGACAAACAGCACAGAGCAACTTTTATGACTTTGGAAATTATCGGAAACACGTGGTTATGCTCTCTTAAAAAATTTTAGGAAACTTTGCAAAATCTGATGTGCATTCATTTTTTACTTACTTGCATGATTGTATTGTCAATATCTTTCGGTGATTGTATGTCACTTCTGAACAAACTTGTTTTATTATTAGAATTATACATAGTCAAAATTGTAATCCCTGGTAATTTTGTTAATTGATGAACTATTGGAATTTTAATCCATATCCAAATTTTGAAATGGAAATAGTGAATTGATTTCTACTATTGCGCGAGAAATGGTTCATTTCAAAAAGTCATGTTCTAATTTCTATGAATTGTCAGTATCAACTAGTTTGTTGTTTCTAATTTATTTTTAAGTTCACCAATTTTTTTTTTCATGTGCACCACAAGATCCAATCTCATTTTGTTTAGTGCTGACTATTAGCCAATTTGGTACGGTTCAGTTTCCAGTGGCCATTGCTGCCCTTTTAGTTATTTCCTATTTCAGGCATAGAGTAAAAACTTCGCAAAATACATCAATCAGTCGTAATCGCTGATTTCGTCAATCATGATGAAAATAAAAAAAATTGTCGACCAGTCACGAGAAAAAAAAAAACTGAAGCTCGTGGAAAATCGGTAGCGAGAAAGATGTCAGGAAATTCGTCAATCGATCAAGGGAAAATATCGTGAAATTTGCCAGTCCATCACGAGCAAATATCGTGAAATTCCTCAATCAGTCACAGAGAAAAAGCAAATTTTTTTCAATCAGACGCAAAAAAAAATCGTTAATTTTACCAGTATGTCGCAAGAACAAACAGGGAAATTTACCAATCGGTCGCAGAATAAAATTACTAAATTTGTCAATTAATCGCGAAAAAAAAATATGAAATTTGCCGATTGGTCTCCAGAAAAAAATCATGAAATTCGCCATTCGGTTGCGGAGAAAAATCGCAGAATTTTTCAGTCAGATGCAGAAAAACAATCATGAATTTTGTCAATCTGTCGTAAGAAGAAACTCTGAAATGTGCCGATCGACAGCGAAAATATCACGAAATTTGTCAGTCGATTCAGAGTCTTGATCGTCGTTTTAGAAAGAAAAATTTTTCCGAAAGTGATTTTTTGGAAACAGGAGCCTCCCGACCACAATATTTTTTAGGGCACAAATCCTGCCAGCCCGTCTCGAAATTCAAGCCCTGTAATGTATAAAAAATGCAATATAAACATTAAAATATTCTGTTTATTTGTACAATAAAATGCTGATAATTGCTATTGGATTTGGATATTGGATTGACTATATTGATAATTGCTAATAATTAATTTGTACAATGAAATGTTGATAATTTGTACAGCAAATTTTAACCAATTAATATGCCTATAATTGTAGAGTATTTTCACAAATAAATACATACTTTCGTTTTATAATTTAAACCTAAAATATCAACTAATACTGTTTTGCTTTAAGTCACATTTAGTTTTATTTTAAGTTAAATTACTTTGATATTTATAAGTAAAAATAAAGTTATTTTTAATTTTAAATATTTATAATGAAGTTACAAAAATAACTAGTTGGATGTGCCAATCTCAAGACTTTCTTCTTTCTCTTACATCTTAATATTTCAAAAGGTAGTTACAAATGTTAATATTCCAATATTATTAGTGCAACCAACTTTGATTTTTATATAAAATGTTCTCTTCAGTAAATTAATCAGAATAAGTTAATCTCGATCATGATATTTATTAAAGTCAATAATTTTTTCGTTATTCTAATGTACATCAGCTGTTTGCAAATAGCCAGCTTGCAAACTTCCCGTCGCTTCACGAACCGCCAATATACTGTACAAAAAAATCGAGAAAATTTTACAAAAATCGCTATTACAGTGCCACCTTCTGGCGGAATATTTCCAAACTCAAAAAGAAACTGCTGGCCATAGCCAAAAATATACACACAAAACTGGTTCAATTCTATACTTTGCTTCATACACTTTTCGATGGTAAAATAATGAAAATAACGCAAAAATCGCTAGCGCCCCCTTCTGGCGGAATATTTTCAAATTGAAGGAGGACCTGCTGGCCATACCCGAAAACATACTCCCAAAAATTGGTTCAATTCTATGCATAACTTCATACACTTTTCGTTGGTACAAGAATGAAAATGGCGCACAAAAATTGCTGTTACAGCACCCCCTTCTGGCAGAATATTTCCAAATTAAAGGAGAACCTGCTGGACATAGTCAAAAATATCTACAAAAAATTTGGTTCAATTAAAATGGATAACTTCATACACTTTTCGATGGTTACAATAATGAAAATGGCATAAAAATTGCAATTACAGCATCCCCTGCTGGCAGAATGCTTCCATATCGAAGAAGGACCTGCTGGCTACAGCCCAAAACATAGACAAAAAATTTGGTTCAGTTCCATGCATAACTTCATACACTTTTCGATGGTAGAATGGTGACACACGGACAGACTGACATTTTGTATAAACACATTTTTTGGATATCTGACCCCTAAAGCATCTAAATCCGCCGAAACCAGAAATCTGAAAAAATTTCGATTACAATACTTTCTTCTATTGAAGATAAAAGAATGTAAAAATAGCCATGTTTAATTAAATTTTAAAAAAAAGCTAAGAAAATTAATAAAATCATACTTTAATAAACAAATTCAAATTTCATTTTACAATCTGAAAGTAAAGGTACAATTTTCCAAAAAATGTAAACGTAAATTCTTAAATTTATTATAATCCATTCAAATATCAATGTTAGGAAAGCTGACAATTCTTTAAACTTTTGAAAATTACCTTTCACTCATGATTAGTGAACTTACTATATTTCATATTTTGCATTATAAACAAAGGTTGTTTGGCATTGTTTGGGGTCAAACGATATTTCTTATCCTTATATATTCGCTTTGCTGGCTCTGCCGGATATCCGACAGAGAAGTTGGATATCCGGTGATTGTGATTCGGATATCCGACGGTATTTCGGATATTAAAAAATCAGCCGGATATCCGTTGCATCCCTGGTTAAAACGTTCCCAAATAGCATTGTTAGTTTGCAGAAAATTTGCAACAGTCTTGCTTTGAAAACTTGCGAAGTTGCAGTAAGCTCAGCATGACAAGACTGAAAGTTCATAACAAGACTGCAGCAAGATAACGCAAACGCCGAAGTCACCACACTTTGAACTTGCAGCTAACTTGTTGTGCAAGTTAAATTCATACTGTATCAAATTTATTGCAAACTAACGACAAACAAGTAATCAAAAATACTGCAAACTTACTGCAAAGTAGTAATCTTTCCATGTCACACTGTAAGTTTAACCCCTTCGAAGAGGTCCATAGACCTGATCAAGTCTATTGATGCGAAAGCGCCGTCAGAAGGTGCATCGGTTTTATCACCATAAACAAATTTAGGTAATATTTGTACTTTACATTTTGAGCATTTTTTGTTATTTAATAAGTATAGCGTTTAGAAAAAGCACTACCGAATAAAATTTCTGCAATTTCTGCATATGTGCTGATTGTCTATTATCTCAACAGATGGATTTTTTCCTTTCATCACTTTCGTGGATTAAAGTCAGTCTTGTATCAGTTTCACAATAAACTACTCATGCAAGCGAGTGATAATATACCTTGCGAGAGATTTGCTGCGAATTTCTCAATTCAAATTTGTCACGGCAAGATAATATCAGAAAAAATCAAACTTGCTGCTAATGTTCATGCTATCTGGGTTATCTTAAAAACTCCCATGGGGAGCGCGGCGGATCGCATGAACGGCTCATGCAATTGACACTTGTGTGAAATCATTATCCATTTTCTATTACAGCACAAGTTCTTAATTCAATGGCAAGAAATTAAACATGGAAATTGCTGTTTTAAACTTAACCACTTGATCCTAACTTTATTGTAGGCAAATCTTATGTAACTAGCCGCCTCTGGCGACCAGTTTTGGTCTCCCTTAAATGTATGCTAAGCATTGCATCATGTTACTTTCATTCTTAAACTAATTCACTTGCTCAATCCTTCCCGCGAGTCCAAAGAGAAATCAAGAATTCTTTGCGCACTTGAAAACATTTCATACATTTTTTGTTATTATGCTTATTTCGTCTTTTTTGACGAATAATACCTCTTAATTTCCGTAGCTATAAAAATGAGTGAAATTTCAAGTGTTTGAACTGAGATTTGTTCATAAATTATCTAAATTAAATTTATTTTACTTAAACATGCCGTTACTTCAATGTTATTTTTTAGTATTAACTAGGGGGGGGGGCACCACCCCCCCGCTCGCTACGCTCACCAACCCCCCCACGTAATCGCTTAACTATTCCATTCGATATAGCGAAGCAATTCCTATTTTCTAGCCAACCCCAGATTATTGTTTGTGCGTAAAAATAATGTAAATAGTTCAATTAAGCTCTATTCATAAGCTAATATTAGTTTTTGTTGCATTGAAATATCTCAATTTGTTGATTTCCTGCATGCAAGTAAACCCTATTGTATTTCAATGGGAGTCTATGGAAATTTGGCGAAATACTGGAAATAGCGCTAAGTTGGCGTCACTTTTGGTGACAGAGAAACGGGTCTCCCCTTGGTAACTTCCCTTATAGCGTCATAAAGCTCTGACCAATCAGTCGCATTTCACGGTATCTTACGCAGATTTTCATTGTTCCATTTCCAAAGCATTACTTTTTTCAAGGCATACTTAGATACTACTACCGACAGACCGATTTGCGTTTAATGTATGAAGTTGCTCGCCAGAGGACTCTGATACGCTGCCCAAAACAGAAATTTGACTCTGACCGTAACTTCAACGACGAGAACCAATCAAACCGCTCTGGGCAGGGTTCAGAGAATTCCAATGTGTTTACATTTTTTTCCCCGTATAGATATGATTCAAAAGAGTTTAATAAAAATATTAACTCTAATCATCAGAAAAAAAATATCATTTTAACAATTATCGGAATAATAAATGGTGCGACCGGAGAATACTTCCAAGCTTGCTACTTAATACCAAGTTAATACTAAATATCAAGGTTGCCACTTTGGCGCATTTGTCGCCAGGTTGGGGAGAAATAGAGTATTCTACGATTCACCCCAATAAATAAAAACATGCATAGTCTAAAAACATCAATGTCACAATTTATTTGCTATCTTCACTGCTGAAACAATAAAACTAATGGACTTTCTTTTAAATATATTAAAGTACTCATAAAATTCCTTGTAATAATTAATAAATATAATTTATTAAGTAACAAATACACTTACATGATTTAATCAAAATTGATTGGATAACATAAAATATTGCAAAGATATTTAAATCTGCGATCACCATTTCTTTCTATGATTAAAAATAAGAATATTTAATGTTTAAGGAAGATCGTCTTTTTTTTTTTTTTTTTTTTTTTTTTTTTTTTTTTTTTTTTTTTACTATTATTATTATTATTTAGTTCGGACGATATCAAACAGAAACATTTTACGGGTAGCAATAAATTCGTCAAAAATAACTGCTTCAAGCCAGTTATGAGAACTGTAGTTTGATAAAACCAAATTTTAATTTTAAAACGTGTATATGAAACACAAGCTATTTTTATGTAAATACGGGACATTCAAAAAAGAACAACAGAATGAACCAAACGATCAAGTAAACAATAAGTAATTTAGCTAATCTTAAAAGTATGTGAACACTAAAATACTACAAGCTGTGTAAAATATCCTTTTAAATCGAATGAAATTGAAGAATATAAGTATTTAATTTATTATTCTAAAAATACGATCAATGATTCTGAAACTTCGACGATGAGAAACAAGCCGCTATCTGGGCAGGGTATAAATGTAAACAAAAAAGAGCACGTTGTGATGTTTTGGTTCAGAGTTTGAAGATGAATCCGACTTCACTTTTTCGACGGTTTTCGGCGAAATGCGTGGGCCGTATATATCATAGTAGGCTATGCTTTTTGGGGTACAGATGTCATATTCGCCCCATATTGGCGCGATTTTTTTCGGTTGCCAATTTGGCAAAAACATCAACAGCATAAACAACATAATCCGGGTTACCACATCAAGCAAAATAACGACACTTTGGCGCAAGTTAAGTACCCGTTGCCTATATCATATTGGCGACAAAAAAAATCGCGCCAATATGGGGCGAATATGACATCTGTACCCTTTTTGGTACTTTTCCGTTATACGGACAGCATGTCGCCAAGCGCAATAGTTGGCGCAAAATGAAAACCACGTGAATTGAAACATTTGAAAAATAAAAGAAAAACATTGTCGATTGTAAAGTGAGCATTTTAAAAATATAACATTTAAAAATTACAGAATTTTACGAACTATTTTATTAAATCACAAATATATAATTAAAGTAAGTGAACAAATAACTGTTATACAATAAAGTAATAAAATAAAAAAAATCATATTAAACTGCTACCATAAAATTACAAATCTCTTTGGCACAGATGTCATATTCGCCCTATATTGGCGCGATTTTTTTTCGGTTGCCAATTTGGCGAAAACATCAACAGCATAAACAACATAGGTACAGATGTCATATTGGCACGATATTTTTCTGACGCCAATGTCATATACGCAACGGGTATTTAACTGGCGCCAAAGTGTCGTTATTTTGCATGATATGGTAACCCGTGTGTTGCTGTTTATGCTGTTGATATTTTCGATATGTATATGATATCTGTGCCACAACATAATCCGGGTTAGCACATCAAGCAAAATAACGACACTTCGGCGCCAGTTAAGTACCCGTTGCGTATATGACATTGGCGTCAGGAAAAAATCGCGCCAATATGGAGCGAATATGACATCTGTGCCATATCTTTTAGCATTGCAGTAAACATTTCATTTTTTGAATAAAGACGTCGCCACATAAACTCTATGAGATACGACTCTAAATGATGACGAACTGTTCCCCGATGTCTTTTGTTGCGCCATTTTGCGATGCCCCATAATCTCTCAACATTTTGAGTATGGCATCCAGTATTAGGGTCGACAAAATTGTATTTGTGATTTACTGTGAAATGATCATAACCAGCACTTCGCAGTTCATCTGTTTTATATCCTTTCCAGTAATCTGTATAAATAATACTTCCATCAGCTACATTGTTTTCTATTGCCGCCATTAAAGTTTCATCTGTGCGATCGGAAATAGGAGTAAGGAAACATCCCCGTGTTTCACGGCATAAACCATCTAACACCCATTGAGGAGGAAGAACACGCCCTAGGTTGCTTTTTCTTCTGGTAAAAAGACTTTCATCTACTTCTATAATTTTATTAGGTCCACCGATTTTTCTATTTGGTCGTGAACATAAAGCATTTGCACAAACTTCTCTAAAATAGCTATTCCAGTCCACTGTTGTGTTGTGGTTCATATCAAGTTGCAGCTCACAAAGCTCAATCGATGTCAACTCTTGGCACCATAAATATATAAACCTCAAAGCATTAAGAAAAGACAACCGCGATCATTCAAACCATGTTTTTTGTCGTATTCCTACGCTTTCTTCGCATGATCGTAAGCTACATCTCCATTTCGGATTTCCAGAACTCATCCATAATTTCATTTCATGGTTGTTTGAACACAACCTTTTATTATGCAGAATTCCAAATTCCTGAAACAGTTTTATCGCAACTTTCTCATCATCTGGTAATTGACAAATAGTAAAATCCAACTCAGTGTCAGCAGTAAAAGTAAATTATAATTTTATAAAAAAAAAAAAAAAGCATTTTTATTTCGAATAACAGCAAATTAAAAAGCTTTCCAAGGTTAAGGTTAAATAATAATCATTCACGTAATTCACGTTTCATAAATAACAAATCACAATGTTTCGCATGGTTTACAAGAAAAATCCTTTTCACGATGAGGGCTGAAATAATTGGCGCATTAGCATACATTTTGGCATGCTGTCCGTATAACGGAAAAGTATCCTTAATTTTGGCGAAATACTGGAAATAGTGCCAAGTTGGCGACAGAGAGACGGGTCCCCCATTGGTAACCTCCCTTATAGCGTCATACAGCTCTGACCAATCAGATGGATTTCACGGTATCTACGCAGATTTTTTATTGGTCCATTTCCAAATCAAAATTTTTTTTTATATATAGAAGGATAAATTTATTTAAATTTTGAAAATCATGCATTTATAAATTTTTTCACTACTTAATGACTAAATAAGAAATATATATACTTTTGTTTTTATAGATTTGATTTCTGAGTTCATAAATATGTATTTATGAGAAATAGCAAAATAAAACACTCGTGAATGCAAGCCGTTAACAAACGTTAGCGCCGCCAATTTACATACTATGACGTCATAAGACTATTGTCCATTCGTTGTTGGAGAATCCGCTTTGCGAATGATTAACTCCATGGCCTAATATTTTGTAACGTTTATAATGAATGAATCTCTTGTGTTTGTTTACTTTATGAAGTGAAATAGAAAGCTGTCAACTTAATTTCAATTGAAATTATCTGGGAATATATATTTATTTGAATGTAAATTAGAAACAATACTTTGATGTTGAAATGAAATATTTTAGTTTATGTTATTATTATTAGGATTAATTGCTTATTTAGGTACTTTTCTATTACAGGAGACTTGGCGTGTTTTTTTTTTAAGCTTGGTGAAATTCGGGCTTCAGAACGTAAAATACGTTGATAAAATATACATATATATAGCTATGAAAATAAAACTGGTGATCTTTTATTTTTATTTATATGTATTTATTTGCATATAAACATTTTATTTACACACATATATATATACAATATTTGTTTAGATACAAATTACTTCTATTTTTATATAAAAATAGATGAACTTCTTTAGATTAAATAAATTGTATACATATGGAAAAAATTGCTTATGTATATGAAATAGGATTCAGATTGCCGGAAAATACGATGCCAATTTTTTTTCCCGCCAAGAACCTATGCTGGAAAAATATCTATTTATTTATTTTTTTATTTATTGTATTTTAAATGTGGTAAATGAAAGATGTGTATTTTAAATGAAAGTTATGTATTTTAAATGAAATGAGTGATAGATTTATATTTTAATGAAATGATGGCGATGGAAGAATATTTGGCGATTTATCACCTGCGCCCGACTAATGGCCGTTTAGCATATAAAAAGTGAAGCGGTCAGCCCGGAACTATTGATGACAGTCACATGACTTCGGCTTTTATTATGTAGATATGAAACTTGATTAAACCCATTCGCTGCCAAAACTACAAAGTAAAAATTTTCAAATTTTTTGTTAAATGTCGTTTGCTACCACAAATTCGAAAAGGTAAATTTCGCTTTACTAATACAGCGAAATTTCTGCCAAGAAATGAGGCAATTTTTTTTAGCTCTAAAATAGTGGTGACAAAGTAATTAATAAATTAAAGCCACGAGTATACTCGTAGATGACAGCGAATGGGTTAATTAAATTTAACTCTTCAGTATGCGCTCAGCTTTTTACATCATAGTGAATCTTTTTCATTGGTAAATATTAATGTAACTTCAATGTATTATTAGTTGCAGTTATAGAGATTGACCATACATTTTTTATCCATGCTTTTTTTTAAATTAAGAAATTAAATAAGGATCTACCTAAATTCTTAAAGTTACTCGAAATACTTCTGTTATACATACACAGTCAAGACAAGATTGCAAGGGACTGGTAAAAAGCTCCATTTTAGACAGGCTTCCATAGAAAAAAGTGTAATTAATTATGCTTCTAAGGTACACTACCTCATTAAGATCTATTGTTCTTTTCGCAGGGATTCTGAAACTCTTCTGTTTGAGACAGGATTCCGTTATAGAAAGATTCCGCTTTCACAGGCTTCACTATGTTTCACTAACGAACGATGTTCAGACAGGTTTTCAGTAAATTTAATTCTATCGCAATTTATATTAAGACCATGTAACGGTTTCGTTAAAGACAGGATTCTGTTATAGACAATTACTATTTTGACAAGTTTTACTCTATTCATATGACATAAATAAGTATATTTATATAAATACACAGAACAAGTAAAAATAGAACCTTCCTATAACGGAATTCTGTCTTAAACAGAAATGTTCCATAGTGCTACGGAAAAGAATACTATACAAATACACCTGATAACACGAAAGCCTGTGTAAAACGGAAATTTTCAGCATTATTTACGATTTCGTCTTGACAGGTTTTACTATATATATAACCTGAAGGAAAAATTCTGGACCCCCCCCCCCCCTCCGAAACGAAATCCTGGCTACGCCACTGATATAGATACTGAAATTCAAAAATCTATTAAATTAGATGAATTAGAACCTGAAGTCTTAAAATGTGATGAGTATAATTCGAATTTGGTAATTTGGAAAACGAAAGTAAAAAGGGCTAAATTGAAATTAGAAATTAAATCTAATTCGAATGTTTCTACTACGACAATAAACAAATCCGAATAAAGAGTTGTAATTCGGGGGTTGGAATCCATTTGCATAAATTTACCCAAGCTAGTAATTGAAAAATTTGACTGCGATCCTTCGGATTGGCAAAGATTTTGGGACCAATTCGAATCTGCAATTCATAAAAATGCAGAATTGTCTGAAGTAGAAAAATTCAATTATTTAAAGTCATATCTGACTTCAAATGCTGCTAACTCTATAAAAGGTTATAGTTTAACTAATAGTAACTATTTATCTGCAATAGAAACTCTAAAAGAACGTTTCGGTAAGAAACAATTGGTAATTACCTCACACCTTCATAAACTTTTATCACTTAATTCAGTAAAGAAATCCAGTGACATTTATGCACTCCGCAAATTGCTGGACACTTGCCAGACCGAAATCAGAAATCTGAAATTTCTCGGATTAGATATTGAAAATTATTCAGCGTTACTCTCGCCCATCCTAATTAAATTATTACCTTCTGACATAGTGTTGCAAATAACAAAAAAATGTGGTAATGATGAAGTATTAAAAGTTACGGAAATAATTGATTGTTTGAAAATGGAAGTTATTTCCCGAGAGAGAACTGCTTTTTTAATCTCTAATCAACATTCTTAGAACGCAGACATTACGTCTGGGAGACCAGTGCGTGACAAGCAGTAGCCGAAAATGATTCCTACAGCATCTGGCTTAATAAATGAAACAGTATCATTTTCTAAACAAATTAAATGCCCGGAATGTAAAGAAAAACATTTTTTGATCGAATGTGAGTTATTTAAAAATAAATCATTACAGGATAAAAAGGAAACTTTAAAGCAGTACGGTTACTGTTTTGTTTGTCTCAAAAATGCTGGGCACATAGCTAAATATTGTAAAAAATTTGTTAAATGCAGCAATTGTTTAAAACGGCATTATAAAATTTAATGTCCCGAAAAAGAAAATACCAGACAACAAGAAAATAATAAAAGCACGACATTATCAAATAAAACTTGTAATCGAGCAGTATTAATGCAGACTTTATCTGTCCGTTTAGAATCAAAGGATCAAAATAAACACTTGTTAGTATGCTGTTTGATTGACACAGGTAGTCAACGTTCGTATCTGAGTAAAGATATTATTAATCGAATGGGATACGAAGCAATAGAAGAAGAAAAAATGATTCACGGTCTTTTGGTGGTATTCTAGAAACACACTTTCATAAGCGGTATAAAATATATTTAAGTAATTTAGAAGATACTTTTAAATGTAATTTTGATATCTATGATCAAGACAAAATATGTACTGAGGCTCCAAATATAAAAAATGGGCCTTGGATAAAGGAAGCTAAAAAATATGGGATAAAATTCTCAGATTTCGATGCATATACAGGGAAGCAAAAAATTACAAATGAACAAGAGATAAGTTTACTTATCGAAGCAGATATTTATGGAAAGTTATTAACGGGAAAATTAAATCTTTGGATAACTGCTATACAGACCAAATTGGGGTGGACATTGATGGGTAAAACTAATGAAAAAGATACAAACGATTCCACAAAAGTTGTTTTATCCTTACATGTAAATAAACAAAACTCACAGATTTATGGCGATTAGACACTTTAGGAATTCTTGATCCAGGTGACAAAGGGTCTAGTTTAGAACTCGAACAAGCCGTAAAAGAACATTTCAACAAAAATATTCATATAAACAATGAAGGACGTTATCAGGTTAGTCTTCCATGGATTGTTGGTCACCCCCCTCTCCCCAGTGCTCGGAAAATTGCAGAACGTAGATTAAAAAACTGCGTAGATTCATTAAAGAAAACCGGCAATTTAGCTGCCTATGAAGCGGTATTTAATGAGTGGCTTCAAGAGGGCATTATTGAGGAAGTCGAATCAACTCCAGGAACGGAAGATGAATTTTTTCTGCCACACAGAGCAGTAATAAAAGAAAATTCCACAACCCGAATACGCCCTGTTTTTGATGGCTCCGCTAGGGAAAAGGGCTCACCCTCTATTAACGATTGTTTGTTAAACGGGCCCAATCTAGTAGAACTTATCCCTTCATTGATAAATCGGTTCCGATTGAAGAAAATTGGTGTAATATCAGACATAAGAAAAGCATTTTTGCAGATTAGCTTAAATGAAAATGACAGAGCATTTTTACGGTTTTTATAGTGGAAGGAGGGAAATTCTGAAGAAACGAAAATTTTCCAACATCGAAGAGTTGTTTTCGGGCTTACATGCAGTCCCTATTTATTGGGAGCAACTTTGCAACACCAGTTAAAAAAGTCACCTCCCTCTATGCAGGAAACAGCTTCTAAACTTTCGGAATCCTTTTATATTGACAATTGTGTCACTAGTGTTGACAATGAGGAACAACTCAATAATTTTATAACAGAGTCAAAATACATTCTCAGCCAAGCTAAATTTGACCTCAGAGGTTGGGAACACAGTTACTCTAACTCCTCAATGAAACAAGATTTTTCCTTAGAAAACAAAATTGTCCCAGTTTTAGGCCAACGATGGCTATTACCCGCAGATGTTCTTTCCATAGGTGTAAGGGAAATTAATAAAGATGATGAACCCATCACTAAAAGAAAAATATTGTCGGAAGTTCATAAAATTTTTGACCCTATCGGTTATACCTGTCCAGTAACTCTTTTCCCCAAAATACTGCTACAAGATTTGTGGAAAAAGAAAATAACTTGGGACTCTGAATTACCAACCTCGATTGCCCAAAAATTTCAGAAATTGAAAAATCAATTGAGCTCACTTAAAGATATTGCTATGCCTAGATGTTTAATAAGCGACCCAGATAACATCGGTGATTTAAGTTTGCATGTATTCTGTGACGCGAACACGGTAGCTTATGCTACATGCATATATTTACGAAATGAAAACGTAAAATCAACATCATGTCAACTGATCTAAGCACGATGCAGAGTAGCCCCGCTGAAATGTATTACCATCCCCAGTCTTGAGCTCCTCGCATGTATGATTGGTGCACGATTATCTAAAGGGGTTAAGTCCGACTTAAAATTAGAAAACCTTCTAACTTTTTCCTGGTCAGACTCTGGTAATGCGTTGTACTGGATAAAAAGAAGTGAAAACTGGGCTGCATTCGTATACAATCGTGTTAAAGAAATTCGATCACTTAATAATCCAGAAAATTGACACTATGTGCCCGGAACTCTTAATCCGGCCGATCTACCTTTCCGGGGATGTTCCGCAGAATCCCTTAAACAATCCCTCTGGTGGGAGGAACCTGATTGGTTGGAAAAATCTCAAGAATTTTGGCCAAAAAGTAGTTTAAATCCCGATTTTGAAGTAATTAACTCTGAAAAAAAAACAGTTGTCAGTGCAGTAAATATCCCTTAAACTCCAATTGAGTTATATAAAAATGCATCTTCATATTTGAAAATGATAAAGGTAACTGCCAGGATATATAGATTTTTTGGAAATATCAGAAAGACACCGAATGAGCGAAACTTAGAGAAAATTTTAACAATTGAGGAAATAAATCACGCAGAACACGTCGTATTCAAATATGCTCAGAGGTATTTATTAAGTTAATCTAAACCATGCTATACCTCTTTACAGACTTTTACTGATGAGCAAGGTCTAATTCGAGTAAAAACACGAATCTCTATGCGGAAAGATTTCCATTCTTTCCGATATCCGATAGTTCTGCCTTTCGATCATAACATTACGTATTCACTCATAAGAAGAAAACATGTTGAACTTTTTCATGCAGGAATACAAATTGTAATGTCAGTTTTGCGGGAACAATTTTGGATATTAAGATGTAGGCGTACAGTTCGAAAAATTATAAAAAGTTGCATGACATGCAGACGATTCACTGCCTCACCCGCTGAGACACCTACTGCCCCTCTCCCTGAAGTACGAGTCAAAGATGCTTCAATTTTTGAAATTGTTGGTCTAGATTTATGCGGATCGTTATTTTTAAGGAATGGCTCGAAAGTTTGGATAGTTCTTTTTACGTGCGCCGTATTTCGCGCAATTCATCTTGAATTAATATCTTCACTTTCAACGGAAAATCTTCTATTAGCTATGAGAAGATTTATCTCAAGAAGAGGGAGACCGTCTATTATTATTTCTGATAACGGAAGAAATATGGTGAAAGCATCATCAGAATTGAAGTCGATAAATTTTGAAAGCTTGCAAAATTTTGCTATTGAACGAAAAATTCAATGGAAATTTAATCCACCTTCAGCTCCCTGGTGGGGAGGTTTTTTGAGCGCATGATAGGAATGTTGAAAAGAATTTTATGAAGAGTGCTTG